>OX940803.1:34513461-34883259 GCA_954870605.1 Acer campestre
TTGAATTAGGTGTGTAGCCTAATATTTGTTTCCTTTTTGAATTAGGCGTGTAGCCTACCTTATCTTCTAGGGTTTTAGTTTAAAAGGAACCAACTTATGTTATTTTTGGCAGTTTTTGAATTTTTAATAAAAGTTGAGAGAATTTTCTCTTTTGTTCTTTGAGAACTGATTGGAACTTATCAGATTTTCTCTGTGGCATTCCTCCCTGACTTATCAATCAAGTATTCCATCCTTGATTGCGGCGTCTTCCTTATACCAAGGTTCACATCTCGCTATAGGTGTTGGGTCGCGGTCTCCATCCGAACCAGAGGTTAGAACGATCCTAGGCATCATCCTTGTTACAATCGACGAGGTTCGTATCAAATGGGAGTAGCAGGAGCTTTGGGGGTTGATTACCTTTTAATCAAGTGTGACTCCCAATTGGTGGTCAATCAGGTATCGGGGTTGTACCAACCAAAAGGTGACAACATAGTGGCATATCTGGCTAAAGTTCAGGAAACAATGAAGAAGTTCAAAGGTGTAAGGGTGGAACAAGTTCCAAGAGAGAAGAACCATCGCGCAGATGTCCTGGCCAAGATTGCCATAAGAGAAGGACATGCTTACCAAGAGGAGTACCCCTCTAATTGATTCCCCATTCCAGCATAGCTAAGGATATATAGGTCCTCTTAGTCAACCGCCCCCCATGTTGGATGGATCCAATAGCAGACTGTCTCCAAAGTAACACTCTCCCTGCAGATCTGGATCAAGCCCGCTGGCTTAAGAGGATAGCTACTTGGTTTTGCTTGGTAGATGGATAACTCTACCGTAAGGGGAAATCTCTTACTCTACTAAGAAGTCTCCATCTCGACGATGCGCGCTGGGCGCTCAACGAGGAACACTCAGGGGACTGTGGAAACCATGTATCGGGAGAAACATTAGCTTACCAGATAATTATAATGGGCTACTTCTAGCCAACTATACACTAGGATGTAAAGCAGTTTGCCCGATCCTGAGAGGCTTGTCAGAGAACATCAAACTTTCATCATCTCCCACCAGAAAGACTCTCCTCAATCAGCACTCCCTACCCCTTTGCAATCTGGGGACTAGACCTGATCGGGCCGCTCCTAACTGCACCCGGCCAGGCCAAACACGCAGTGGTAGCAATAGATTCCTTTACCCGATGGGTAGAAGCCAAGGCCCTTACCCGGATAACTGAAGAAAAAACCACCAACTTTGTCAAGGAGAACATTGTCTATCGTTTTGGTACCCCGATGGCCATCATAACTGATATAGGAAAGCAATTTGACAACGTCAACTTCATGGAGTTCTGTGAAGGCCGGAACGTTGATCTCCGTTTTGCATTGGTGGCTCATCCTCAGACCAATGGGTTAGTTGAAGCTACCAACAAGACCATTAAGAAGCTCCTGAAAAAAAAGCTCTAACAAAAGAAAGGCCTATGGGTTGCAGAATTATCCAATGTACTGTGGGCTTACAGAACAACTAGGCGAACTACAACGGGAGAGACCCCTTACTCACTAGTATTCGGGACTGAAGCGGTCTTACCCATCCAAAATTATGAACCGGAAGATAAAGAGGCTAAGTTAAGAGCCAGTTTGGATCTACTTGAGGAAAAGCAAAGTAGAGTCACTGAAAAAGTGGCGATGTATCAGAGTAAGATAGCCTGGCACTTCAATAAAAGGGTGAGGATCCAGAATTTCAAAGAAGGAGACTTGGTTCTCTAGAAAGTAACCCAGAACACACGAAGGAGGTCTGACGAGGTGCAAGCTCCTAACTGGGAAGGTCCCTACTTGATTAAAGCACTACTCCGGGGTGGCGCTTACAAACTGGTAGACATGGAGGGGTACCTAGTGGATCATACATGGAACGCCGATCACCTCAGGAAGTTCTACCCTTAGAAATTTAATTTGTATCGGCTAGTAAACACACCCCGAATTCATATTGTATTGCTTGGGAAATTCAATAAAATCATTTTCTTCTCCTACCATTATGCAATGTCTCCAACTTGATTCTCCGATGTATCCAACGTGATGTCCATTTTACAAGTACTCTGCCATTACTAAATCACCATTTCAAGATCAGGAAATACCCTTATGGCTCTCCTGCTACCTTGGTCGGGGAATACCCTCCTCCAAGAAGCCTGGTGCTAAAGTGACCTAAATTGCCTATCAGGACAGACTTACATTAGGATCGGGATACCCCGTCAAGGTACCTGATTCCTTATTTCGCCATTTCAAGACCAGGAAATAGCCTTATTGTGCTCCTGCTGCCTTGGTCAGGGAATATCCTCCTCTAAGAAGCATGGTGCTAAAGTGGCCTAAGTTTCCTACTATGACAGACTTACAGTAGGATCGGGATACCCCGTCAAGGTACCTGATTCCTTACTTCGTCATTTCAAGACCAGGAAATAGCCTTATGGCGCTCTTGCTGCCTTGGTCGGGGAATACCCTCCTCCAAGAAGCCTGGTGCTAAAGTGACCTAAGTTACAAACTAGGTCAAACTTACAGTAGGATTGGGATATCAGGTCAAGGTACCTGATTCCTTACTTCGCCATTTCAAGACCAAGAAATAGCCTTATGGCGCTCCTATTGCCTTGGTCGGGGAATACCCTCCTCCAAGAAGCCTGGTGCTAAAGTGGCCTAAGTTGCCTACCAGGACAGACTTACAGTTGGATCGGGATACCTTGACAGAATACTCGGAATCTTAGGTTACTACATGTTCATAAAAGCCCAATTGAGGAGACATGATTACAGATCCTGCCAGTTTTTTACGACTACAAGATAAAAGGGTGTTCATCATCTGGCAATCAAGCATCCTATGATTTATTTTGTCAAGGCATAATCTACTTTATCCTGGGTCCAACTACTTTCAAGTTTGTATGCTTTGGAAATTTTTCAAAGTTAGAAGTGCAAGCAAGACACAATATGGATCAGAAAAATGAAGCTGTTATATTAATAAATCGGGGTGCCCATCTCACAATTCGAGCTACAAGAAAGAAATATGCATACAAAAAATAAAAAGAAAGGGGTTCAGTAAGCTGCCAAGTCAGGCTTCCCTGTCCCCCTCCAGTTGCTCTTCTCCCCCAACTGCATCCGTCCTTGTAGCATCAGTTTCGGCATCAGTCTGGGCCCCCTCTATTGTCAGTTTCTGAAGGCCCGTCGGATTGTCCTCCTCCATCACTGCAAATTCGTTCGGGGTCTTTTCAACTGCTAGAACCCTAGATTCAACTGGATCAGTCTCCTCCTCCACCAAATCAACCTCTGAAGGAAGTAAAGGATCTTGCACTTGTTCCTCGTGAATAGGAGGATCCTGGGTCACCTTTTCAGTACCTTCAGACTGAATCCCAGTAGGAATATCATCCTTTTGATCCGAATGAACAACGTCCTGTGAATGAACCTCCTCTTCCTGGTCCCCGTTTGCTAGCTGAGCGGCCTTCGCCATGATCTGATCTCGGTCCCAATTAAGAGCTGCCTGAAGGTCAAATGGAGGGGGTAGAGCTTGGGCCACCTCATAGTAGGCTGTGCAGTAGCTGTCTTCAAAGGTAGGGCCTTCCTAAGCCTTCAGGCTTGCTATGGTATCCCGCAGGAGTTGGTTATCATCTAGTAGCAACTTCTTCTCTACCTTCAAACGCTCCCTCTCCTCTTGGCGGCGCAAGGACCTGACAGTTTCAGTATCCAAGTAGCGCTCATAACGTCGGACATCCACCAAGGACGTTTGCCTGCCCTCCTCAGACTCTTTGGTAGCTTGAAGCAGAGGAGCCACACTCCGCTGGGTTTGGACCAGTTCCTGCTAGGTGTCCTCCAATCTGGTTTGGAGTCCGACATAAGCTTCTTTCAGGGTTAATAATTGTTTCTCCATAGCCAAAGCAAACTTGAAACCCTACAAAAAGAAGAGAGAGTCATTATCTGCCAGAAGGAAGAAAAGGAATAATAAGAGAAAGTAGAAGTTTACCTCAGCCAAAACGGATGCTCCCTTGGCGACCAGGATTTCAGTGGAAAGCTTCGCCATATTCATCAAGCTTCCCCTAGGGTAGGAGGCCGCGAATCGAGATACCACCTCATCAGAGGTGGCACCCCTTGACCTCGATCCAGAGGGAATATCAGCAGCTGGGGAAGGAATAAAGGTAGCTTCCTCCTCCTCCTCCATAGTTATGACATGGTCCTTTGAGGGTGCTGCTGGAGGAGGAGAAATGGAAGGAATCTTCACAGCAGGGGAGCCAGCGTTATGATCCTTCTTTTGAGCATGCCTTCCAGAGTCTCGAGCCTTAGCTGCCCGAGCCAGCATAGTCTTGATCGACGACCGTGTGGGAGGATGAGTAGAGGCCTTCGCAGATGACCCCGCTGGAGTAGGAAGGGGCGCAGCGAAGTCGACTGGAGATTTCGCAGAGGTAGGAGGAGGGGTGGAATTAGTTCCACCCTATGTAGACCCCGACACGAGTCTGGCAGTAGAATGGGGCGAAGGAACGGGCGAGGCAGAAGCAGGAAGGGTCAGATCCCCCGTCCTAGAGGATGAAGGAGACCTCGCCACCATTGGGGCAGCAGATACTGCACAAAAAAAATAAAATAAAATAAAATAAAATAAAAATTAGTAAGAAAAAAGGAGGAGGAAAACATATGAACATGAAAACAAGAAAGGTAGATGAAATTACTTACCAGGAAGGACAAGGGAAATCTTTAGGTATCGCTCTACTCGATCTCCCTCAAAGGGTTCCGGAGTGGGATACTTTTTATTTGTATACCCCTTCTTCATAATCCTCGAAAGGATATCTTGAGATTCAGGGGAAAGCACCCCCTTCGCCCATTTGTCCCTCGTCGTGAATTGGGTTGGGACGGGGTGTTTACATCCTCCGATGAAGGCGGTACGCCCCCATTCTCCTTCGACCACTAACCACTCCTTCTTCCAGGGTGCGGCATACTTCACATTTGCCCCTGGAATGGTAAATTTCATATCATTTGATGCTCACAAGTAGAATTGACCCCGAGGCACCATATTAGCTATGTTGAAAAGGAAGCACAGTTCATTCAGTCCCGGCTCCCTATCGATGTTGTCCTTTTCGCATTGTTCTCGCCATAGCATTAGGAACCCCGTCAGGTGCTTCTGGAAGCCTGACGAGATCTAAAGGGGAGCTAGCTCCAGTCCGATAAGGACCCAGCGAAGAGTGGGATGAAGAGGCAGCCAAACTCTGCATTCGAAAGCCGCCTTATGAATTAGCAGGCGATCCTAAGGCGGGGTATAAACGTCGTATCCCCGATGAGGAAAGGACAATGCAATGTAATTAGGAATCTTGTAGTCCTCCCTCAGTTTGGCAAGCATGTCCAACGTACATACCGAATCAGGCACTATCCTCCTATCATGGAAGGAAGTGAAGGAACCAGTCTGGACCCCGACCAACGTGATATCGTGCCCGCCACCTTCCTCACCACCACCAACCTTTGCAACGTCCACCTTATCGTTGATTAGAACAGGGTCCTCTGGTTGGTTATGGAAACCCGACCCGACTCGATTCGAGGGTTTCGTGTAGAGCGACGGCGTAGGGTCCGTGCGGTATCTTCAGCAGCCTCGTCACCCTCTCGACTTTGTTTCCTCCCCTTCAATGTTGGACAGTCCTCCACCAAGTTGGCCTTCTCCGTATTAAAGAGGGCATCGATATAGTCAGAGAGATGTGGGGTCGGGATGTGTAGAAGCTAGTGCTGTATGGGTTTGATCAACGGAGACTTCTTGCGAAGTAGTAGGAAGCTTTGAAGGAGATGCCATTTGAAAGAAGAAGGAAAGAGAAATCTAGAAGAATGCTGATAAAGAAAAAAAGAAAGGAAGTCAGGTTTTCTTTTTCTTTGCAATAATCTTTGAAAATGCCTACAAGGTTATACTAAACAACCTAGAGGGGGGGCGAATAGATTGACACACTAGTTTTAAAAACTCTTTCGTGACTAGTGTCAAAACCTTGGTGAGCATATAATAAACCTTAAACAAGATTGTAATGAGAAAAACAATTTGCACAAGTATGCTCAATTCACCACACTTAGTCTACAAAACATATACCAAGAACCAATGTATCACATATACAAGTATATCCAATAAAGAGCACATTCTACAAGTTGTATTATGAATATTACAATGAAAGATCACTAAGTAAAATATTACAACTTGATTTAGAATATTGTAAGATACAAAGTTCAAACATTTACAAGATATAAGAAACAAATATAGATTCAACAAACAATGTGTGCATCTCTTTCTTTATCAATAACATGTTTACAAGGATATGAGAAGTTTAAGATCATAAACAAGTTATATAGAACAAACATACAAATATAAAGAGATAGAGATAGAGACATTTGACACATTGACTTTTACATGGTAAACCTCCGAAGAGGAAACATCCACGGGTTGAATAAATCACACTTTACAAAATTTTGTTCCAATATACTTCACAAGTGAATAATATGTCACAAGGTAACAACATACACAAAAACAAATATAAAAGATAGAGATAGAAAGAATTAATACGGGATTTTTTTAACGTGGTAAAACCTCCAAGGAGGAAACATCCACGGGTTGAAATACAACCATTGGGTACTATATGTTTTGGAAAGTAAATTAGAAGTTCCACAAAGTGACCGATCCTAGATCACCAACCCATGTGGAGTCTATATCTACCAAAACCCTATTGGAAGATACAAAATCCCTCAATGATGCAAAACCACCACATATTGGAAATCATACCTAACCAACATCGTTGGTAGATTAGAAATTCCTCAAGAGTGCATACATATACCATGTACCCCGCTCTATCGGACTCTATGTCTAACCAAAAATCTAAGCCTACCAATACATAAGCCAACTCTCTATACAAGGCACACTTGCCTCTAGAGAGCCTCCCTTGCATGACTATCCAAGTCCTCCCGACTCTAGCCATGACTTCTTGCTTGTCTATCCAAGTCATCTCGACTCTAGACAAGACTTCTTGCTTGGCTATCCGAGTCATCCTGACTCTAACCAACACTTCATGCCTTTTACAAGGACTTCCTAGTGATCATGTGAGTGCAAATGATGCAAACAATCAAAACATCATAGAACATGTGATCAATACATTCCATGGAACAACTAGATCTATAGTTGTGAAAACACAAGCATTAGAAATCTAGATGCAAAAACATGAATGAAAACCTAGAACATGTGAAATCAACTAACACATAAAACTCCTAGATTCATTCACTCAAATAACTCTTGAACAATTCATATACATGAGGCACAAGTTCAAGATGTTATAAACATACATAAAAATGCTAGAATCACAAAATGTATTCAGCAAGTATTCTAGCCAAAGATTTAGAGATAGGAGATAGTGTTAAAAACAATTCAATCCTAAATATCTCTAAAAACACATGCAAAGGCTCTAATCCTAGATATCATCAATCAAGGATTAAAGACACATTTCAAGGATTATTAATCATAAAATGAATCAATCAAGTCTCAAATAATCATAGATGTCAATCTAATCACAATACAACTCTCAATCATGTGAAAAACAAAGAATCCAAGAATCTAGTCCACATGTGTCTCTAATTAGACTTTTCAATTAGATTGATTGTGAAGCTTTCTTTCTCAATAGCATTCACTATATATACACATACATATAGAAGAAGAAACCCCAAGCAAATTGAAGGTTTAAAAAGATGAAATCACCAAGATATGAACTCTACCTTGATTTCACGAGCTGGTTCGGTTTTCTGAGTAGATCACTCTGAAAAACAATCAACCAGCTGCAAGATCACATGGAAAAGTTAGAGGACTTGATTACAAACAATCTCTAACTTGAATCACTCAATTCCGACTTCGTATGAGAAAGTTATGGTGTTTGGAAGTTGAGAAAATTGGAGAGAAAATTCTAGACGGGATTTCAAACTTTTTCTTCTTGAAAACAAATGGAGGGAGATGGAGGTATTTAAAAGGAAGGAGAGAGAAGAAGATTTTCAGCCAATAAAAACAGGCCACCTCAGCCCAGGGCCGTGTGGGGTGCGTGTGCCACATGGGACCAGAGGGTTGGTTTGCCACACGGCCTCCACACGGGGTGGCCATGCCAAGGCCCAACGGCCATGGTGCTTCTCCTGCACACCTCTCGCGTTCTTCAACCGTATTCGGGCATCCGAATTCTGAATTCGAATCCATTTTTGGATTACGAACTGTGACTCCCTCACGCACAACGACGACTATGAAACTTTAACAAATGGTTGAGAATTCATCTCGGAAAACGTCGACAAACACAACTCAATGATTGAGAACGAAAAGTAGCTTAGCTACATTGTTTGGACTTGAAACAAAATGAATGGGTAACCGAAATGACCGGGACTCAGTAAGAAATCAATTAAGATCATGTACAAGTCCAAAATATAAGAAACACAAATAATCAAACACAAATTCACATATGAATGCCATTTCCTAGACATAGTCTTAGAACATGCAACTCTAAAATGTATGAACATTTGAGTTCAATGCATGAGCATACAAAATCATGTGAATGTGTTATATAAATGGTGCACAAAAATGCAGGGACACTTATGAATAATTTGTGTGTGTGTGCCTATGCCTTGTAAGAGGAATGAGGTCAATTATACCTTTGATAAGCAATAAAGCTAATTCCCCTTATCAAGCCACCATCTTGCAAGCATTGTAGTCGATTCTTTCTTTGAAGCTTTGAATCATCATCAATATGACCACTAAACAATACAAGATGAACAACGTTTTGATATGGAATATATGCCAACACATACTAAAAACCTAACAATCTCCCCATTTGGCAAATTCCATGTCAAAACCCCTATACAAATACTAAAACAATTACAAAGAAAATTTGGTCACAATGAGTACAATGATTTACACTCTAGACAAAATTTCCAATAACAAGTCTTGAACTTCATCTTGGTCTTCTCTTGAAATCACCTATAAAATTGCTTGAAAGTATAAAGATCTCCAAGAAACAACACATATGGCAAAATATATATATTGGCAAGAAAATAACACATTTAAAGTCCACATTGATAACATGTATGCTCCCTCTAAATACATGCCATCAAACAAAATATTCTAGCCAATGTTAATCAAAAATATTACAAGCCATAGTTCAAGATTTAAACAAAAATACACTAAAACATAAAAACTTGAGAAATAAGAAAGCTAGAACTACCATATATCTCCCTATCATTCTCCCCATTTTTGACATGATATGAAACCAAAGAAGAAGAAATAAGAAAATATACCTCAAGGCCATTCTAGTCTCTTTTACCACCGAGGAAAATTGATTGATTGGATGATCTTGCGTAATGCTTTGGAGTAGTGGCATTCCTTTCCAATTTCTTGATCTTCTCATCTTGAAGCTCAACTCTAGCATTTAGCTCTTCAATCTTCTGGTGTGATTCCTCCTCACCATACATTGATCATTCCAATAAACTCAATGTTGATAGCATTCTCTCATCCTCACATTACAAAGAGATCCCTAAACTAAAAGGTCTTCAAGTCTTCTTGAGTCTTCAAGAATCCCTTCTTTGAACTTCAAGGTACCTATGAGAAAAGAAGCAAATCAACAAGAGATCTTCTTCCAAAGAAGAATGGTGAGATATTAACACAAAAAAAAAAATAATAATAATAAAACTTCCCTTATCTCTTACAAACAATGCATTATCTCAAGTGAATAAATGTTATCACATTAAAAGTTCTCCCTTAAAAACCTTAACACAAATAAGGCAAGAATTCTTTTCTCCCCCTTAGGACAAGAATTCTCCCCCTTAAGACAAAGTCTCTAATAAGCACAAAGGTGAGGTATACAAATCTCCCCTTTGTCAAACATGGATTCCCCCCCCCATATTAAACAAGGTGAGGTATACAATTTCTCCCCCTCTTTGTCAAGGAATAGACAAAGGGCACAAGAGATAAATAACGAGATATTAAGCAAACAAATCGTATAGAAAGCGTAGTTGAATAAACCAAAGCTCCCCCTTAACATATGCTCCACATATTATCACTAAGTTGATTTGTTCACAAGGGACAATGAATCACAAAAGCAAAAATGTTACTCTTAAGCACATGGGTCATATCTACCAAGTTCAACAATTGCATGAACAATCATATCAACCACAAATATGAAGGAATTGGTATTAACAACAATCATCTCGACCCCATTCAAGAAGAGATTTGATTACAACCACAACTACTATCACTCTAAGCAAGGAGGAATTTTCTGCAACTACAATCAATAGAATTGATTACAACCACAATTACTATCACTCCAAGCAAGGAGGAATTTTTTGCAACCATAATCAATTAACTTGATTACAACTACAATTACAATCGACCCCAAACAAAGAGGAACTCATTGCAACTACACTCAATTAAATCAATTATAACTACAATTACTATCAACCCCATACAAAGAGGAACTCATTGCAATCACTCTCTTATCAACCTCAAGAATGAAGAAATTGATTGCAATCTCAACTACTATACAACCCTAAACAAGGAGAAGGTGATTACAAACACAATCATACAATTATTACAAAAAGATTCATGCATTAATTGTGATTAAACATACAAATACATATATCATCATGAAGAATCATCATGCATATCAAGACATACGAAATAACATCTTCAAGATTCAACATATCAACTAAAACAATATGCCAACATTTATCAAATCGAAGCATGTGAATATTTCACAAAAGAGAACAAAGCCTAGCAAACTATGCTCCCTCTTGATAAGAACTCTATCTAAGATCAAGATAGAAAATTTGTTCACAATAAAATCCACACAATCACACATTCAAACAATAAGATAAAACATTTCATCACTTTTCAAAGTCCAAGAGAGAATCATAGATTTTCATTAATCTCTCAAAAATATTCTCACATTACTAATGAATCAAGCACATAAGCAAAATATGCGTGTGTGTGAATGCTTCTCACATATATAGTAGGAGTAATTGTGATATCAACATGCAAACAATTTCCACACCTATCCAACTAAAGCATTTCCAAAAATAGGTCAAACCGATATTCATCTGGGTTTTTGCTTTAAAAGAATAGTTATCAACATGTGAGCATGTGTGTGCATGTGGCTTGTTTTCCCATTTCTATTTTTCAACCCGAGCTTTTCACAATTCTCAATTATACACCATTAAGCCTTTTGTTTTCATTTCTTTTAGGCTTAGAATCAAAGATTTTTTTTTTAATGGTTCTTTTCAACGCTTCTTTGATTTTACTAACAAAAACATATACACCTCTTGGCGGCTTTCACTCATCACAAAGGCGTAGCCCTTTCCAACATTGGGCGGCTTCACAACCAATGTGTGTAGCCCTTTCCAAGAGGGTGCTCGTTGAATACTATGTAGTGCCGCAGCAAAATGGATACATATCATAGGTCATTTATCATGTACTAAGCAATAGGCTTCTAGATGCATCCATTATCTACACATATTCAAACACATATACTCAAAACTAAAACATATAAGAGAAGCATTTGTGCACTTTTCAAAAATAAGATTTTTTCAAGCTTAAGTGCATGATCTAGAAACAATAAAAGTTATTTGTTTAAGATCGTTACTTCTCAAGTGAGTAGCTCTCAAAGATATTGATATTCAAATTAAGTTTTGCTCATTAAGCCACTCAACAATCACACAAGCATTTCAAGCATCATGAATAAGATCATTGTGAACATACCACTAAAAGATCTTTAGAGAGCACATGTCAATGAGAACCAAATGAATGCTATACTAGTTCTCTAATATGACATGCTACATGATGTAATGCAAACATAGAGTCGAAAGATGAAAAGCTAGAAAGCAAGCATTAGGATATAGAAATACCTAAGCAAGCTTTTTCATCAAATGCAAAGTCTTTGCTCTTTTTATGAGCTCTCTTGGCTTGTTTGTCCTCATGACAACAAGTTGTTGGTGTGTTATTCCAAGAGAATAAAGACTTAACACTTCAACTCCAACATATACAAAAATGACTTTCTTCAAAAGACTTAACAAAAATCATTACCATATAGATTTTATGATGTACAACTTCTTAAAAGTTAATCAATGGATTTTGACTATCATAGCAATATTTGTGAGATATCTAAGTTCATGTCAAAGTCATAGAGAAACAAAGCTAGCTAGCTAAGTTACTCAAAACTATACACTAATCTTAAAGCTAACTCACATGTGCAACTTACACTAATGGTAAGAGCACTCACCATTTGACCCATTTGGTCTTAGGTACACAAACACATAAACCATCATAATCATTTCTCATGGTAATATTATATCTAGAAGATAAAACATCAACTATCTTCTCTATAAAGATATTCTCATGGTATACATAATATAATTGCCATCAACAAAGATATTAACAAGACTATGCAAATGATCATGTGAAACACTCATTTTCACCCAAATCTTCTTGACGATGTTCCTTATACAATTATCATTAACACGCACAAAATTCAAAGTGTAATCATGCAAGAAACATTCATAGAAGAATTTCTCATCTCACTAACATGCATCTCATTCCCTAATTTGCTTTGTCTAATAAACACATGGCATCTAGAGTTAGTATGCACTATGACATTTCAAAAATGGAAAATCGGAATACATATGGAGATGATACTATTTAGGTTAGAGTGTACCGATGGTGAAGACTCTTTACTCTTTTTGATTTTGCACTTGACCTTAGAAGATTGGCTTTTGAAATCCTTTTGTTCCTTAGTGACTTGCTTAAGTTGTAGGAGACTCAACATGCTCAACTACAAAACTTAAGTCACTTGAATCTTCATGAAGAACATCAAACTCTTTGGCCTTCATGATTTGTCAACTCCTCTTCCTTGCCTTTGATCTTTTCCTACAAAAAGAAACAAATTATTAGCAAAAACAACCATTAAACTATTTAACACAAGAGCATCTTTAACCATCTTCTCTTCTAGACATTTGATCACTTCATTCGTCACTTCAACTTTCTTCAAAGCTTTATCTCTTTCCTTCTCAAGAGATTGAGCTCTTGCCATCAAGTTGAAGTTGGTGATCTTTGATCATGTCTAGAACGATCATCCTCCGGGAAAACTTCTTCTTCTTTACTTTTGTCACTAACATTCTTTTCAAGCTTATCAACAAAATTGTTAGTAGACAAATGAAATATAAAACAAGAAGAATCTATTTTGCAAGTAGCTTGGAATTAATTTCATGCTTCTTTTGCCATATTTGAATCTTTATAAAGAGCAAGGTGTTTAAAAACTTACACCACTAATTAATGGCAAAAAGGTCTAATAGTTTCAACTTCTCAAAAGTAAACCTTATTCATACTTTATGAACATATTGGTTTGGAGAAACTACTCCATCAAATATAAAACATGGAGAAGAGAAACCTTTCTTGATAATCCAACCAAGCTTGCTCATCACTAGACTTAGTGAAATCTTTCATGAGCTTTTTCAACAAAACAAATATTTTCGCAATCAACAAAGGAGGACAACTATTACAAACAAATATAGACAAAAAGTTGTTATCATAGTAAATAACCTTGTAGATCCCGAATCACACTAATTGCTTTAAGTGACCCATTCTGATACCAATTGAAAATGCTTAAAAGGTTATACTAAACAACCTAGAGGGGGGGTGAATAGGTTGACACACTAGTTTTAAAAACTCTTTCGTGACTAGTGTCAAAACCTTGGTGAGCTTATAATAAACCTTGAACAAGATTGTAATGAGAAAAACAATTTGTACAAGTATGTTCAATTCACCACACTTAGTCTACAAAACATATACCAAGAACCAATGAATCACATATACAAGTATATCCAATAAAGAGCACATTCTACAAGTTGTATTATGAATATTACAATGAAAGATCACTAAGTAAAATATTACAACTTGATTTAGAATATTGTAAGATACAAAGTTCAAACACTTACAAGATACAAGAAACAAATATAGATTCAACAAACAATGTGTGCATCTCTTTCTTTATCAATAACATGTCTTTCTATGATACTATTTATTTACCAAAAAATAGAAAAAAAAAAAGATAGACATTGATATGTTTGTTATTTATTTGTGATTATTTTTTTAACTCAAGTAATTGTGATTTTATTATGTACTTGTGTATATGTAATTGCCTATTTATATAATACCTTTGATTATTTTTTTGACTTGTACCAGTTGATTTGGTAATCTTTTTTATTTCCTTACAGTCATAATTTGCAAATTCATTATTTATGCCTTTATTTATAATTTATCACAACCAATAACACTCTTAGAAATATACTGTCAAACAATCCGGTTACTGAAAACCACTTATGTAACTGAATATTAAAAAACATAGGGTTTTTTTATTAGAAGTTCAACTCTTTAGAAGTTCAACTCTTTAAAAGCTTAACTCTAAAAAGATCACTCTAGAAGCTTAATGCGAAAAGTCATACCAAACAAACATACCCTAACACTCTTCGGACCATGATGGGCTTTTTCACAATCCCGCAATGGCATTTTCGTGGTTTTTCGAACATAAAATGGGTTTTTTTGTCAAACTTCTATGTATACATATCTCCTACTTTCGGTTCTAGGGTTTCCATTTCACAGAGCTGTAAGGGGAGCAGCAGCAACAGCAGCAGCAATGGTTTTGAAGTAAGATCTCTCTCTCTCTCTCTCTCTCTCACTTCGTCGAACATCTCTAAACAAATGATTTCAAAACCAGGATCCAATGTTATTTCCATTACATTTTGATTAGCTGAAATTGAATAGCCTTGTTTTTGCTTAGGATTTTGTTGCCGAGTAGATCTGAATATATGTTATCAACTGCTTGAATTTTTTATTTTTTTTTCATTGTTTGGTTTTTGTGAAGTTTTGCTCGTCGTTTTAGATATAAAACCCTTAACAAAAAAAAAACAAAAAAACAAAAAAAAAATTGAGAGTTTGGTCGGTGTTGTGTGTTGTCGGTTCAGGTTTATTGGTGTTTCTACAATAATTAGCAAGTAAATGGGACTATGATATTTGGTGTATTCGTATGCTTTCAGGTTTATTAGAATGTGTCATCAAAAGAAATTATTTTTTTGTTTGAATTTTTATCTGTAAAGGGCTTATTAGTATAAAAATGGCTTTAAGAGCTTGTCCTGCAACAAGAAATCTGGACTTTCACATATTTGCAAAACCTCTGTTTAAATAGATGTTATTTATGTGATATTTACACCTACTTTTTTCTATTTATGAGAGGTTACGACCTACACTTTATACCCTAAATTTTCATCTCGTTGTTGAGAGAATTCTCTCTGTATCAGTTATATTTAATAATAATAATGATAATAATATCAGCATATGAACTTGATCTGTGAGATATATTATTCCTTTTTTATTTTCTTAATTCACCCTAAATGTCTGTTTGCATATCAGGACAGAGCTCTGTCGTTTCAGTGGAGCCAAGATATACCCCGGCAAAGGAATCAGATTTATCCGTTCTGATTCACAGGTAAATTTTAGTCTGATTGATTAACTTGACTTTCAGATTGTGCTCTTTGTATCTCTAGGGCTAGTGTGAGACTGTGAGGCTGTTTTGCTGCAGTTATATGTTGATTATTATAGAATTGAATTCTTTCTCCATTGTTTAGGTGTTCCTCTTTGCCAATTCCAAATGCAAGAGGTACTTCCACAACCGGTTGAAGCCGTCAAAGCTTACATGGACTGCCATGTACAGAAAGCAACATAAGAAGGTTAGTAACTTAGACATTACTGATCTGAATATTCAAGAGCATTGGGTGTACCTTAATCTATATGAACTATAATTTACATTTAGGACCATCCATTCAATTGCAAACCAATCTGCCAAATCCAACTAATCAAAAATTTAACATATCTGCACAAATAAGTCTAAATCACAATTCTGAACCTTTGCAGGACATTGCCCAAGAAGCTGTGAAGAAGAGGAGACGTGCCACCAAGAAGCCTTACTCTAGATCCATTGTGGGTGCAACTCTAGAGGTTATCCAGAAGAGAAGAGCTGAGAAGCCAGAAGTTCGTGATGCGGCCAGGGAAGCTGCCCTTCGGTGTGTATTTAGATTTTGTTTTTATATATTATTAATTTTATTTCATCATTTGTATTTGTTGGCTAGTCAGTTTTTTTTTTTTTTTTTTTTTTTTCATTCTTATGCTTTACTCTGCTGCATATTTATGGAATCTGTGGATGTTAAAACCAACCGGATAAATGTATTGTGTAGTGAAATCAAGGAGCGGATCAAGAAGACTAAAGATGAAAAGAAGGCAAAGAAGGCAGAAGTGACGGCCAAGTCGCAGAAGACACAAGGCAAGGGTAATGTTCCCAAGGGTGCTGCACCCAAGGGACCTAAACTTGGTGGTGGTGGTGGGAAGCGCTGAGCTGCCAGTTTATTATCTAATTTTCCATGTTGGAGTGATAGGTATTGTTATTTGGTTTTCTTCGGGACATTGTGAAAGGGAATATTGGCCATGGCCGAAATTTTCTTTTGCTCTTTTTGTCATCCTATACAATCACTTGGGATTGATGTTGAGCTTATTGAATTGATTTTTGTCTTGTTATTTTTTGCACTTTTGACAAATATAGTCTTGTAACTGTGGCAGTGACATGCATATTTGGCTGAAGTTTTGGCTATGGCTTATTACTATTATCTTTCGTCTTGATTTTGTTGCATGGAAGGCAGGGGATCTGTTTAAATGCGTGGGATCATTATATAAATAATCTCTGCTTGCTAACATGGTGTTTTGAGGTAATAAAGCAAGCATGCATTGGAACTCTAATCATGGTTTTTGTCAGAAGGTTTTTATATGAGAAAATAGCACAAGACACTATTAATTGGTGGGTGGAGTCCTAAAAAGACTATTCACTTTTTAAATTATTCCAAAATCATCATCTTGACAAAACATTATTAATTGGCAGTCATTCTATTAAAATTTAACGGAAAGTTGTGACATTGCAACCATAAAGAATTTTATAGGCAATATTAAATGTATTTTGATTAAATGTATATATATATATATGCATAAATTAATGATTTGATTAATTTATTCTTTTTATGGGCATTAACTTATTTACTGATTAATTTAATATATATATATATATATTAATGAAATTGGATTTATCTAAGTGGGAAAAGCATCACACGAGAACATATGTTGAAAAACCCTTAGGCAGTAATTATAAATATGTAAAGAAAGGAAAAAATAAACAAAAGAATCTAAAAAACACAAGAGAACAAAGGACACAGCCCCAAAAAACCTAAAGGCACGCATGCCAAACAAGAAAAAACAAAACTAGGAAAATCTGAAGGATCCACTAATCGAGAATCGAACAAAGGAGTGGAGGACCATCATAAATCAGAAGGAACACCCAAAGCGTGCTTAGAGAGCATCCGCCACCTGGTTACTCGTCAAGTAGCCTTATCGGACCTATCAAAAAGAAGTTGAACCACATAAGAAGAGTCACTCTCGAGCCAGATCCTATGCCAACCCAACTTCCATGCATAATTGATGGCTAAAGAAGCAGCGAGGAGCTCAGCCTAGAAAGCAAAAACTGACCAAGGGGGGCTGCAAAACAAGCTTTAACAAAAGATCTGCAAGTCCGAAAAACACCCCCACAACCCCCCACACCTGGGGAACCTAAAGCAACCCCATCCATGTTAACCTGATCCATCTTGGAGCCGGAGGCAACCAGATTACACTTTTGATAGCTTGAGCCTTACCGGGACGATCATTAAGGCCAAATCGATGGAGAATCAACAAATCATCAACACAATTATGCATGCAGCCGATCCCTAAACGGTTTGTATCATAGACCAAACGCCAAACAAGAGATAGAGCAACCCTGAAATCAACAAACTTCCCATCAAAAATCCACTGATTACGGGAATACCACACACTCAAAACCACATTATGAATGGCAACTTTCCATAAAATCCTAATCTGACCACTAAAAGAAACAGACATGGCCTGACAGAAAAAAGAGCCCCAAGTGTCAATAGAGACACGCCTCTAAAAAGCAAAAAAAAAAAAACTGCCTCCCAAATAGCAGCAGCAATAAGACACTTAGAAAAAGATAGTCCACGGTCTCCGAGCTAGCGCCACAAACACTACATCTGTAGGCTAATTGAAAACCGGACTTGCATAAGCGGTCTTCGGTGGGTAATTTATTAAGAAGAAGATGCCATGATATGATATAACGGGAAGGAGGGATATAGTGAGACCAGACATCCCTCCACCATGGGACCTAAGGAATGTCATGAAACATCATAGAATAAGCCGCCTTACAAGAAACCCTCTTGTCCCTATAATGAGGCCACACCAAATAATCAGTCATAGAAGAAATAACAATTTTCTCAATCCGAAAATAGGAATCTAGCACGAAAACGATCTTCCAAAACCTATCAACCATCCTGAATGAAGTCCAAAACCCTAGCATGAAGATGTATGACTACGAAATTAGAAATACCAAGAAGATCCACAATGGGCACCCCAAGCCAATTATCACGCCAAAAATCTCTATAGGAATCTTTCCCGATGAGCCAGATACCATCCTTAAGGAGCTCAGCATAATTAGGCTTAAAAGAAGTCTAGATGGAGGAGGTGATGTAACCTCCCTGAGGTTTTTGCAACTTATTAATATATCTATAAACTTCCAGGTAAGCTTCCAAAGTAAAGAATTGTTCAACAACGCTAGATCTTTCAAACCAAGACCCCCAATAGTATAAGGTTTACAACAACATTTCCAATTAACATAGACCAACTTGGAATCCTCACAAGAACCAGTCCATAAGAAATTTCTGATCCTCTTAGCAATCATCTGGATTAGGGAAATCGGCTACTTATAAACCATAAAATAGTGAACCAAAGAGCCAGTAATCACCGAACGAATCAAAGTAGCTCGGCCAGCCATAGAAAGGGACTTACCTTTCCACCTGGCAAATTTAGACACAATCTTATCTGCAATGGGCAACAAAATAGACTTCATGGGCTTGCCTCGGAACAAAGGAACCCCCAGGTAAGAAAATGAAAAATGACCAATCTGCATCCCAACTAAGGATTAAAGAGGGAACAATGTCATCAATAATAGAGAGATCTTGATCAATCTGAGCCGAATTCGAAGAGAATAAATCCTCATAAAATTTGACAATGTGATATCTGATAACAGTTTGATTACCCAAAATAACACCATCAATCGAAAGAGAAGACAAAACCCCTACATTTCCTTCGATTGATCGAGGAATGAAAAAAAGCTAAGTTACGATCCCCATCCTGCAACCACTTCACCTGGGATCTATCACGAAAGAAGCACTCCTGCCTACATAAAAGGACGTCAAGATCATGATGAGTGCTTGACTTTGTCAAAAAAAAGCTCCTCAGAAAAACCCAAATCAGACATTTGGCTCTGAACAAAACGAAACTCAGCAGATTTCCTAGAGATGTTAGCGTTGAGATCACCTAAAACCTCCCAATTCCAAGACTTGAGAGCCTTCTTTAGATTCTTAAGCTTACCAATAACAACCTGAGGGGGGCGACCAAAACAAGGAATGCCCCATGCCTTGCGAACTAGGCTCATGAAATCAGTATGATTGATGAGAATAAGGGAGCTGCACCAAGGGATCCATTGCATGTTCTAGTTGGGCTAATAACAAGGGCAAAAGCTAAGAGATTCAAAGAAGCACTTAATGGCCTGATTCAAGACACTTGGGCTGATTATGAATTGTTGAAGTCCAAGATGAGCCCACATGAAGACCAAGACATAATTAACGTCATTAAGGCAATTGATTGGGCCGAATAAGAGAAGACTTGGGCATGTGGCACAAGCTAGGGCTTATGGTGAGCGGCATATGGTTGGAGGAGATTCAATTTCAGCCTTTTTCCCTTTTTAGTTTCCAAAGAATAATGAGCTGATTTGTTTCCTAAATTAAGAGGCTGATTTGCTTCCAAATAGGGAGCAAGTCAATTAGTTGCTTGTTTTAGTTTTTATTTTCTTTCCCGCTTGTAAGGCAATTGTTGACCAATTTAGTTTCCTGATTGTAAGGCATTAATTGCCGAATATTTTGTTCCCTTTCTTGTGCTAGGTGTGTAGCCTTTCTTTTCCATTATGGTTTTAGTTTATAAGGGAAGAATTGATGTAATATTTCAGTAGACTTGAATTGAATTAAAATTGAGAGAGTTTTTTCTCTTTGGTTCTGAAACATTGACTTATCACTCATCTTTCTTTCTTGTTCTTGAGTGTGGCGTCTTTAACTTTCTTTGATACCGTTGGTTCTTATCTCCTTATAGATATAACATGTCATGGTCCTATATTGTTCTTGTTTTCAAACTTGAAATTAGAAAACAATCCTCCATTATCATATATTTGTTACAGGTCTCACTATTCTTGGTGAGGTTATATCAATGATCCACCTGTAGGGAAAAATACCGTAGTACCCGCAGCGGAAGCGAGACTAAAAAAATAGTGTTGGGTAGCTTTTAAAATTTTTCCAATTATGAACCTTAAACCCTTTTAATCAATTAAAGATATATAATATATAACAAAAGAAGAATACCTTTTGTCGCGTGATCCGATTGACTTACGTCGATGGTAATCCGCAAGATCTTCCAATCCGATCACGAACGTGAATCACCTAGGAGCGTGGTCTCCCTTCTCTTTGAATTGTATACCTGAGAATGGACAACAAAACTTTTCTAATTCTGTTAGTCACTATAATCTCCAAAAGGTTGCTAAGAATGTTCCGGTCACTTTTGAATTCACAATCGTAAGATTGAAATTCGCGTGAACCTAATTCGAAAGTGTGTACAAAATCTCTTGATGTTAAAATCACTAGTACACTATCGAAACAAGAACAATTCTTCTCTCACAAACCTCTAGGCCGAATCACTCACTAGTCTTAGAGTTGGATCTTATTTTTCTCTAGCAAAAGAAAAAGCTCAATTGCAAAAACTAGGGTTTGACAAAAAAATATAAAGAATATATATATTTCTTGGCCACCAATCACTTGCCAAAATATATATCTAATTACCCGTCTAATATATATCTTTTGTATATATAAACTACATGCCTTTTAAATATATATATATATATCGCTCCAACACTGCACGCAAATTAAGTATATATATTGTTTACTTTTAATAACTGCATGCATTTTACATATATCTATATTAGTTTTAATCAAACACATATATATATATATATATATCAGTTTTAATGTACGCAATATAAATATATATATATTTTGTTTTATTTCCTGCATGCATTATATATATAATATATATCAAACCCTAATCCAACTCTTTAGTGTATTTGTGACTATATAAAAGACTTCCTAATTTGACTAAACAAATAAAGTCTTTTATATTCAGTATAATACTAATAGTAGTATACTACTAGGAAACATATTTCCTAATCAGAAAAAGATTTGATTTTTAATTAAATAATTAATTAACATATTAATTAATTTCTATTTAATTAAATAATAAAATAAAACAATATAATGGGCTAAAAAATTAGCCATTGCCACCCATGACTAGAACTTGGGCCTACATATTGTTTTCTTATTTTATTTAATCCATTTGGACTTTAATAAAAAGCCCACATGTGAACTAGACCTATTCTTACTAAAAGAAACAAGCCCACATGCCTTTCATTAATATATTAATATAATTAAACAGCCCATTAAATAAATAATGTGCAAATTATATTCTCAATATATTAAATACAATTCTAAATGGACCCACAAATAGTCCGGTAGAATATATCAAGTGATCCATACAAGTCCGTGTGGATTGGGGATCTTGGCGGGCTATCTAAATTTAAGCTTCAATAGACATAACCTAATCACAATCAACAAATGATTCACTTAGGTCCGATCCATTAATTTTAACTCATTCCACTAAAGAGCTAAAATTGAACTCTTAAATAAAGACAGAAAAGGAAGATGTTTCCTCATTCATACCCTAGACAATCATGTTGGAGATAGTGTATCCTCGTGATTAATATCAGTAATCGCCAAGAGTTCATAGACCGTCTATAACTCTCCAAGTTACCATATTTACTCATATGACCACGTTTTGAACTTGGATATTTTGACTTGTCCAGAAGCCATGTTTTCAATAGACACTATCGAAAACTCAACGTTGAGATTTAATATCCAATTACCTCAAAACATCCATATGATGATATTATACTCTCATTTAAGAAATGGAGCCACGATGTCCATATCTATAAATGAAGTCCTCTATCGATTAACAAATGAATATCACCAAACTATCGAGGATAGACTATGCGATATAATCGTACTCATTGATAGCTCAAATGATATCACCTGCAACCATAAGTCCATCATTTATCTCAGGATTAAGATAGACTCTCCGATTGTCCTGATAATGAAATTACTTTTATCTACTGACGGTTATATATAAAGTATTTCATTGTGATCCTGTTCAATGCACCCAGTGCACCAGATTCTTTTGCTCGAAGACACTCCGATGATTTTAGACTCATCATATCTCATTTGATCCCACTCAAATGCTAGCAAAAGAATTCTACAACTTTAACAAGATAAAGGTGCCCAACCTTTAACTTAAGTTGTGAACAATATTCAAGACTAACTAAAGAATTGTGTCTACCACATACATATCCAGATGTACGAACAATTCTTCTTTTCTCATAGTCTTTAGACCTTATGATTATTTACTTTGACAATTTATTAAATTATAAATGCTATAAGATTTGTTTAAACCAGAAATCACTTTATTAATATGAAAAAGATTGTTAATTACAATATTACACTTTTGCTATTGAGCATAATCCTAACAATCTCCCACTTGCGCTATAGCAAATGTGTCATATCTCTCAAGCCCATATTCTCTAGGTGCCCATCGAAACTCTTCTGAGGTAGAGCCTTTGTGAAGGGATCTGCTAGATTTTCTGCTGACGCGATTTTGATAATCGTCACGTCACCTCTTTGAACAATCTCCCTTAAAAGATGATATTTTCTTTCAATGTGTTTACCTCTCTTGTGACTTCTTGGTTCTTTCGAATTAGCCACTGCTCCACTGTTGTCACAGTAGATAGTGATCTGCTTATTTGCACTAGGAACTACTTCCAAGTCAATCAAGAATTGGCGGAGCCAAACAGCCTCTTTGGCAGCCTCGCATGCAGCAACATACTCAGCTTCCATGGTGGAATCAGCAATACAAGATTGCTTGATGCTCCTCCATATAACTGCTCCTCCTCCAATAGTAAACACAGCCCCTGATGTGGATTTTCTGGAGTCAGAATCTGATTGAAAATCAGAATCTGTATACCCAACGGGAATTAAATCCCCTCCAGAGTATACAAGCATATTATCTCTCGTTCTCTTAAGATACTTGAAAATATGTTTGACTGCCGTCCAGTGATCAAGACCAGGTTTCGATTGAAACCTGCTAACTATGCCAACAACAAAGCAAATATCTGGTCTAGTACAGAGCATTGCATACATGAGACTTCCAACTGCCGAGGCATATGGAACTCTACTCATGAATTGCTCTTCATGCTCTTTCTTAGGAACTTGTTCCTTAGAAAGCTTGATTCCATGTCTGAAAAGTAACATACCTTTCTTGGAATCCTGCATGGAAAACCTAGACAAGATCTTGTCTATGTATGAAGCTTGGGATAATGCAATCGTTCTATTTTTTCTATCCCTTATAACTTGGATACCTAGAATAAAACTTGCTTCTCCTAAGTCCTTCATATCAAATTGTTTTGCTAACCATTCTTTTACTGATGTCAATACACCTACATCATTTCTGATGAGTAGTATATCATCAACATAAGGAATCAGGAAAACCAACTTGTCGCCCTTAATCCTTTTGTATACACAAAGTTCGTCAGGATTCTGAATAAATCCAAAACCTTTGACAGCTTGATCGAACCTTATGTTCCAGGATCTGGATGCTTGCTTTAATCCATATATGGATTTCTGCAACTTGCATACCTTTTCCATTTGGCCATTTTCAATGAATCCCTCTGGTTGCATCATGTAGATGCTTTCGTCAAGACTTCCATTAAGGAAAGCTGTCTTGACGTCCATTTGCCAAATCTCTAGATCTAAAGATGCTGCAATGGATAAGAGTATCCTAATGGATTTAAGCATGGTCACATGAGAGAAGGTTTCCTCGTAATCGATACCTTCTTTCTGTGTATACCCTTTAGCTACCAATCTAGCTTTAAAGGTTTCCACCTTTCCATCCATACCTCTTTTCCTGTTGTATACCCACTTGCACCCAATGGGTTTTATCCCTTTAGGCAAGTCTACAAGGGACCAGACTTTGTTATCGAACATAGATTCAATCTCGGATTGCATTGCCTTTTGCCAATGGCGACTATCAACATCCTCCATAGCTTCCTTGTACGTATAGGGATCATCGTCGTCCGGGAGATTCTCTACAGATTCTCCCAGACTGATGTATCTTTCGGGTTGTGTTCTAACCCTCCCACTACGACAAGGAATGGTAGGTTGTTGACCTTGTGTTGGATCGGAACTTACAATTGGGTTAGGTTGTGTAACCTCTCGTGGAATTGTATCTCCTAACATCTCATTCAGGACAATTCTACTTTTAGGCACAAAATCATTCATATAGTCCTTTTCCAGAAATTTAGCATTTGTCGAAACAAATACTTTAAGATCTGAAGGACTATAAAAATAATATCCTTTAGTTTCTTTCGGATACCCTACAAATATACATGTTTCTGAACGGGACTCCATCTTTTCTGTCTTTCCTTTTAACACGTGCGCAGGACATCCAAATATCCTTAAGTGTCGTAAACTAGGCTTGCGCCCAGTCCACAACTCATGCGGTGTTTTAGGAACAGACTTAGATGGTACATGGTTTAGAATGTATATTGCAGTTTGTAAAGCATATCCCCAGAAAGAAATAGGAAGTGTTGAATAACTCAACATAGACCTAACCATATCCAAAAGAGTTCTATTTCTCTTTTCTGCTACCCCATTTTGTTGAGGTGTACCAGGTGCAGAAAACTGAGAAACTATCCCATTATCAATAAGATATTGCTGAAAACCACCAGATAGATATTCTCCACCACGATCAGATCTCAAGATTTTTATGTGTTTCTCAAGCTGATTTTCCACTTCAGCTTTAAATGCTTTGAACATGTCAAAAGCATCCGACTTATGTCGCATGAGATACACATAGCCAAATCTTGAGTAATCATCTGTGAAAGTGATGAAGTACTCATATCCACCTCTAGCTTGAATGCTCATAGGTCCACATACATCAGTGTGTATCAATCCTAAACATTCAGTGGCTCTGGCACCTTTGGCAGAGAACGTCCTTTTGGTCATTTTACCTTCCAAACAAGATTCACAAGTTGGTAGATCATCAACCTTTAAGTCACTCAAAGGTCCGTCACTTACCAATCTTTTAATCCTATTAAGGTTAATATGACCTAAGCGTAAATGCCAAAGGTAGGTTTCATCTGTTGATAATTTTACTCTTTTATGATTAGGTTCCGTTATTTCTGTGTCTAACGAGTGAGAGATATTTCTATGCAAGAAGTATAGACCATTTTCCAATGTACCTTTGCAAATAACTTTGTCATTCTTACTAATAATAAAAACTTTATTAAAAGTAACCGAATATCCAAAATTATTCAAACAAGAAACTGAAATTAAATTCCTCTTGAATTGAGGTACATAATAAACGTCTATTAAATCTAAATGCCTTATAGAATCTAAATAAACTCTAATATCTCCCACTGCACTTGCAGACACTAACGTTCCGTTGCCCAAGCGCAAATTGATTTCATTCTTACTCAACCTTCTCCTTTCTTGAAACCCCCATAAGGAATAACAAACATGATTAGTGGCTCCAGAGTCTACGATCCAAGAATCTGTAGAATCTACCAGAAAAACATGTTTCAAGATAATTCACATTACCTTGTTCCTTCTTTTTCTGAGACTTTGGGCAATTACTTTTCCAATGTCTCTTTTCACCACAAAAGAAGCACTTCCTTTTGATCTTGGTTACTTTCTTAGTCTCTTTCTTGGTAGGCCCAAGTTGCTTTTTCTTCTATTATTCCTTGACCTTCTGACGGGTCTTAATAGTAGCAACTTTACCAACCATATGAATCTCTTCTAGAGACATCATCATATCAGCAGCAGACCTTATTCCTTCATGCTGCTGTTGCAACACGTCGGAGATGGTAGCCATTTGGCCATATCATTAGAGGTCTTCCACTGCTCATACTCGTCTCATTGCATTAGATTCATTAGTAAGAGCAGGTGGTTTAGGAGTTGTTAGAACAAAATTTATATTTTTCCAGCTTGCAGCAACAACCCAATTTTCCTTTTCCATGTGACATAATTATTACCGGTTAAAGTTTTATCTTTCAGGATGTTCATAAGGTATGGGGTCATGATTTCTTAATTAAAACAAATCATATATAAGTAAATAATCATTATAAAGCACTTTTAAATATTTATCTTGAATTAAATGAATAACTCAATCATAAAAATTCAACGGTGATCTAACACCCATAAATGTTACACCTCCTTTGGGAGTTCGCACCATTTACTAGTTAGACTAGGTCCCACCTAATTGTTAACATAACAACCAGCGTTTTCAATTTTAGCCTTGCAATTTTACTGACAAGAACTCTTTGGAGGATATCAATAAAATTACATTAAGTGTGTCACCAAGATATCGACCCTCAATTTTCTCTAACGAAAATCCCTCCTTTGGGAGTAGATCTCGTTGAGTCCATTGTCTAGTCTATCCTTGTAAGGAAGTATATTGCTTAATTCCATTTATGGATGTCCCTTTGGGGAATTACCATAAAATAATTAAGCTCAACTAATCTTGGAAGCCATAGGTGTTACAAAAACACCTTCTCCCACTCAATTATTTAAGGCGTGTGATTAAATCCCATAGAATGATTTACCAAGTTATCTAGATGCCAATTTAGATACCTAAATCATTCAATGCATGTTCATACCAAAAGAGATATATGAGTGGCACTCCTATTCTATATGTCATGTTATCATACAACAACAAATATTGTAATATTTAAGCATAAATTAAATAGCAACAATTTTGGCCCATCCTAGAAAAACAAGTAAATTACATTTGATATAGGAATACAAGATCTTCGAGTGGCCCATCACCATAAGCCCATCCTCCGGCCTCCCTCCTCGGGACTTCACGGCCCACCACCTCTCAAAGGGGCTGCCATGCGCAGCCCATAAGGCTTTGCATGGCTGCCATGCGCAGCCCACCAAGCTTTGGGCTTGCATTGTGCGGCCCAATCCACTCCTAGGGTGCGCACGGTGCTCGTTCTCGGTTCCGGTTTGCTTCACGTCTTCAATTCTTCGATATAGGACGTGTTACAATTTAATTTAAACAAAATAAAATACTGCAGAAATTTTATTTTTTTTTTAATCACAGCAGTAAAATACTGCACACAAAAAAAAATACTGCAGAAAAAATACTGCAGAAAATTTTTTAATACAATAAAAAAAACTGCAGCTTATTTAATACATAAAAAAAAATACTAGCAACTACCAAGAAGGAATTATGGCGATGATAGACCACCCTTCTTGTTACAATTCCGAAACCAAAAATACATTGAAAATCTAGAGCCAAAATCGAGCAATAACAATCCACATAAAAACATATATTAATCCATACATCACATGTAATAATATATGCGAATACCTAGAGTACCATCTCTTTCTAAAACATGCATAATCACAATAAAAAGAAATCGATCCACGTATATATACGTTAATTAATTAAAAGGGTTCAACCAGGCTCTGATACCAATTGTAGGGAAAAATACCGTAGTACCCGCAGCGGAAGCGAGACTAAAAAAATAGTGTTGGGTAGCTTTTAAAATTTTTCCAATTATGAACCTTAAACCCTTTTAATCAATTAAAGATATATAATATATAACAAAAGAAGAATACCTTTTGTCGCGTGATCCGATTGACTTACGTCGATGGTAATCCGCAAGATCTTCCAATCCGATCACGAACGTGAATCACCTAGGAGCGTGGTCTCCCTTCTCTTTGAATTGTATACCTGAGAATGGACAACAAAACTTTTCTAATTCTGTTAGTCACTATAATCTCCAAAAGGTTGCTAAGAATGTTCCGGTCACTTTTGAATTCACAATCGTAAGATTGAAATTCGCGTGAACCTAATTCGAAAGTGTGTACAAAATCTCTTGATGTTAAAATCACTAGTACACTATCGAAACAAGAACAATTCTTCTCTCACAAACCTCTAGGCCGAATCACTCACTAGTCTTAGAGTTGGATCTTATTTTTCTCTAGCAAAAGAAAAAGCTCAATTGCAAAAACTAGGGTTTGACAAAAAAATATAAAGAATATATATATTTCTTGGCCACCAATCACTTGCCAAAATATATATCTAATTACCCGTCTAATATATATCTTTTGTATATATAAACTACATGCCTTTTAAATATATATATATATATCGCTCCAACACTGCACGCAAATTAAGTATATATATTGTTTACTTTTAATAACTGCATGCATTTTACATATATCTATATTAGTTTTAATCAAACACATATATATATATATATATATATATCAGTTTTAATGTACGCAATATAAATATATATATATTTTGTTTTATTTCCTGCATGCATTATATATATAATATATATCAAACCCTAATCCAACTCTTTAGTGTATTTGTGACTATATAAAAGACTTCCTAATTTGACTAAACAAATAAAGTCTTTTATATTCAGTATAATACTAATAGTAGTATACTACTAGGAAACATATTTCCTAATCAGAAAAAGATTTGATTTTTAATTAAATAATTAATTAACATATTAATTAATTTCTATTTAATTAAATAATAAAATAAAACAATATAATGGGCTAAAAAATTAGCCATTGCCACCCATGACTAGAACTTGGGCCTACATATTGTTTTCTTATTTTATTTAATCCATTTGGACTTTAATAAAAAGCCCACATGTGAACTAGACCTATTCTTACTAAAAGAAACAAGCCCACATGCCTTTCATTAATATATTAATATAATTAAACAGCCCATTAAATAAATAATGTGCAAATTATATTCTCAATATATTAAATACAATTCTAAATGGACCCACAAATAGTCCGGTAGAATATATCAAGTGATCCATACAAGTCCGTGTGGATTGGGGATCTTGGCGGGCTATCTAAATTTAAGCTTCAATAGACATAACCTAATCACAATCAACAAATGATTCACTTAGGTCCGATCCATTAATTTTAACTCATTCCACTAAAGAGCTAAAATTGAACTCTTAAATAAAGACAGAAAAGGAAGATGTTTCCTCATTCATACCCTAGACAATCATGTTGGAGATAGTGTATCCTCGTGATTAATATCAGTAATCGCCAAGAGTTCATAGACCGTCTATAACTCTCCAAGTTACCATATTTACTCATATGACCACGTTTTGAACTTGGATATTTTGACTTGTCCAGAAGCCATGTTTTCAATAGACACTATCGAAAACTCAACGTTGAGATTTAATATCCAATTACCTCAAAACATCCATATGATGATATTATACTCTCATTTAAGAAATGGAGCCACGATGTCCATATCTATAAATGAAGTCCTCTATCGATTAACAAATGAATATCACCAAACTATCGAGGATAGACTATGCGATATAATCGTACTCATTGATAGCTCAAATGATATCACCTGCAACCATAAGTCCATCATTTATCTCAGGATTAAGATAGACTCTCCGATTGTCCTGATAATGAAATTACTTTTATCTACTGACGGTTATATATAAAGTATTTCATTGTGATCCTGTTCAATGCACCCAGTGCACCAGATTCTTTTGCTCGAAGACACTCCGATGATTTTAGACTCATCATATCTCATTTGATCCCACTCAAATGCTAGCAAAAGAATTCTACAACTTTAACAAGATAAAGGTGCCCAACCTTTAACTTAAGTTGTGAACAATATTCAAGACTAACTAAAGAATTGTGTCTACCACATACATATCCAGATGTACGAACAATTCTTCTTTTCTCATAGTCTTTAGACCTTATGATTATTTACTTTGACAATTTATTAAATTATAAATGCTATAAGATTTGTTTAAACCAGAAATCACTTTATTAATATGAAAAAGATTGTTAATTACAATATTACACTTTTGCTATTGAGCATAATCCTAACACCACCCACATGTTTTGAAAACGAAAAAGGCTTGGAAGAAGAAACATGAGATTCAGATAATTGAATCCAAAGAAGACAATGATTAGAAAACCGACAGGGGAGAACCACACATGAAATATCATGCTAATAGGAAGCATAACCCTCAGAAACCAAAGTCCTGCCCAATCTCCGATCAACTCTAGTTCGACTATATCGACCCCTAACCCATGTAAAATGAGCACCCTGGGTTCGAACACCAATAAGATTGCAATCCTCAATCATTGATTTAAAATCCTCACAAGAACCCCTAATAAGAGAGCGATACCCCAAACACTCATGAGCACCCAAAACTGCATTGAAATCACCCACCACCACCAACTAAGAAGCAGAAAAAGAACCAACAATCTCCCGAAGAGAGTACCAAAGTGTCCGATGAACTAAGGCAGAGGTACTATCATAAACAAAAGAATACCAATGCGTAAGAGATCAAATAGAAATGGAGACGGTCAAATGCTGATCATGACAAAAAACTATTTGAGTATTTGCAATAGAATCACAAGCAAAAACCCAAATAGATGGAATCAAACCACCTTTGTCATTCATACCTACCAAATGAAGATCAAGAGAGGACCAAAAATTACTAGAAATCGAATCAAAAGCCACCATGGGCTTTGAAAGGCAAACCAAAAAAGGTCAATGAGAACAACATAATAAATCTTTGAGAACACGTTTAGTAGAGTTGTTCCCAATACCGCGACAATTCCAGTAAAGAATACAGATCATGGGAACTGTTGGGAGGAGTCTGACTCTCGGACTTAAATGACTCCAATCTACTTTTGATACGTATGAACCATTAATCCACCTCATAAAGATTTGAAACCTCAACATCCACCTGATTAGGCCAAGGAGCAACTGCGACAAAACCAAGCTCAACCTAAGAATCTGTCAAAGAGGAGTCCGATTGCATAACCCGAGAAGAGCAGATCCTATGCTCCCGAAGAGGCCGTTCCACAAACTTATTGGGATCACCCGAAGGTAAAGATTCCAAAATAGGACCACCTGAAGAAACAACAACATGGGGAGAAGGACAAACCTCACGTGGCAAGAGGCTAGTTAAAGATTCCATAATAAGACCACCAGAAGAAACAACAACAGATGGAAGAGGAGAAGCCTCACGAGGCAAGAGACTACAAACCTGCTGAACGATAAGAACATCTAGTAAAGGAATTGGAATCGAACCCACAATAGTAGAAGAAAGACTTGAAAGAGAGATACATGTAGAATACAAAACAGAAGCCGAAGAAGACCTGAATAGGCTGAATGATGAATTACCACTAAATATACAGACCCCAAATCTTGAGAAATAACAACGAAAACATTAGATACCGGGATCTCCTAGGCTGACTTATCTATCAAACGACAAACCATCTTCGAAGACCGCCGGTGAACTAGCTAAAAAACAGGCTCCTCAATAGAACCCTCAACCATTGACTGAAGAGATTTTCTTGCACTAGTAACAGGAACCTTAGGATTGTTCCGGCGACAAGACCTGGGCAGATGGCCAATGGAAGAGCAAACGGAGTAAAATGATGGTAGGTTTTCATACTCAACCGAAATGAAAGAGCTATGCAGCTTGCCTCTCTTTAAAAGGACTGAGGATGGAAGCAAAACGGATATGTCAACATCCACTAAAACCCTAGGAAAATGACCAAAATCACCATTAATAATAGCTTTATCCATTCTCAACGGAACTCCAATACATCTAGCTAAATCATGAATGATCTTCTGATGCTAGTATTACCAAGACAGGTCATAAAACCTAACTCAAACCTACGTATTAGTGGACTTCTACAGAGAGGGGTTAAAATCTGGAACCTAAGGCTGAAGGCGGAGAACCCCTGGCTACAGATTAATATAGCCCAATCCCCAAACCTGGTTTTTGTCTACAGAAGACTTTAAAATAAACTGGAAATAGCCTTTCCCTAAAGATATAAGTCTCCAATCAGCTGAAATCATTCAAATCTTACTAAGCTTAGCCTTAAGGTCAGCGAGTTTCCAAGGACGCTCACCACTAGAAAGGACCACACGTCCGATCAGAGCATTCTTGCATAAGTCCAATCTGGATTGATAAGCCACCGAATCAACCTAAAAAGACATATAACCTCCCTTTTTCAAAGACCCAGCCATCATAGGGAAGGGCTGAATAAAATCTAGAGAAGATTTCAAAAGATCTGCATAGGACTTGCTACCCATAGAAACCAGATTAGAATTCAAAACATGGCCTTGAACTGAACATCTAACACTAACCGGATTATCACACAATGCAGGCAACACATTACCCAAGCGGAGCCCACCATTACTAGAAACCGATCCCTCACCACAAATAGGAACATAAATAGGTGAGGAGGAACACAAAGTGGCCTCCAAAACCATGGGATTTTCAACGATACTAATAATGGAAGGCGTTGTATGTATATATTCGGTTGAGAGACACGTCAGCAAAATAGGTAGGAAACATGAAGGAAAGAGAATGCCATGTCATTTTTCAACCAGTCAACAAAGGAAATGTTGACTGTTTGCCACGTCATCTAGCCACTTCATCAAGATCAGTGAAAACCAAAGGCATACTTGCTAAATCAACCCAGTCTAGAAAAGGTAAAGATCTTATTTGCCGAATACCCTTACTCCCTGCTCGGCCAATTTAGGAAACGTAACCTTATTTCAGTATACATCTTAGAGTAAGGATTCATCCAGATATAAGGTCAAAAAGTGTTGCACTCCAATGAGGACATAACCTTATCTTCTCCTAGAGAAGTCTAAACAGGAAACAAGTCTCAATCCGTTCACCACATCAGACTTCTAATGTAAATCGAATTAGGAACTCCACCACCAACACAACATAGGCAAGAAGAAACCCTAGCCAGTCCGGTATAAATAAAACCATGTAATCTACGGTGAGGGGGTTCAATACCTGAGAGAGAGAAAAGAGCAATTGTATGAGAGAAAAATAGACCTTAAGCGTGTAACATACAAGCAAATCATAGTGCTATTCTCTTGCCTTTCGGGGCACCATGGTTTTTTTCCCTTTCTAGGGTTTTCCACGTAAAATTCGTGTTCTTGCATGCATCTATTTACATTCTTGCTTTTGTTAACAAAACATCATTGTTGGAAGCATCACAATCCAGAATTCACTGTCAACCATTGGTGCTAGAAGGAGGGGTGTTTGAACAAGAACTTCAAGGAACCCTCACAAACAGATCTAAAAAGACATGATCAATGCCAGCGATAAAGACAGAAACTCTAGCGGTAATAACCACCACTAGGTCCCCGAAGCGACCGGAGCGGCAAGGGACGGAAAGTTGATGACTGGGGAACAATCGGGAGGAACAACAGAGACCAAGGTAGCTGATCTAGGGCCTCTACAACACTTCCAAACCTCTTTAATAAACCTAGTCAGTGAAGCCAACAAGTTAGTACTCTTACTTCCTATAGCCTGGGGATTTCTTCTCCCTATGACTTAACAAACTAGCACGCTTGGGAATGGTACCAGGGAGGTTGCAGTCGGAAGTCCTTATAGCGACCTTAGGTGTCTAAGAAATGCCATCTATGGAGGAAATACTGTGGGACCACCCTGATGCCCTCGAAAGAAAAAGACACAAGAAGGGAAAAGGCTTGCTGAACGAGGAATCTTTAGATAGGCGAGGCCGTGGTCGAACACATGAGATGATCCCAGATAGTACACACCAGAAGACCTAATGGAGACACCGTTCTGTTTCATCTAAAGATAAAAGTCCTCAGCTAAGACGGGGTTGTGTTAAAAAAAGGTGAGACAAAAGATATGAAAGCATAAACGATCAAAGGTCTAGAAGGAGCATGGACAATAGGGAAGATGGCTACCAAAGAATGACTATTAGGAGCCAGCTTGGTCTGAATGGAGAACCAACCAATCAACGAAGTGTCACCCTCCAAGAACTGTCAAAGATGTTCTCGGTAATGGCTCGGAGATATGTACACAATGCTTCACCAAATGATGAGTCAGACAACCCATTCGTTGATCAAATCGCTCACACCCAGTTCCCAGAGAGACATTCAGGATACCGACTGTTGAACAATACAAAGAGAACAGGGACCCGAAAGAACATGTATGACGATTCCATAACGTCATGGCACAATATGCATCCAACGATGGACTCCTGCGTTTAACATTCCTGTAAACTTTCGGTGATCTTGCTTCCAGGTGGTTTGGGTGGCTCCCACCCAAAAGTATTAACAGTTTTTCAAGTTTTAGCAAAGATAAGACAATTCATGAGGAGTGTGCAGAGGAGAAAGTCACTCGCCTACCTGTCGAATCTGAAGCAAGAAAATAGCGAATCCCTCAAGAAATACCTGACAAGATTCTGAAAGAAGTCACTCAGATTGAAGATGTCTGTGATGTAGCTGTCATAGCCGCTTTCACCAATGGGTTGCAAAGCGGTCGACTGTCCTTTGATCTACAAAGAGATCAGCCAAAAACTTATGAAGAGAAGATGGACATAGCTGGTGACTATGCTTTAGCCAAATAGGAGGATGTAGCACAAGGGGGTACCTACGTGCATGGCCACAAACCTGATACGAAGCTCGAATCCAGGGATGACAAGACAAAAATACAGTCACGTGATATTCAGAAAGATGAAAAGAGTCAGAAGGGCCAACGAGGGAGAGTAGAGGAAGCAACCGAGCCAGTAGGTTCCGAAGTAAGTATAACAGTTACACTCCTTTGACGGGCGAACAAGAAGACAAACTTTTCGTGGTGGAAGATAAGGGGCTTGCCAAATATCTATGACAACAATTGGCCAATGCTAGGAGAGACACGATGAAATACTACCATTTCCACAAAGATCACGGGCATGACACCTCAAAGTGTTTCCAGTTGCGTGATCCTACTGAAAGTCTAATCAGAGATTGGCACCTCAAGGATTTCACCTTGAAAGGAGACAAGCATGGTGGTCGCCAAGACAGCCACCGAGGAAGCGAACAAGAAAGAAAGAGTCCAAGGAAGAATAGCCTAAATGTCGCGATAAATACCATTTTCAGCGGATCTTATACCAGTCGGAGTAACAAGGAAAGAATGTTAGAGGTCTGAAAAGTGATGTACGAGAGTAGAAATACGGAGGTAAATTTCGTGCAGAGAAGCCTCAAGAGAGGAAAGGAAGGATTGGACTCGATAACCTTCACACTGAGGATTCAAAGATGACTAGCCCAAAACACTTGAATACTGGTTAAGACCGAGATAATAAGTTGAAGACGACCAGCATAAGAAAGGCACCAATTCAACCAATAAGAAAGTCTACTCGAAACTTTATCAACAAGGGGAGATCAATCACGCAAATTCAATTTAGAAGAGATAAAAGGAATGCCCAAAGGGAGTGATCCAGAGAGGCCGTGGTAGGAGAGTCATCTTCACCACACAAATTACCATCATCATCAACAAGAGCTGAGAAATTGTTAGAGGCATCAATAACATTTCCCTTAGAAGGATCAATGCTAATAATTGGAGTAGGCACATTGGCAACATGAAGGGAGGTGATCCGGAGTGGCTGTGGTAGGAGAGTCATCTTTACCACACAAATTACCATCATCATCAACAAGAGCTGAGAAATTGTTAGAGGTATCAATAACATTTTCCTTAGAAGGATCAATGCTAATAATCAGAGTAGGCACATTGGCAACATGAAGAGAGTGATCCGGAGAGGCTGTGGTAGGAGAGTCATCTTCACCACACAAATTACCATCATCATCAACAAGGGTTGAGAAATTGTTAGAGATATCAATAACATTTTCCTTAGAAGGATCAATGCTAATAATCGAAGTAGTGACAGTGGCAACATGGATTGGAGGCTCAATTTTGGGATTACACCCAAAAATAGCTTCATCACCTTTCGTAGTGGCTTTAGAAAGAGGCAAAGGCTCAAAGGCCTCTAGAGGTGTAGAAACAGAGGCTGCATCTCCTCTATTAACCTTCTTCCACTCTTGCTTTGGTTTGGAAGGAAGTTCAATATCAGAAGATGATTTCTTAGGCTTGATCCTAGGGCAATTCATTATGGAATGGCCAAAGGACTTGCATTCAGTGCAGATTTTAGGCTTCCATTGGTATTCAGCCAAAAGTTCAATGCTTTCACCATGATTTGGATCCGCATTGTCTCCCATAAAAAGGTCAAAAGAATCAACCAAGTCACATGTAGCATCTATTTCAATACAAACTCTAGCAAATGAGATTCTCTTCATGGATTCCGTTAGACCATCAGCATAAAGTGGCTTGCCAACCACACTAGCAAAGTGGCTTAAGCCCTCTTCATTCCTATATTCATGAGGAATATTGAAGAGCTTAACCCATACCGGGATTTTAGAATATGTTTCTTTTGTTAAAATGAGCCTAGGATGCCATTTCTTGAGAATCAACATCCTTCCAGTAAATAGCCAAGGGCCTGCTTCCAAAACATTAGAGTAAGCTTCATCATCTGAGAATTTGAAAAAATAGAACCCTTTCTCATTAGCTCACTTCCAGCAGACCTCGATTGCCCCATATACGCATGGCAATATTGTTGACTAGAGAGAAAGGTAGCTTCTTCTCAATAAAGTGACCCACCAAGCAATTCTTCCATGCATTAGTGCCATCATCAGCAACTTCCAAGGGAGGGGAGACACTAAGTCCTATTTCCACTCTGAAATGGTTGGTAGTATTTTAGCTTCATAGGCCTACGGATGAGACTTTCCATATTAGAACCACAGCTATCACCTTTAAGCACATTACAATAGGTAGTAGGAGCTATTTCAGGAATTATAGGAGAGGGGCATTTAGGTTGACCTTCAGCCTTGTTTGAATCATTAATTACCAAAAGAGAAGTGGTAGGGATGTCTTTACATTGTTGTACCTTAGAATACCCGAATGAGGCAACACCACCAAGCTGGACATGCTGGCCATCAACATTTGTGGAGGAACATTCTTTTTCTTTTAAGGCTAGCTTTTGGTCATTACCTAAAGAGGAAAAAGGCACCTGTTGCTGCAGCATAGCTGGTCTTAAAGTTTCAGTATGCTTTTTAGAGCTATCACCTTGATTCTTGGTCCCCTTCTTCTTCCCTATCACGTTCTTGGAGGGAGCTATCATTTTTGAACCTTCAAGAACTCCATTGTTTCCAAAGATGACAGTGGCAGATGAAGACTCTATCATGTTCTTGGAGGAAGCCACCATTTTTGAACCTTCAAGAGTTCCATTTTTACCTACAAGAGCCTTTGTCTTCTTCACTATCTTCACAGAAGTTCCCACCAATTTTGGGCTTTGAAGAATATCCATAGCTGGTAAACCTTCATTCTCAAGAGTCGAACCAGCTCCTCTGCTAATAGCTTCGTGACCAGCTAAAATTTCCTCATTTTGACGACCCAATCAAGCTCCATTGCTAAGAGCTTTTTTTGAAACCTCACTAGCTTCCAAGAGAGAAGGAAAACCAGAAAAAGAAGATACATTTGAAAGAGAAGGATGCCCTCCTTTGCTGGACATAATGTTACTCTTAATAGGAACACTAGACTTTAAAATGGAAATAACACCTGAAATGGGAGGAAGAACACTAGAAAATGAGTGTTTAGGTGAGGAAGCCATGGATGGAGAAGAATCCACCATGAAAATGGGCTGGGAATAGAAGGAGGCGGCAAGGAATTCTAGATAGAAGGAGGAGCATCTCTCTCTAGGCTTGATTCTATTGGCAATGATCTTAGCAATGATCTTGTAAGGAGTGTTGCAGTAAGAGATTGGTCTAAAGTCCACCATTTTAGAGGGATTAAGGACCTTAGGGACCAAAGTAAGAATCATAGCATTGAGCTCTTTAAGAAGAAGGCCAGTATGAAAGAATTCTTGAACAACATTAATTACATCATCACCAACGATATGCCATGTCGTCTTGAAGAAATGATTATTAAAACCATCTGGACCAGGAGCCTTATTAGGGTGGAGAGAAAAAGCAAACCTCACGAATTTCATCATTTGTGACCTCTCTACGTGAAATCAGCTTGATCAATGGAGATGTGTTTATCAATAACATTTCTCAAAGGATGAGAACGATATCTAGAAGGCAAAAAGCAACCAAGAATATTTTTGAAGTGACGAACAGTCTCAGATTTGATTTGAGTATCTCCTTCAATCAAGGAACCGTCTTCTCCAGTAATAGAGAGGATCTTACTTCTATTGCATCTTCCATTGATGACTTTGAAAAATTAGGAGGTGTTACGGTCACCAGCCTTAAGCCATTGGACTCTAGATTTTTGACTCAAAAAATCCTCCTCCATTTGAAGAGCCAGTGTGTAAGAGCTCATAAACTCCTTCTCTTGCATTCTAAGGCCTTTATCAAACAGCTACAAATCAAGAAGACTTTGTGATATGAACCTCGTCGATTGTAACAAGGTTGATGCCTAAGATCGTTCTAACCTCTGGTTCGGATGGAAACCGCGACCCAACACCTATAGCGAGATGTGAACCTTGGTATAAGGAAGACACCACAATCAAGGATGGAATACTTGATTGATAAGTCAAGGAGGAACGCCACAGAGAAAAATCTGATAAGTTCCAAGCAATTCTCAAAGAACAAAAGAGAAAATTCTCTCAATTTTTATTAAAATTCAAAACTACCGAAATAATACATCAGTTGGATCCTTTTAAACTAAAACCCTAATGGAAAAGAAAAGGCTACACGCCTAGTCCAAGAAGGAAACAAGATTTCCGGCAATTAATGCCTTACAAAACAGGAAAGAAAATAAAACAAACTAAAACAAGCAACTATTGACTTATTTCCTAATTGGAAGGCTAAATTTGGAAGGAAATCAGCCCCTTAATTTCGGGAAACAAATCAACTCATTATTCTTTAGAAAACTAAAAAGGAAATCTGAAATTGAATGTCCTCCACAAGCTCAAGCTTGTGCTCCACGCCTAAGCCTCTGCCACATGCCCAATTATTCTCTTATTCGGCCCAGTCAATGGCCTTGATGATGTTAATAAGCACTTGATCTTCATGTGGGCTCATCTTGGTCTTCAACACTTCAGAATCAGCCCAAGTGTCTTGAATCAGGCCATTAAGTGCTTCTTTGAATCTCTTAGCCCTTGCCCTTGTTATTGGCCCAACTGGAACATGCAATGGGTCCCTTGGTGCAGCTCCCTTATTCTCATCACTTTGGCAATCAACAAGAGCAGCCTTGGCCTCAAAAGATTTAACCATCAAATCCCCCACCGTATTCTTGTTAAGGGACTTTAAAACCTTCTTTAAATTTCGGAGCTTAGAGCAAAGAGTAAATTGCATATTGCCATGAAAATTCTCCTGCCAACAACTCTTCACCAAAGGAAGAAAGTCTTCCCTTTCAGTTAGAAAATTGAAAAATTTAAAAGGGCAATTCTTCTTATTACCTTGCAATCCGAGCTTAACCAAAGAAAAATGGCTTCAGAGTGTTCAAACTTGACCATCCATTCATTATTAACAAGAACTCTATCCAACTTCTTAGAGATGCAGCCAATGCTTCTCTTATTACACCAAGTGTGGAGAAAACCCGAGAAACGTAGGTCATCAAGTTCAGAAACATAAAGACAGTCATTAAACTCTTCCATAGCTAAGGAAATACGTGATGAACCCCCAACTGACTCATTCACCCTCCTAGAGACATTGAAATTGCCAAGAACCATCCAAGGTATCTTGCTGATTAGAGCATATACTACGCCAAAGAGCTCTTCTAGAACTATTAACATTAGAACCATAAATAAATGAGATATGGAACCTGTCATTACCATCCAAAATATGAGCTTGGCAATGTATAAACTGATCAGTTTAAAAAAATTTAGTGATTTTTAGGATCCTAGGATCCCATCCAATCTAAATTCTACCAAGATCATGACTATTGTAATTGTCAAGCATTTCCCAATCCGTGAAAAGTGAATTGACTACAAGAGGCTTATAGATCATACTTTATTTTTGAGGTTGAAAACCTTTATTGTTTGAGGTCTGTGCACAGTCCTCTAATAATTAGAGAGAATGGAGATCTCTTTGTAAAATTAATTAATTAATTAATTAATTAAAAAAAGTCATAAAAGGTATTTTTGTCAAAAAAGTGGAAATTTTGATAAAAAAACAAAAAACTATGGAGGATTGACCAATTTAGAAAACCTTATAATTATAAGGATATTTAGGACAAGACCCTTTAATTTAGTCTGGCCCAGTATAATCTAATTAAATCATAATATCATCTCAATTATATCAAATCCTTTTGTTATCCGAAAATTCTTGTGTTGACTTTAGGACAATACTTAGACTGGATGGAGCGGTGCTCCACAGTCATAGGGGCCCAAATATGGATTGGCGAGCCGAGTCATGGTCGAAAGCGCAATGCTAGAACTGGACTTAGGTGTCTATAGCGAGATTGTCTAGCTATAAGGACCGAGCGATGCTAAGTTTCAACTAGGACCGGTTCCCAGGTGTATTTGAACTAGTCGTGACAGGATCAGTCACGACATAAGAGAATGGTGTTAGTAATGTATAAGGTTGATAGTTTGGTGGTGATTAGGAACCAGTCATGTATTTACACAAAGAAGAGCAAATCATGGTTCTCATTTATCAATCTCAATAGATTACACTTCTCACAAAAGGGGGAACTCTCTGTTGATACAATGGGGGTTCCAACTAATGAAACTAGTCGTTCTTGTAAGTCACGCAGTGGAAAATCAAGAGTTAAGATCAATAGGTTTTAAAATTTTATTGTCTTTGGGACCTTTTTGTATACATGAATATGAGGAAGATATTTGTTTTCATACCATTGAAGAACACTCCTTCATTTTCTTTTCAATCATTTACCATTAAGCCTTCCCAGCTATGTCCCGCGATCTAGTAACTGTGTGTATGGGCACATCATGGATTCCGAGAGCAGCTGAATAGAGGCTTGAGAGATCCAGAAGATAATCCTTTGTCCTCTCATGTTGAATTCGGCCAAGCTAGGGAGAAGAGAATTTTTTTTTTCTTTCCTCCTCTATGTTGCCACACCCTATGTCTCTCAATTAGGTTTAGGTTAGTTTATTTTTTCTAATAAGTAGATCTTATATACTAGGATCCTAGGGTTTAGTAAAACAAGTTAAAATAGGATTCTAAATCTTTTTTTAATTCGGTCATCACTAGGGTTTGAACCTTTGACCTCTTTAAAGCAAATAAAAATAAACTCTTATTATTTTATTCTTTTGCTCGTGTCAATGTTCGAAACTGAAACCTCCAAATAACAATTATTAATTATTCATAATTAATATGTCAATTAAATAATCATATTATTTAATAATATTTAATTAATCAATTAAATAATATATTAATTAAATAATCACATCATTTAATTAATTCCCAGAATATACTTAAGTTACTTTTGTAACACAATTAATTAGACCATCCAATTCTCCATGAGCCTTGTTACTATCAATCGTAAAGGGCTAGTAAAGGGACCTAATGGACCCACAGTTTTGAGCTCCAATAATACATAGAAAAATTAATTTAATATTTCACAATTATTAAAATCGGATTTATCCACTAAAAATCCAAGGTTGTACTCTCGTAACTATAGATGTTTTACACAACCAAATAATTAGTGTCCATCGATATAGTTATTTGAAACAAAATATACGGTGTGTTCTAAATATATTAAGCTAGAGGGGGATGAATAGATTTTAACGTTTATTACCAAATTTTCGCGATTAGTCAAAATTACAAAAATACACCTATCTAGTCAATTTAATATATCAAGTGTAATATATGCGGAAATATAAATGACACATGATATTTTACATTGAAACCCTAATCCCAGGAAAAACCACGGGCTGTTATGTCAGCCACACATGAACCTCGAATCCACTAATTGTGATAATGTTTACAACCTAATCCCGGATAATAACCCATTACCACTACCCGCAGGCCTATAAAAGTGGACCTAGTCCAATTGCTTATGTGAGCATCTAATCCCTGTAGTCACACAAGACTTGGTTCTTTGAAGAGATCACACCCTAAGTGAATATGCAAGATATCCAAATATGCAAATAGAGCAAGGGTACACTAAATGCTTATCTAGGATTATATGTTAACAATAAAATTAATCCTAGATATCAAAATAGCTATATGACATGACATACAACTTTAGCTATGTTATGGATAACCAATCCTAGATACAATAGTTATAAAAAACAATCTCAATCATATTAATGAGATCAATCTAACTAGATTCCATATAAGTTGAAAACCTAGCTATTATAAATAACCCAATCAACACATAATCTCAATCATGTATGTAGAAATTAATCTAAACACATACAAGTAATAAATGAGATAAAATTGACATGTAAGAACACAAATTATATAAGATAATAGTGTTCAACTCACCATACATGTGTGTTGAAGAAGACCCATGCATTAGCACATACTAGATGATCCTAGATGATGTTTAGATGATGATTTATGCATGTGGAAATGGGTTTAGAGAAATAAAGATGTAATCTTTAAGCTTTTTCTCTCAAGTCTCTCTAAATATCTCTCTAGGGTTCCTAGAATCAAAGATTTGTGTTCTAAACAACAGATAAGGATGTATTTATAGACTAAAAATAGGGCACGTGAAAAGTCAAGTTTGCCCTTGAAAACGCACGCTCGGCGGTTTCGATTGACGGTCGGGACCGCCAATTTGAACCATTGAATTGAAACCCAAGAACACTGGTTTTAAATGGCGTTTTCATTCGGTGATTCCATTTCTGCCAATCACAACCGCTGATTTGGACCTAAGACATAATTATTAATCAGGTCTCAAACGGTGGTTTCAATCAGCGGTCTGGCCGCCAATCACAACCGCCGTTTCACCAAAAATGGTGAAACTAAGGAGAAGACAAGTGCTTCTCCGCCAGCGATCATCGCGCTAAACTAAGCACACCAACATGCATGAGCGGACGTTTCCGAACATACTACAGGAAATGAATTACACCACACTTAAAACTAACATACCTGAAGTGCACGTGTGGGTATTGAATGCATCCTAATGCCTAATATGTCATGGCATTGTCATTGAACAAGATGTAATCAATTAAACATGCATGAATAGAATTCATGGCTTTACATCCTAATGCCTAAACATGTCGTGACATTTCAATGAACTAGATGCAATCATTTAAAACAAGCATGGAGAGATATTCAAGAACATGAATGCACACATATAAAAACACACAACATACAAGTATTAGAGATATGCATGAATTGTGAGTGTGTGCAACTAGATCTCTTCAAAGCATGTAAGCACTAGAATATATCTTTGGTGCTTCTTTTCTTGAGATCTTGAGAGTGCCTTGGTTGTACAAGTCTCCAACCATCAAAAGCCTAAGCTACCCTTACATCAAGCCCTACATGTGGTTTGTCCACGAAATAAGCTAATCAAAATATGAGACCTTACAATCTCCCATTTTAGCTATTTCGTGACAAAACCACCAGTCACATTGATCCTCACAACAAAAATAGAAACTAAAGGGATTTTCTACATTACAAAGAGATAATTAAAAGCTATATATTCAAGTCTTCAATCTCTTGTAGAACAATCAATCCTTCAAAACAAAGTTTCTATACTTTCTAATACAAGTATATGCGAGATTAATCAAGTGAGATAAAATAAGCATTTGCAATAAAGAATTTCACATTAAAGAAAACATGCAGCATCATGTAATGAATGTGCAATGCAAATGCTCCCTCCAATGGGTTACTCTCCCTCAATAGGTAAACTCCCCAATCATGAGAATGCTACAACAATTTAGCAATTAGCATTCTCCCCCTAACTACATACTACTCCCCCTTTTTATCATGAGATGGGCAAAGGAGTATTCTCCAACCTGGTAACTTGTAGCAAATAGAGATAGTAGCATACAAGTCATTTGTATAATCATATAATGCACTTTATGCAACTCAATTAATTGAAGAGAACAAGGATATTTATAATATAAAAAAATGTGTGATTATTATGCTTTGCATGCAAGACATGTTGCGTTCAAATCCAAAAATCAATGGTATTTGGCAAAGCAAATGACAAAGGTTTCCTTTAGGAATTCAAGCCAATTTCACCATTTGTCATGAATAAAAGCTAGGATATAGAAAATTCATTGAAATCAATTTTAGAGCAACCATATCCAACTTTATAAGTGAACAATGGCATGAGCAACTTTGCACCCTATTTATTTTTCCAGAAATGATACCCGTATGATGGTAGTCATGATCAACCAATAAAGAAAGAGAGACATTTGGATTTATTTACCAAAAAAAAAAAAAGACATTTGGATTTTAAAATGCTTTGAACGTATACAAGATCCTTTATTCATTTGCATCTCATAAGCTTTTCACACAAAGTTTTGCATTTAAATTGCAATCATTAATTCATGCTTTTTCATTTGAGCATGTCATTTGAATTTCATGCTTTTCACATTTTAAGCATGTCAATTAACAATCATCATGTCATGGAGATCATTATAGGTCATTCAAAGAGTACTTCCTATGTATATCTCCTAGTCCAAAAATGCATGTTTGAACATAAATATGACATGGATTGCAATACAAGCATGGTTCACACTTATTGAAGAAAAATACATAAAAGCATATGTGTAACCAAACTACTCAAGTAATTAATAAAGAAGCATAAAATTTTTCAAATTTTTGTATGTGACAAGTATGCAATTGCTCTATTTGCTTGAGTTCCCCATATGGGGTCAATTCCGTACCGTATCAAGACGAGAGACAATTCCCATTAGACATACTTAGTCCATTAGACTTGGTAGTATCCAAAGGTGTCATATGAGCACAAATGCTTGGGTGCTCATCTTTTCTATTCAACCTAGATTCCACCACATCATTTTTAGTGGTCAAAATATTGAGTCCTCTAGGTTTCCTAGGATCATGCATAGCCCTACGGTTCAACCACTTTTTTGTCATGCTCTCTATTCTACACCTCTTGATCTAATTAAAGCAATTTGGTCTTAAGTGTCCAATTATACCACAATAAAGACAAATAGGTACAAAAGAAGAATTCATACCATTGCATTGAGTTCTCATCGAGGCATTGCCATGTTGATGAGTTCGTCTTTGATGTTGCACAGATTGGCTTGTCCTTAGACCATGAGCCGGAGGATGGTGCATTTGTTGTTTAGCTCTTTGAGGTGGATGAGCCGGTTGATAAGCATGCCTCAATGGTTGTTGAGACTTCAGTTGAGGCATCTTCAATGATAGAGGTTGATCTAGGTTCCTTGGAAGCATCTCCAAGGATGAGCTTAGGGGTGGGCACCTAAACCACCAATGATGAGAATCAAGAAGCATCACCAAAGGATCCATTGCATGTTTCAGTTGGGCCAATTACAAGGGTCAAGAGGATCAAAGAAGAATTTAATGATAATTAATTCTGAGTTGCTGAAGTACAAGTTTGGCCCACATGAAGACCAAATCCGGGCTGAACTTTGTAGATCTCTACAGAGGGCATATGAGGTTAGATCATCTATTATAATATGTTTCCGGAAAGCCCAAGACAAGCCCTATAGATGTTATGAAGACTCCACTGTAACAGATCAAAACAGGCCCAAATTCGGCCATCTATCTTCTTACGCAAAGACTTGAGCTGGACAAGAGCTGGACGCCAGGCAGAACTTCGTGGGCCTCTACAGAGGGCATACGGAGTTGGATCATCTATTATAATATGTTTTCAGAAAGCCGAAGACAAGCCCACAGATGTTATGAAGACTCCGTCCTCCGTCACAGATCAAAACAAACCCAAATTTGGAAATCTATCTTGTTGCGCAAAGACTTAAGCTGAGGAGTCCAAATTTCAGTTTTTCCTTTTTAGTATACAAAGAATAATGGTTGATTTGTTTCCCAAATTATGGGGCTAATTTACTTCCAAATGTTAGCCTTCCAAATAGGGACCATGATACGAACCACGTCGATTGTAACAAGGTTGATGCCTAGGATCGTTCTAACCTCTGGTTCGGATGGAAACCGCGACCCAACACCTATATCGAGATGTGAACCTTGGTATAAGGAAGACGCCACAATCAAGGATGAAATACTTGATTGATAAGTCAAAGAGGAACGCAACAGAGAAAAATCTAATAAGTTCCAATCAGTTCTCAAAGAACAAAAGAGAAAAAATTCTCTCAATTTTCATTAAAATTCAAGTCTCTCAAAAATTACATCAGTTGGTTCCTTTTAAACTAAAACCCTAAAAGACAAGAAAGGCTACACACCAAACTCAAAAAGGAAACAAGAAATTCGGCCATTAAGGCCTTACAAAACGAAAACGAAAACGAAAACTAAAAGGGCAATAATTGCCTTACAAACGGGAAAGAAAATAAACACTAAAACAAGCAACTATTGACTTGCTCCCTATTTGGAAGGCTAAATTAGGAAGCAAATCAGCCCCTTAAGTTGGGAAACAAAACAACTCATTATTCTTTGAAAACTAAATAAAAAGGAAACAAATCAGCTTAAATTGAATCTCCTCCAAACTTGTGCCACACGCCAAAACTTGTGCCTCACGCCCAAGTCTTCTCTTATTCGGCCCAATCCATGGCCTTGATGACGTTAATTAAGCCTTGGTCTTCATGTGGGTTTATCTTGGACTTCAACAATTTAGAATCAGCTCAAGTGTCTTGAATCAGGCCATTGAGTGCCTCTTTGAATCTCTTAGACCTTGCCCTTGCTATTGACCCAACCAGAACATGCAATGGGTCCCTTGGTGTAGCTCCCTTATTCTCATCAGAGCAAGTCAATTAGTTTTATTTTCTTTCCGTTTGTAAGGCAAATATTGCCCAATTTAGTTTTCTGATTATAAGGCATTAATTACCGAATATTTGTTCCCTTTTAGGTCTTAGATATTTTAGTATTTAAGGGACTCATTGATGTATTATTCAGCAGACTTTTAGAATGAAATAATATTATTTGAGAGAACGTTTTCTCTTGGTTCTTCATTGAACTATGAACTTATCAAGGGTTATACCTTGTGGCGTTCAAACTTGACTTATCACTCACCTTCTTTCTTGTTCTTGAGTATGGCATCTACAACCTTCTTGATACCGTTGGTTCTTATCTCCATATAGATAATGAGTCGCGGTCCTTTTTTATTTTCTTTATTTGTAAACTTGAATTAGAAAACGATCCTTTGTTACCATATATTGGTTCCGGGTCTCACTACTCTTGGTGAGGTTCATATCAACCAAGCCGATCAACCCGCCCAAACAAAACCAATTTAAGCGGGTTGATTTGGTTTCATTAAATAAAATAAACCGATTTGGTTGGTTTGGGTTGGTTTATGGGTTGCGTTTTATCAAATTGTATAACCCAACCCAAACCATTACATACTGAAATATATATATATATTATTAACTAAATTATCAGAGAAAACAAATAAAAACTAAAGTGAACTTCGAAACTTCAAAGTGGCTGCTTCGACGGTGAAAGATATTATTAATTTAGAAGCTTAAAAAATTTAGTTTTATTTATAAGTTTTAAGCGTTCTACACTGGAAAAAAAAAAAATTTAACAATTATCGTTCTCACTTGAGTTAAATTTAGTATTATAAATTAGTATTATTATTTATGTTATTGATAACTAGTTGAACTACTTATATTGATAATTTGATATTATTAAATTTATTCAAATAAAAAATAATGTAATTATTTTCTTAAACCGTTAAACCGAACCGAACCGATTTTTATTGGTTTGGATTGGTTTGGTTTGGTTTTATCTTATAAATGGTTTGGTTTGGGTATAGTCAAACCCAACCCAAACCAACCCATGCCCACCCCCATGAGCTCTTAGAGGATTCACCCAAAAAAAAAAAAAAAAAAAAAAAAAAAAAAAAAAAAACATTTCTTGGGGTGTTAAGACGGCGGTGGACAAATAGGAGATATCTCTTCACAAAGGTAGTCTTGTCCGAGCATAGTGTTGTCTCATCATCTATAAATCCAAGCCGTCGCTTGTCATGGGGCTTCTTGCCAATGCTTAACATGATGTCAAGCTTCTCTGATCCCGAAGTAAATTTTGCAAGTTACTTTTTTGCCTCCTCAAGCTCCTTCTCCAACATAACTTCATTCACTCTTACAAGTGACACCTCCTCATCTAAGTGAGTCACTTTAGTTTCTAGTTGGAGATTATCTTCTTTCAACCTTTGAACTTTATCTTTTTCCTTCTTCAAACATTCTTGAAGGTAGTCAATGAACTCATGATCAAGGTTTCTCCCACTTGGGCCTATGTGGGTCATTTCAATAAAGTTGGCTTCACTTAAGCTTGCTCCTCTTTGGTCTCCAGTCTCCAAGTTACCCTTATTGAATTCTTCAAGTGACAAACACTTGGTGAGGGTTTGAACTTCATCTTGGTAGGAGACTGGAAAGGTGAAGTAGTTCTTCTCACACTAAATCGAGCTTATGGAATATCCTTCAAATACTTCAACTTCTCTATCACTCCAAATAGCGATCATGGCTTCCCCTCCCTTCTTGGATGGGGTCATCTTCTTTTCCTCTTTCACCTTAGAGGTCATTCTCTTCTTATTAGATTTCACAAATTTCCTAAATCTCTTTATCTTTTTTTTTTTTGGGTAAATGAATAGTATCATAGAAAAGAAGGAAAGAATGTACAAATTCAAGGGGCATACCCCAGGAAGCAAAGAGACAAGAGCCGAAAGGCCCAAAAAACAAGCACAACAAAGCTCAAAACAAGAGCTAAACAAAGGCTACATCAAATCACAACCAAACTCAAAAGCCAAAAGCAAACAAGTAAGCCTACAACACAATGGATTATCTAGAGTTGATGTTTCAATTCAATGCAAGAAGAGGCCAATCCTTCAAGTTGATAGAGGAGAGCCGGCAACGGATAGTGTCAATAATGGACCGGGCAACCTCAACATTAAGATTTCGAGAGCTTTTAAAAATGTGACAATTTCGTTCTCTCCAAATAAAATAGACAGCCACATCAAGACAAAACTTTTTAGTCACTGTGGAGGGAGAGTTCTCCTTCCAATGAATGGACACCCATTCTATAAAATTATACCAGCTGAGACCAATCCAATGACAACCACATTTATTGAAAAGTTGTGTCCATATGGCTTTGCTATACGAACACTCAAAGAAAAGGTGAGCATGAGTCTCGGCTTGGGAGTTGCAAAGGACACACGTAGCAACAGCTTGAGGGTCGTAGCGCTGAACACGATCCAAGGTAGAAAGCCTACCTTTAATAGTCAACCAAAGGACAAAACCCATCCTTGGAATATTTTGAGGGAACCACACAATTTCATACCAAGAAATAAGAGGACGAGGGGTTCTAAGAGATTCCATAGTAGAAGCAGCTGAATAAATGTCATTTGAAGAAGGAAGCCAACGAATACTATCATCCAAATTAGAGTTTGGGTTGTAAGAAGGTATATGACTCCTTATTTCAGCAAGATCAATGGACATAGCAACAGGCCATTTCCAATTATCACCTACAACAATGGCATTAACCTTAGCATTGATAGAGAGGCCAGAGTCATAATTACACGGGAGCTCCATTTCAAACGAATAGGGCCATCCGGGTGCCAATTATCAAACCATAAGGAAGTTTTCAAGCCACTACCAATGATGTGCTAAATTAAAGGACGAACAAAAGGCCTAAGATGAAGAAGCTTTCTCCAATTCCATGAACAGGTATGTGGAGCTTTCACCTCTTACAAATTAGTACTTTTGAGGTGATAAGCTTTGATCCAAGATGTACAAAGATTATTAGTGCCATAAACCAGAATCCATATGTGTCAAATCATAAGCGCCTTATTCCAAGAAGAGAGGTCACTGATTCCAAGACCACTCTCTTTCTTTGGAATACAAATATCGGACCAAGCAATTTTAGAGCCTTTGCTGTTAACCTCAACCCCATTCCATAAAAAACTTTGGAATTTCTGCTCAATGCTCTTCAAGATTTTCTTTGGAAGACAAAGGTGACTAGCCCAAAAGACTTGAATACTTGTTAAGACCGAGATAATAAGTTGAAGACGACCAGCAAAAGAAAGGCACCAATTCAGCCAAGAAGAAAGCCTACTCGAAACCTTTTCCACAAGGGGAGAACAATCATGAAAATTCAACTTTGAAGATATGATAGGAATTCCCAAATAACGAATAGGAAGAGAGCCAACCGGGTAACCAAAAAGGTTGATGAGCTGCTGACTAATAGCATAGGGCACTCTTGAAATGAAAATGTTGCTCTTAGAATGATTAGCACAAAGACCCGAAAGCAAAAAGAACTCATCAAGGGCTGATTTGAGAACAAGAGCTGAATTATAGGAACTATGGCAAAGCATAATCAGGTCATCCGTAAATGAGAGGTGGGAAAGCTTTATTTTATCACACCTCCAATGATATTTGAAGTTAGGAGTGTCCGTAATATGTTTAGCCAGAAGCTTAGAGAGTACCTCCATAGCAATAACAAAAAGATACGGAGACATAGGGTCCCCTTGCCGAATGCCCCTCTTTCCGGAGAAGAAACCAGCAAGCTCACCATTAATAGAGATAGAGAACTTAGGAGTAGTAAGGCAAGCTTTAATCCAATGAATGACTTTCAAAGGAAAGTGAAACACAGCTAGAGTGTCAAGAAGGAAGCCCCAATCCACCATATCAAATGCTTTCATCAAATCCACCGTAATAGCCACCTTTGGCATACTAGCATCCATGTGATAATTCCTCATAAGCTCTTGAGCAAGAAGGATGTTGTCCCCAATTCTCCTACCTACCACAAAAGCTGATTGGGAGGGGCTAATAATGTTCGGAAGACAAGGTTTGATTCTATTGGCTATGATCTTAGCAATGATCTTGTAGAGAATGTTGCAGCAAGAGATTGGTCTAAAGTCCATCATCTTAGAGGGATTAGTGACCTTAGGGACCAATGCAAGGATTGTAGCATTGAGCTCTTTAAGAAGAAGACCTTAGCGAAAGAACTCTTGAATTGCGTTAATAACATCATCACCAACTATGTGCCATGTCTTAAAGAAATGAGCATTATAGCCATCGGGACCAAGTGCCTTATTAGGGTGAAGAGAAGAGCAAACCTCACGAATCTCATCATTTGTAACTTCTCTACTCATGAAATCAGCTTGATCATTGGAGATGTGTTTATCAATAACATTTCTCAAAGAACAAGAACCATGTCTAGAAGGCATAGAGCTTCCAAGGATATTTTGGAAGTGATGAATAGCTTCATATTTGACCTGGGTATGTCCTTCAATCAAGGAACCATCTTCCCCAGAAATAGAGAGGATCTTACTTCTATTGTGTCTCCCATTGATGGCTTTGAAAACATAGGAGGAGTTACGGTCACCAGCCTTGAGCCATTGAACTCAAGATTTTTGTCTCAAAAAATCCTCCTCCGCCTGAAGAGCCATTGTATAAGAACTCATTAGCTCCTTCTCTTGCATTCTAAGGCTTGCATCAAGAGGCTACCGATCAAGAAGACGTTGACAATCAACAAGAGCAGCCTTGGCCTCAACCGATTTGACAGTCACATCCCTCACCGTATTCTTGTTAAAGGATTTTAAAGCCTTCTTTAATTTTTGGAGTTTAGAGCAAAGCTGAAATTGCATATTTCCATGAAAATTCTCCTGCCAACAACTCTCAACCAAAGGAAGAAAGTCTTCCCTTTCGGTTAGAAAATTGAAATTTTTTAAAAGGGCAATTCTTCTTATTACCTTGCCAGCCGAGATTAACCAAAGAGGGGCTGTGATCCTAGATGCTAGGAGGAAGAAAAAAGGCTTCAAAGTGCTCAAATCTCTTTATCAAGAAGGTCACCTCCTCATTGGAGTCAATTTCTTCTCTCTCAAATTCACTCATAGTGTTTTGAGTCAAATGAATGCAAATGAGAAGAATGCAAGATGTATGAAAAAATCAATAATCACACAAAATGCATAACACACCAAAATGAGCAAAAGATCACCGAAGTATATCTAGGAACCCGCTATGATACAAATTGAAACAAATTATACAGTGTTTTCTAAATATATTAATCTAGAGAGGGGTGAATAGATTTTAAACTTTATTACCAAATTTTCACGATTAGTCAAAATTACGAAAATACCCCTATCTAGTTAATTCAATATATCAAGTGTAATATGTGCGAAAATATAAATAACACTTGATATTTTATGTGGAAACCCTGGATTCACTACTAACCTCACAAATGCTGCAACGAAAAGCCAACTGGAACCCAGACCTGTAAAGGCGATCCTCAGTAGGAAGCCTATTCAACATCAAACGCCAGGTCAAAGCTGAGCGAGTGGGGGGAATAAAACTGGACCAAACAACTCTCCACCAAACAACCTGAGGAATATCAAGGAGTAACTGGGAATAAGCAGCCTTGAAAGAAATATGACCATCCCGATAATTAGCCCAAACTAGAGAATCCACAACATAAGAAATTGTAATACGATCAATCTGAAAACATAGATCTGGAAAGAGCACTCGGAAACAATCGTCCAGCACCCATCTACCCTGATGAATAAAATCCGAGACCCTTGCCCGGAGCGGATTAGCAAAATAATTAGGAATCCCTAAAAGGACCAAAATGGGAACCTCCAACCAATTATCGTGCCAAAAGTCCCTCCGAGAGTTCTCGCCAATCAGCCAGATACCTTCCTTAAGAAGGGAACTATAATTAGACAGATACCTTCCTTAAGACCAAATCGAGAAGGTGAAAAACCCTCTATGAGGCTTCTGTAAATGCCTGAGATACCTCTCCCGAAGAAAAGAGAAACCAAAACCATCAGAGGTCATAAACTTCCAAGTGAATTTTCGCAACAGTGAGTCATTCAGCAACCCAATATCTTTCAGATAATCAAAAGGGATACAGAAATACCACCCTCTTAACTAACCAAGGATACAGAACCAAAGCGAAACTCACCACTCCATGGAAATCCACCAAAGAGATACAGAGTTAAAAGATAAAATCTTAAAGAGATAATATTCTAAAATGCAATATTCAATAACTTACGTTTTACAAGGATACAGGCTCATTATATTTCCTAATCATGGAACAACCCTCCATGCATAGGAAATGAATGAAAATAAAAGATAACAACACATTTCAAGGCATTTTGAACAAAGAAATTAAAGATATTAAAGCTGGACTCTTCAAATCCCAAGATTAGTTGAATTTGACCACCAAAACGAATTCAGTCATAACTCTCTCTTGGGACCTTCAAATGACTTGTTTTAAAATACGAAATTGAATTTAAGAAGCTTATCTTTCCAATAACATGAAGAATATCAGCTAACACTTCAGGAATCAAAAGTTATGAAGTCTCAAAAATACCCCTGCGAGCTGAATCTGATGCTTAACAAACCATAGTGAGAATTTGAAATCCCTTTGTGTCTTGAACCAAGATCATGCTGGGACACTCCCTTGTCAATCTCCCTAGTTTGGAAAAGACTTGACCTCAAGTCTGAAATGATAGAATCACCATGAAAAGGAGACAAATTAGCTACATTGAAAGTTGGTGACACACCATAAGAATCTGGTAGCTCGATCTTGTATGCATTCCCTCCAATGCATTGAAGTACTTTGAATGGACCATCAGCTCTAGGCTTTAGCTTACCATATTTCCCTTTTGCTAAATGATCTTTGCTAAGATGAATCCACACCAAGTCTCCTTCCTTGAACTCTACATGCTTGCGGCGCTTGTTCTTAGTTTTCTTGTACCTTTCATTCTGCTTCACAATCTTCTCTCGAACTTGAGCATGCAACTTCCTAATCTCACCAGCTCTAGCATCAGCATCTCCATTAAAATCCTTGTTAGTACCAATGGAAACCAAATCCAAAGGACCGATAGGATTCTTACCATATACCACCTAAAACAGGCTATGATTGGTGCTTTGGCGTTTTGAGCAATTGTAAGCAAACTCGATCTGAGGTAAGATCAAATCCCATTGCTTAATATTCTTCCCCACATAATACCTCAAAAGATTTCCCAAGCTGTGATTAACAACCTCTGTTTGTCCGTCGGATTATGGATGATAAGATGAGCTGAAATTAAGGCTAGTACCAAGCTTCCTCCAAAGTGTATTCCAAAAATGTATCAAAAACTTTGAATCGCGATCTGAAACTATTGTCTTTGGAACACCATGAAGCTTCATGATACGATCCTTATCGATTGTAACAAGGTTGACGCCTAGGATTGTTCTAACCTCTGGTTCAGGTGGAAACCGCGACCTAACACCTATATCGAGATGTGAACCTTGGTATAAGGAAGACGCCACAATCAAGGATGGAATACTTGATTGATAAGTCAAGGAGGAATGCCACAGAGAAAATCTGATAAGTTCTAACTAGTTCTCAAAGAACAAAAGAGAAAATTCTCTCAATTTTCATTAAAATTCAAGTCTCCCGAAAAGTTACATAAGATGGTTCCTTTTAAACTAAAACCCTAATAGACAAGAAAGGCTACACGCCAAACTCAAAAAAGGAAACAAGAAATTCAGCCATTAAGGCCTTACAAAACGAAAACTAAAAGGGTAATAATTGCCTTACAAACGGGAAAGAAAATAAACACTAAAACAAGCAACTATTGACTTGCTCCCTATTTGGAAGGCTAAATTAGGAAGCAAATCAGCCCCTTAATTTGGGAAACAAATCAACTCATTATTCTTTGAAAACTAAATAAAAAGGAAACAAATCAGCTGAAATTGAATCTCCTCCAAACTTGTGCCACACGCTCAAATTTGTGCCTCACGCCCAAGTCTTCTCTTATTCGGCCCAATCCATTGCCTTGATGACGTTAATTAAGCCTTGGTTTTGATGTGGACTTATCTTGGACTTCAACAATTTAGAATCAGCCCAAGTGTCTAGAATCAAGGCATTGAGTGCCTCTTTGAATCTCTTAGCCCTTGCCCTTGTTATTGGCCCAACCGGAATATGCAATGGGTCCCTTGGTGCAGCTCCCTTATTCTCAACATTCCCTCCCTCTTGAAAAGGATTTGTACTCAAATCGTCACCTACATCAAAAGGAGACAAATCAGAAACATTGAAGCTTGCACTAACATTATACTCACCTGTAAAATCTAACTTGTAGGCATTGTCAATGATCCTTTCAAGCACTTGAAATGGGCCATCTCCCCTAGGAAGTAATTAAGAACGCTGCTAGACTGGAAACCGTTCCTTCCTCATATGCAACTACACCCAATCACCTGGCTCAAACACAACTTTCTTGCGCCCTTTATTAGCTTGGTTGACATATTGTTCAGTTCTCCTCTCGATGTTTTGCCGAGTCTTTTCATGGATTTGCTTAACAAAATCTGCCTTTTCTTCCCATCCAAGTTAACATGCTCATTCACAGGTAAAGGAATTAAATCCAAAGGAGTTAACGGATTAAAACCATATACAATTTCAAAAGGCGAAAAATGAGTTGCAGAATGCACACTCCTATTATAAGCAAACTTTACATATGGCAAATAATCCTCCCATTTTTTCAAGTTCTTTTGTATTATAGCATGCAACAAGGCAGATAAAGTCCTATTAACTATTTCAGTTTGACCATCAGTTTGTGGATGACAAGTAGTAGAAAATAAAAGTTTAGTTCCTAACTTGACCCACAGAGTTTTCCAAAAGTAGCTTAAGAACTTAGCATATTTATCCGAAACAATGGTTTTAGGCATGCCATGCAATCTAACAATTTCTTTGAAAAACAAATCAGCAACATGTGATGCATCATCAATTTTATGACAAGGAATGAAATGTGCCATTTTTGAAAACCTATCAACAACCACATATATAGAATCTCTACCCCTCTTTGACCAAGGCAAACCCAGCACAAAATCCATAGAAATATCAATCAAAGGTCCACTAGGTATAGGCAAAGGAGTATACAAACCATGAGGCTGAGCCCTAGACTTAGCTTGTCTACATGTAATGCATTTCTCACAAATTCTCTCTACATCACGTTTCATATGAGGCCAAAAGAAGTGTTCATGCAAAACATCAAGTGTCTTGGCTATACCAAAGTGCCCTATTAGACCTCCCCCATGAGCTTCTCTAACAAGCAATTCACACAAAGAACTCTTAGGCACGCATAATTTAGTTTCTCTAAACAAAAATCCATCATGCCTATAAAACTTGCCAAATGCAACCTTTTCACATGCATTGAATACATTGCCAAAATCAACATCTTCCACATACAATTCTCTAATAAAGTCAAAACCAAACAATCTACCATCCAAAGTGGAAAGTGAAACGTACCTTCTAGACAAAGCATCAGCGACCACGTTTTCCTTACCTTTTTTGTCCTTGATCACATATGGAAATGTTTCAATGAACTCCACTCATTTGGCATGCCGCTTATTTAGCTTGTGCAGCCCTTTTAAATGCTTCAAGGACTTATGATCCATGTGAATCACAAATTATTTCGGCCAAAGGTAATGTTGCCAAGTTTCCAAAGCCCTAACCAAAGCATACATCTCCTTGTCATAGGTAGGATAATTCAAGGCTGCTCCACTTATTTTCTCACTAAAAAATGCAATGGGACGTCCTTCTTGCATTAGAACAGCTCCAATACCTATTCCTGAAGCATCACACTCAATCTCAAAAGTTTTAGCAAAGTCAGGCAAAGCAAGCAAAGGTGCATTAGTTAATTTTTCCTTAATCAAGTTAAATTCCTTTTCTTGTTCATTACCCCACTTAAAACCCACATTCTTTTTGATAACTTCAGTTAAAGGTGCAGCTAGACTACTAAAGTCTTTCACAAACCTCCTATAGAAACTAGCCAACCCATGAAAACTTCTCACTTGTCCCACATTTGTCGATTTCGGCCACTCCTTAATTGCCTTAACCTTTTCCTCATCAACCCCAATTCCCTCAACACTAACAAAAAAACCCAAAAATACAAGTTTATCCGTGCAAAAAAGGTACACTTTTTTAAATTAGCAAACATTTTTTTCTGTTATTAAAACACCTAAAACAAGTTTTAAATGTTCAACATGCTCATCCAATTTTTTGCTATAAATCAAAATGTCATCAAAGTAAACAAACACAAATTTTCTAATAAAAGCACGTAAAACATGGTTCATTAATCTCATGAAAGTACTTGGTGCATTAGTTAACCCAAAAGGCATAACTAACCACTCATATAAACCATATTTTGTTTTGAAAGCAGTTTTCCACTCATCACCTTCTTTCATCCTAATTTGATGATATCTACTTTTAAGATCAATTTTTGTGAAAACAATAGAACCACGCAATTCATCAAGCATATCATCTAATCTAGGAATAGGATGTCGATACTTTATAGTGATATTGTTGATGGCACGACAATCAACACACATCCTCCATGTTCCGTCCTTCTTAGGTACAAGCAATACGGGAACCGTACAAGAACTCATACTCTCACGAACATACCCCTTTTCCATAAGCTCTTCAACCTGCCTTTGAAGTTCCTTTGTCTCCTCAGGATTACTTCTATATGCAGGTCTATTTGGAATTGGTGCTCCAGGTACAAAATCAATTTGGTGCTCAATCCCCCTTATTGGTGGTAAACCAATAGGTATCTCCTCGGGAAACACTTTATCAAAGTCCTGCAAAGTGAAACAACAACACTAGGCAAAGAAGAGTCAATTTCGTTAGCACTAAAACAAGCCTCTTTGTACAAAAGTACAATCATTGGCTGATTTGAAAACAAAGCCCTTTTGATCTCACTCCCTCTTGCATAAAAGCTCACTTGTTTTCTCTTTTTTTTTTTTTTCTCATCAGCCTCTTTTTCTTTTTCAATTATCTTTTTTTTTTTTTACTGTTTCGGACTCCCTCTCTTTTGTCTCTCTTTCTTTTGAACTCTCACTCTCCTTTTTAACATCTCTCTTTTTTTTTAACCTCACTTTATCTTCATATACTTGGCTTGGGGTTAAAGGTACAAGAGTGATTGACCTTTTATTGAGACAAATGAGTATCTATTGGTATATCCATCATGAGTCACATGCCTATCAAACTGCCATGGTCTTCCCAAAAGGATATGACTCGCATTCATGGGTACCACGTCACAAATAACTTCATCTTGGTATTTTCCAATTGAAAATGTCACCAACACCTATTTATTCACCCTAACTTCCCCACCATCATTCAACCATTGTAGCTTATAAGGTTTTGGGTGCTTCAAAGTTGTCAAATTCAATTTTTCTACCAAAATAGTGCTGGCCACATTAGTACAACTCCCCCCATCAACAATCATACTACATACCTTATCATTAACATGGCAGCGGGTGTGAAAAATGTTATCACGTTGTACCTCGTCATCTTTCTTGGCTTGAGCACTAAGAGCTCTTCTTGCCACCAAAAGCTCTCCACCCACCGTATATTCAAAGTCACTTGCATCCTCCAAAGGTGGCATAGACTCATCCTCGGATTCGATATCACCATCATCCCTCAAAACCATTACTCTCTTGTTTGGGAATTATGATGCAATATGACCTGCTCCCAAACATTTAAAGCATTTAATGTAACAGTTTCTAGAAGGTTAAGGATCTAATTTACCTTGATTTAATGAGACTCCAGCCTTATGATCTTTAGGAGGTTCGGCTTCGGCCTTGAAACTAGGCTGGTCCTCCTTCTTACTCCAATTCGGTTTCCATGATAATGAAGAACCCGAATTTTGCCCAACCCGTGTGGAACCCTTTCTCTTCAATTGTTGTTCTACTTTGATGGCCGTGTCTACCATGTCAGTCAATTAAACATAGTGTTGCAACTCCACTACATTTGCAATGTCTCGGTGTAGCCCATTTAGAAACCTAGCCATAGTCGCCTGATATGAACCTCACCAAGAGTAGTGAGACCCGGAACCAATATATGGTAATGAAGGATCGTTTTCTAATTCAAGTTTACAAATAAAGAAAATAAAAAGGACCACGACCCATTATCTATATGGAGATAAGAACCAACGGTATCAAGAAGGTTGTAGACGCCACACTCAAGAACAAGAAGAAGGTGAGTGATAAGTCAAGTTTGAACGCCACAAGGTATAACCCTTGATAAGTTCATAGTTCAATGAAGAACCAAGAGAAAACGTTCTCTCAATTAATATTATTCCATTCAAAGTCTACTGAATAATACATCAATGAGTCCCTTAAATACTAAACTATCTAAGACCTAAAAGGGAACAAATATTCGGCAATTAATGCCTTACAATCAGGAAAGAAAATAAAACTAAAACAAGCAACTATTGACTTATTTTCTAATTGGAAGGCTAATTTTGGAAGGAAATCAGCCCCTTAATTTTCGGGAAACAAATCAACCATTATTCTTTGCAAACTAAAAAGAAAAAAAACTGAAATTGAATCTTCTCTAACCCTAACTTGTACCACACACAAGTATGCTGAAATTAGGACTCCTCCAATCACATGGAATTAAGCTGAAATTCGGACTCCTCAGCTCAAGTCTTCGCGCAACAAGATAGATGTCCAAATTCGGGTTTGTTGTGATCTGTTACGGAGGATGGAGTCTTCATGACATCTGTAGGGATCATCTTGGGCTTTCCGAAAACATATTATAATAGACAATCCGACTCCATATGCCTTCTGTAGAGGCCCACGAAGTTTTTCCTGGCGTCTAGCTCTTGTCCAGCTCGAGTCTTCGCGTAATAAAATAGATGGCCGATTTTGGGCCTGTTGTGATCTGTTATGGATGATGGAGTCTTCATAACATCTGTAGGGCTCGTCTTGGGCTTTCCAGAAACATATTATAATAGATGATCCGACCCCATATGCCCTCTGTAGAGGTCTAAAAAGTTTAGCCCGGATTTGGTCTTCATGTGGGCCGAACTTGTACTTCAGCAACTCAGAATCAATTATCATTAAATGCTTCTTTGAACCTCTTGGCCCTTGCAATTGGCCCAACTAGAACATGCAATTGAGACTTTGGTGATGCTTCTTGATTCTCATCATCGCCTCTCGGTCCTCCTCCACATCAGCTCGAATCATGGCTATCTCCATCTCCTTGTAGTAGTCTTCAACACACTTAGACCCCTGAGTAAGAGTTTGCAATTTTTGAAACAAACCCCTATAATAGTGACTTGGAATGAATCTCCTCCTCATAACAGTTTTTATCTCCTCCCATGTCTCAATAGGTCTTTCTCCATTCCGTCTTCTACTCACAATCAATTGATCCCACCAAACAATAGCATAATCAGTGAATTCTATGGCTGCCAATTTCACTTTCTTCAATTCGGAGTAATCATGGCAATCAAACACCAACTCTATTCTTTTCTCCCACTCCAAATAAGCATCAGGATCAGTTTTACCTTGGAAGATTGGAATCTTCACCTTTATACTACCCAAATTATTATCAACCCTCTCTCCATACCTATCTTCTCTATTCCCATACCTATCTCATCTACCTCCCATTCTAAGCCTAAATCTTCCCGCACCCACATTGGACATGCGATCATCCCCCTCCATGTCATTTTTATCCCTGTAATAATCATTAACTTCTTCTCTAACCGGAAATCTCTCTCTCCTATGTGCTTGTGGAACTGGTCGTGTCTGTTCCGCACTTGCGTTTTCCACTTGATCTAAGCGCTCATGTAATTGTTCCAATTCCCCACTCATCATCCGACTCATCTCCCCAACTAATGCCTCCTTCCAATTCTTTAGATTCGCCGGGATGGAAGAATCCTCAGTAGTGCCTTTATCTTTGTTGTCAGACATGTTTTCCTGCAAGAAAAGATTAGAAAATAATAAAATAAAATAAAAGGACCTCACGGCACTCCCTCACGTGTTTTCGCTCAAATAATCAGTTCACTCAACACTCGTGTTTTCACACAATATACTCGGCTTTTATCCTCAGTACGTACTCACCACTCTTACCTTTTTCCACTCGTAATTTTCTCAAAAGTTCTTATCAAACTAACCAAACAATAATCAAGATTTCTTAGCCACGTTCACAAGAAACAAAGATTTCCTAGGTTCACACGAAATGAATCACAATGAACTAGAATAACAAAGACGAGTTTCTACTACCAGTATTTATTTTTTTTTAATACCACTGCACAAATCAAGAAGAGGAGTAACAATAGTTGATATATATTCAACTATTCAATTTTTATTTTATTTTTTACCGACCTTGATCAACAAGTAAGATCTTTGGTATTTATTATTATTATTTTTTTTTTTTGAGTATTGGACTTGATCAAACGTAATCAAAGAAGAAGAATAACAAAGATAGATTAAACCTGATGTTAGAGGCCTAAGCTCTGATACCAACTGATACGAACCTCGTCGATTGTAACAAGGTTGATGCCTAGGATCGTTCTAACCTCTGGTTCGGATGGAAACTGCGACCCAACACCTATATCGAGATGTGAACCTTGGTATAAGGAAGACGCCACAATCAAGGATGGAATACTTGATTGATAAGTCAAAGAGGAACGCCACAGAGAAAATCTGATAAGTTCCAATTAGTTCTCAAAGAACAAAAGAGAAAATTCTCTCAATTTTCATTAAAATTCAAGTCTTCTGAAAAGTTACATAAGATGGTTCCTTTTAAACTAAAACCCTAATAGACAAGAAAGGCTACACGCCAAACTCAAAAAAGGAAACAAGAAATTGGGCCATTAAGGCCTTACAAAATGAAAACTAAAAGGGCAATAATTGCTTTACAAACGGGAAAGAAAATAAACACTAAAACAAGCAACTATTGACTTGCTCCCTATTTGGAAGGTTAAATTAGGAAGCAAATCAGCCCCTTAATTTGGGAAACAAATCAACTCATTATTCTTTGAAAACTAAATAAAAAGGAAACAAGTCAGCTGAAATTGAATCTCCTCCAAACTTGTGCCACACGCTCAAATTTGTGCCTCACGCCCAAGTCTTCTCTTATTCGGCCCAATCCATTGCCTTGATGACGTTAATTAAGCCTTGGTCTTGATGTGGACTTATCTTGGACTTCAACAATTTAGAATCAGCCCAAGTGTCTTGAATCAGGCCATTGAGTGCCTCTTTGAATCTCTTAGCCCTTGCCCTTGTTATTGGCCCAATTGGAACATGCAATGGGTCCCTTGGTGCAGCTCCCTTATTCTCATCAAGAAGACCCATGCATTAGCACATACTAGATGATCCTAGATGATGCTTAGATGATGATTTATGCATGTGGGAATGGGTTTAGAGAAATAAAGATGTAATCATTAAGCTTTTTCTCTCAAGTCCCTCTAAATATCTCTCTAGGGTTCTTGGAATCAAAGACTTGTGTTTTGAACAAGAGATAATGATGTATTTATAGAGACCAAAAACAGGGCACGGGAAAAGTCAAGTTTGCCCCTGAAAACGCACAATCGGTGGTTTCAATTGACGATTAGGACCACCAATTTGAATCGCCGAATTGAAATCCTGAGAACGCTGGTTTCAAACGGCGCTTTCATTCGGTGGTTCCATGGCTACCGATCACAACAGCCGATTTGGACCTGAGACATAATTATCAATCAGGTCTCAAATGGCGGTTTCAATCGGCGGTCTGGTTGCCGATCACAACCGCCGTTTCACCAGAAATTATGAAACTAAGGAGAAGACAAGTGCTTCTCCACCGGTGATCATCATGCTAAACTAAGCACTCCTGGTGCACACGCGGACGTTTCTGAACATAGTACGGGAAATTGATTACACCACACTGAAAACTAGCATGCATGAAATTCATGTGTGGGTATTGAATGCATCCTAATGCCTAACATATCATGGCATTGTCATTGAACAAGATGCAATCAATTAAACATGCATGAATAGAATTCATGGCTTTGCATCCTAATGCCTAAACATATCATTACATTTCAATGAACTAGATGCAATCATTTAAAACATGCATGAAGAGATATTCAAGAACATTAGTACACACATATAAAAACACACAACATACAAGTATTAGAGATATACATGAGTTATGAGTGTGTGCAACTAGATCTCTTCAAAGTACGTAATCACTAGAATATACATTTGGTGCTTCTTCTCTTGAGGTCTTGAGAGGGCCCTGGTTGTGCAAGTCACCAACCATCAAAAGCCTAAGCTACCATTACATCAAGCCCCACATGTGGTTTGTCCACGAAATAAGCCAATCAAAATACGAGACCGTACACTATTACATATGATATAATCCTCCACAAACATTTCATAATTAGAGCTGGGTCATAAAGTCCATCATACCTCTCTAATTATATCTTTTCCTTTAAGTATAATTGATTCTCTAATGAATGATTTTATCTTTCATTCCTTTACGGAAGAAGGAGAGCGCTCTTAATCGTTCAAGTCCCAAACCAACCCTTAAGAGAAATACTCATATACTTCTCGCAAGGAGTGGATTCCACTATTGTGTATATACCTTCCCAGCCACAAGCCAAATCATGATTCCAAGATACGGAGTTATTGACTGGGAATGCTACTCTGATCTCACCCATGGTATTTCAAAAAACACGATCTAACTCAAAGGAGTCAGTAAGACACTCAGAATTTAGATCCCCCAAATACAACCATCATTTGTCGATATATATGAATCTTTTCAACTAATAGATCTTAGTGATAGATTCATATAGATCGTGGCGCAGTCCTATATGATCACGTCATATGAGGTACCTCAATTCTCATATCACAATATGAGTAGTCTAGGATTAGACCACTGTGCATTACGAAATGGACCGCAGCTGTAGATTGACCACAAATAAAGTACCTAACTTTATTTGCTCTCTACGGACTCTTTAAATTACATGTCTCAAAATGAATTCCTTTTTATAAGACATTCATATACTCAGTTTGAGATTACATCTAACAATCTTGGATGCTTAGCACATATAATATAATATAAACGTATGAGGCATGTTAATTGAATGAAATAACTACTTCTTTTATTAATGAATTTATAACATTTACAAATTACAAGATTTTGGACATAAATCCCAACAATTATATAGTAGAAAATTATACAATGAAGGTCTCTTACTCGAGACAAGTCATTCTATAGTAGAATTATTCTCTCCTTCACTCTCAAAATGCCCACCCTTAACTCTCCTTGAGTTGGGGTATTTATAAGGTGCCTTGGATGTGGTAGGTGAGGAGGATCCTCCAATGTGGGAGTCTTTGGCACGATCCTCACCACTCTTTTGCATCGATCCCACAGTGGCACACGCCCCGGAGAGTTGTGATTGCTCCAACTGTGCCCTAGTGCTAACTATGGGGCCAAGTGAATAGGTGGGAGACTCCTCTTTTAGGCGGGATAGCCATTAAGAAATCTCCATCGTTCCTTTGTATCGGGCATAAGCGTGGCACACGCCCCGAAGGGTCAGGATGGTCACACTGTTAGTTTTTTGGTTTTTGTTGGCATATATTCCATATCAAAACATTGTTTATCTTTTATTGATTAATGGTTGTAGATATGATGATTCAAAACTTCAAAGAAAGACTTGGCTACAGTTCATGCAAGATGGTGTCTTGAAAAGGGGAATAATCTACATTGCTCATCAAAGGTATAATTGACTTCATTCCTTTTCCAAGGCATAGGCACACACACACATGACATTCATTCGTGTCCCTGCAAAGTTGTACACCATTTGTATAACACACACTTGATAAAGTATGCACATGCATTAGTTTCAAATCGACAAATATTGTGAAATTGCATGTTCTAGGACTATGTCTAGAAAATGGTATACTTGTGTGATCTTGTGTTTATTTGTTTGTGTTTTATTGTATTTGGACTTGAACATGATCTCATATGATTCCTTATTGAGTCCCGGTCATTTCGGTTTCTCATTCATTAGGTTTCGAGTCCAAACAATACACTACTTTACGTTCTCATTCGTTGAGTTGTTTTCGTCGTCGTATTCCGAGTCGAATTTTCAACCTTTTTGTCAAAGTTTCATAGTTGTCTTTGTGCGTGAGAGAGTCACACTTCATAATCTGAAGACAAATTCGAATTCAGAATTTGGAGACCCAAATAAGGCCAAAGAATGTGAGAGGAGCTCGAGGGAAGCAAGTTTGGCCAACGGCCAAGCAAGGAGAGGCGCATGAGGAGGCCGTGAGCCTCACAGCCCAGCACCCTCTCTGCCCCGTGAGGCTCATGTGCCCCTCACGGCTGGATGAGGTGGCAGCCTCCAATTGGGCACTTCTTTCCCTCTCTTCATTTCATTTAATTATCCTCCTTTTCCCTCCCATTCATTTCAAGAAGAAAAATTAGAAATCTAAATTGCAGAATTTTCTCTCAACTGTTTCTCACCTTCCAAACACCATAACTTTCTCATACAAAGTCAGAATTCAGTGATTCAAATTGGAGAATCTTCGTAATCAAGTCCTCTACCTTTTCCAAGTGGTCTTGCAGCTGTTTGATCAAGTTTTCTAGTGGATCTACCCAGAAAAACGAACCAGCTCGTGAATCATAGGTAGTTGTCTTATCTTTGTGTTTTCTTCTTTTATAACCTTCAATTACCTTGGGGTTTCTTCTTCTATATGTATGTGTATGCATGATGAATGCTATTGAGAAAGATAACTTCATAATCAAACCTAATCAAAGTCTAATTAGAGACATATGTGAACTAGTTTTCTAGGACTCTATGTTTTCACATGTTTGAGTGTTGTACTGTGATTAGTTTGATATCTAGGGTTATTTGTGGATTGATTGATGTACTTTATGATCAATAACCTTAACATGTGCTTAGATCCTCTTATTGAACAAATATAGGATTAGCACTTATGATTTTGTATTTAGAGCCTAATAGGATTTAATTGATTATTCATTATATCCTTGCTCTAAGTGTTGGTTAGAATATTCATTGGACACATTTTGTGATTCTAGCATTTTTGTGTATGTTTCTAATATCTTGAATATGTGCTTCATGTATATGATTTATTCAAGTGTTATGTTTGTGACTGAAACTATGAGCCATATGTGTTAAGTGTTTTCATATGCTCTAGGTTTTAATTCAAGTTTTGCGTCTAGACTATTTGACTTGTGTTCTCACATGATTTAAGTGTAGTTTCCATGGAATGTATTGATCACATGTTCTATGTTGAATTGCTTGTTTGCATCGTTTGCATTCATGGATCACACTTAGGAAGTCCTTGTAAAAGGCATGAAGTCTTGACGAGGACAAGGTATTCGGATAGTCAAGCAAGGAAAACTTGGTTAGGACAAGAGGCCGGATAACCAAGCAAGAAGTTATGGCTAGGATCGGTAAGGTCCAGATAGCTATGCATCGGAGGCTCTCTAAAGGCATGAGTGCCTTAGATAGAGAGTTGGCTACATTATTGGTAGGCCTGAGCATTTGGTTAGATATAAACTCCAATAGATGTACATGGGATGTGTATGCACTCTTGAGGAATTTCTAATCTTCCAATGACGTTGGTTAGACATGAACTCCAATATATGGTGGTTTCGCATCATTAAGGGATTTCACATCTTCTAATAGGGATTGAGTATACATAGACTCCAATAGAGAGTAGATCATAGGTTGGTAACTTTTGAGGAATTTCTAATCTATCATCCGATATATATAGTTCCCAATGGTTGTAGTTTAACCTGTGAATGTTTCCTCCTTGGAGGTTTTACCATATTAAAAAATCTCTTGTGTTAATTCTTTCTATATCTCTCTCTCTCTCTCATGTTTGTATATGTGTATGTTTTAATCTTGTTGCTCAATATTCACTTGTGATGTATTTGGAAACAAGATTTTGTTAAGTGTGATTTGTAAGCAAAACATTTAGATCTTAGTTGTGTATATAATCTTTTGTATATTGTATATTGATTTATTTGTGTATAATAGTTATTTATTTCATACGTGTAACACATTGGATATTATTTTATATACAAGTATTCTTTATTGATAAGTTTTTATTGTTATTTTTGTTGATGTATGGACAATGCTTTAATGATCACATGCTTATCTTGTCTATACTTGTTATATGATTTATGTGTTGTAATGTAAGCTACCTTGAGGGACAAACGTGAGTTTGTTTCAAGGGATTGAAAAAAGCGTAAAAACCTATTCACCCCCCCCCCCCCCCCCTCTAGGTATGCTTTAGGCAATTTAACTACGTATGTACATTTCACACACCTATGCCATATTGTGCATGTAAGTGCTTTATTGGCGATTATGTGGCGTTTTTCCCAATCATGACTGGCTAGTGGTGCTTGAGTTGGCTGGAGATGTCGCTTTCACAAGTGCGAAGTGCTAAGGAGCAGTGCCAGCATCTGTCATGTTACATCTGTTAGGCATTTTCTCCCACGATTTTCTTCTTTACCTAGGAGCTTTTTGTGTCCATTCTGCATGTTGGAACTCTGGTTCCTCTTTGGTGATGGCTAGAGTTGACATTGAGTAGGGTTGAGCTAGATCGCCATCGGACCGTTGGTGTTGGGTGGTGGAGTGCGATTAGGGCTATTGATTCTTGCCCTTCCTTTGCTTTGATAACTGAGCGAATTTAATGCCAACCTATCAACTTATCCTTTGCTAGGGTTTCTTCTTTAGTTGAGCTGGTTCACCATGTTTCTTGCTTTAGCCCTTGACTAGTCCTCTGATGATCACAATCTTGGTGGCAATTCTAGAATGTTCTTCAAGGTTTATGGCTTCCTAGCTCATTAGGATAGGGTGGAGCTTTACAAGGTCCTTCCCTCTTGATGATCTGTCTCCGTCTTGGCAGACTGATTCTTGGGATATGACCTGGATAGGCTGGACCGGCATGGTGCACTGGTCGGTCCTAATTGTGCCAAGAATCCCTATACTGACTGGGACCAATGTTGGGGGACAAGGTGAGCTCGTGCTAGGCCTGGTTGGACCAAGACCGAGACAGTCTCTAATGGACCGGCTCTTTCTGGGATCGGTCCTGATCTTGTTACGGTATATCAGGGAAAATACTTCCTTGATTTCTTGGCCATTTTTGGCAGTTAACACCTTCTTTAAAAAAAAATGAAATAAAATTATATTAATCCCATAAAAGATTCCAATATAATTCTACACACCAAGCAGGGCTAAAGGGGACTATTTGCTACATCTGTGTGGCGAGATTCAGTAATTCTACCAGAAGGCAGCGTTTGGTCACGAGATTAGATTGAACTAGATTAGATATGATTAAATATAACACTGTCTATTATTTGGTGTAACATGAGATATGACTAAAATAGTTCAATCATATGTTAGGAATGATCTGGGATTAGATTAAAAATATGTGATGAATAATTTATATTTTCATTATTATCTTTTACTTTCTTCAATAGATTATATTTATATGATTTTATTCTTCAACTAAATTTTTACAGATATTATTTTAATAACATTTTTAATTTCAAATGTATGAAACTAGTGCATTTGTTAAACCATACTAGTTTCACGTATATGAAACTAATGCATTTGTAAAACAATACTATGTTCCAAAATATTAATATATTATGTTGCTATTATTTAAGTTTTTTGTTATTTTTTCTTTTTCTTTTTGCTATCATTTTTTTTATCGAGGATCACAGACTTCGTCTAGGCACCTATCCGCCTGTCATCCCCAATTTGTTGGTTATAACGGTCTATTTGTTGGATGTTATAAAATAAGACAGATAGGAAACCTTGGCCCACACCCGTCCTTCCACCAGCTAAGCTAGCGTTCTGATAGCTGGGCACAATGTAATTGCCAAGAGTATAACCAAAACTTGAGATTTTCATCCCAAACCTTAGACCACCAAGGCAACCACCTCGTGGTTAGTATCATTATTTTTTATGTCTATATTATTGTATTTTTCATTTGGAAGTTGTAATATCACTATGTTTCATCTTCATACTGTTACTATATTAATTGAATTTTTATATAAGTGGGGTCCATATGGTGTTGGTGATGTAAAAGAGGGATGAATTAAAAAAGTTGGACCAACATTTAAAAGTTGTCCTAGAATTATGACGTGTGTGTGTGGGTTTATCCCACTGACATGGACTAATTTGCTTATGGGATTACTAATCTTATGTCCTACAACGTCACCAAACGCGATAAAGACTAAAATTGTCCAATCCCAAACTAATCTAATGCGCCAAACAGAACCCAAGGGGACTATTGGGCTACAACAAATTGGAGAAAATAAATCCCATGTAGCTAACAAACAATCCACCAAACGGGGCTTAGGAGGTCTTTAAATTATCTATCCATCTGCGACATGCATCAGCTCTGGTGTGTTTTGCTGAATTCGAACACTTTCCTCCGGAAAATAAATATGCAGGGTTAGGGACGGTAGTGCCAGGTTTCAGGCCACTGCATCGTGACACTTAGAATGGTTGAGGTTGCATCTCACAGTATACACTGACGCATATGGAGAATAACATAGGTGTGATGCAATCTCAAGTTCAACCAATGCCAAGTGCTTTAATCTGATAGTCCACCACTTGTGTGAGTCCACAACTTGTAAACCGCGCTCACCCATATGTAAATAAATACCTGTTATGCCAAGTGGTTACATCAACCGCCTTGTCATACAATTGCAATTTGCAAAGCAGTATGACGACTCATTATCATTCAAAGGTCCATAAATGCGTTCCAGAAAGAATGCAGTATAATTCTATTCCGAGCTATAGAAATGGACCTCTATTATAAAATCATCTTCAACGCCAGGGTTGGGAGGTGGCATAAAGTTTAGGGAGTTTGATCAAACAATAAACTACTGTTTATGAACCCACAAAAGCAACACACAGATAAAAAGTCACCATTCCTCATAGACATAATGCGTCAAAGGGTGAAATAGACCATGATAATTAAGGGAGGAAGAATAATACTTATCCGTATCATATTAAAAGCTGGATGCTCAGTGAATGTACCAAAATTTCCTACTACAGTATCCATTTCCTCGGATAAGGAAACAATAAAAAGTGTTGCAGAAAATTTCCCTTTTATCAAGAAATATGAGTAGAGAATCTAGATTAGCTTCTTCTTTTGAAAGAATCGCTTCAAGTGCCACACCTGTAGAGCTGAAACCACAATGCAGACTCCCAAGGACATAATACTGAACCATGCCACTCTGGAATTTGTTTTTTCACTCACTACCCTCATCTCTGCTTCTCTGTGAGCATATCCCAGGGTAACTGATGTTAGCTCAATGATCAATATAGAGAAAGATAACTTAAAATTACTTCTAACTATAATAGTAAACATTACTTGCTCTTGAGATAGAGGAGATTCTCATGGATGGCCTCTACAGCACCTTCAAGTTTTCTCAATTCGAGCTCCACACCCTACATGATCAATACAAGGTAAGACTATGCATGAGCGGGAGTAAAGATGAAAAAGAAAACCTGTAAGGAATATTGTACGTAAAAGGTGAGGTTAGTCTTCTGGTTGCTAAGGAAAAAATACTAAACTACAAGAAATTTTGTCATTCATTCAATATTTTTACTAAAAATTCTTTTTGTTGGGAGAAACGACAATGTTCAAAAAACAAAAATGATGAAAACAATTACATACATGGTATAAACTACTGTTACTGAAATAATGTTACAAGCTTTGGGTGTTAACACAATTGGGATTTTAAAATCTCAAACTCACCGTAACTAGTAGTAGTTATGTGTAGTAAAAGTATAGATTAAACATATCAAAGACACTGTATTATTATTATTATTATTATTTTCCCAAATTCTACCTTCATGGAAATATACATGGAAATATATTATGGAAATGTGTAAATGATGCCAAGGTGTATGTACTTAATAACGTCTTATCAAAAGACAGGGTGGCAGAAGAAGGGAGAAACGTTTGGTCTATAAAACCTAATTCATCAAACTTAAGTTTGCTTATAATAAACTCTAGTTCTGTTCCGGCTATATCAGTCACCAGAATTGATTTGCAGTGTAGCTTCTCTGCACTGGTGGCAGAGGAATCCACAGCTAAATTAAAGAATTTATACCCACTTCATTAAATTACAATTTCCAACAATGATAATAAGAATGAATTTAGAACAGAATCACTTCAATTTTAACAGTACAAAAAAAAAAAACGTTTTAACAGTACTCACTTCAATTTTCTCTTTTCTTGCAACTGATTCCCAATCCTTAGCTGCAATGCCAGTTTTCCAGTCAATGTTGACGCTTACATCTCCTCCATTGGGATTATTTCCATCTACCCAAAAACATGCCAGATAGTTACCAGATTCTTGAGTGGTGAAAGCAAATTGACCGTGCGTCACATTCTCCTTGTGATGAAGATTGTTCCCATATGGCGATGTTACCTATAGTAGAACAAAACTATTTTTACATATGGCAATCATGTAGAACGAAGAAAAGTAAAGAATTTCATTCATAATTCAGCTGCCCAAACATTCAATATAATCCCACCACAAGTTTAAAAATACGATCCCATTAGACTCCTATTGCTAATCCCCTGGCAACTGATAATGTTAACAGTTTGAAATACAAACAAACAAACAAACAAACAAACAAACTTCACACAGACTCCAAGTCATCCCTAAATAGACATTCGTCCTGATTAAGGAAATGCTATTGCATGCTAATTGAATCGAAAAGTCAAACCTCTCAATTGAATCAAATCGAATCGAAAAGAAGAGATACCTTGACGGAGATGGTGGGCATATGTGAGTGATCGTCAGAAACGACGACGTAATCGCCCAAAACGACGACGTTGTTCTGGATTTCCTCTGAGACGCATTTGGTCCCCGTCCCCGGTAGATTCAACCATATGGCGTCGCTAACCACAATATTAATCGTCAAACACAGGACCAAGAGGAGGGGATACACAAAGTCCTGGCGCACGTTAGCAGTCTTCTTCATCATCAGCTTTCTTCTCTGTTTTTCACTACTCAGTCTTTGATTTTGAAAACACTTCGATTTGGAATTGGATCTGTTTCAATTTTTTTATTTTATTTATTTTTACATTGAAAACATTTACACGTCTCTTTGGTAATATGATACTGATTGATGATGGGTTGGGCCTTCTCAATGAAAGATTCAAAGCTATGAAGCCCATGCGTATGTAAATGAGGTTAAAATGGGAAAAGTAGGACTTGCGATCCAAAAAATTTCGTTTTTTATTTTCAAAAACATTTCAAAAGACGAGTTCGGTTTATACTTTCAAAGGCAATTCCAGAAATATAAAAAACTGTTTTTTACGTGTAAAAATGGAAAACATTCTTTTCAAAAAAAAAAAAAAATTAAAATTAAAATGGAAAAGATCAAAATGCTGTTTTCTATATTTTTGTTTTTGTTTTTCATTTAATGACTATTAAATACGTTGGACCCATATCAATTAATATATATTTTATTTTAATAAAATCTCAATTCATACATATAATTTTTCATTAAATAAAAATTAGACTAATTTAAAAGGAAAAAACATCACAAGGGATCATACACTAAAAAACCCCTAAGCAATATCCATATATATAAAAGATAAAAGAAAAGTAAAGAGTGATAAAAAGCAACAAAGTACAAAGAACCAGAGGGGAAACAACCCTAAACAAAAAGAGGCACGCATGCCACACCAAAAAGAAAAAGAAAGTATCAAGAAAAACGAAAAGGCTCTTGGCTCTTGGCTCATGCAGTCATTGCCAACTAAAGAAGAACAGAACAACGAGGCAGAGAACCACCAAAAATCAACCTAAAGCTTCAAAGCATGCTTAGAAAGCACATCTGCAACCTGATTCCCTTCCCTAAAAATATGGGAAACTATTAGGATTTTCAGTCTAGTTGGCATTATTTTATATCAAAACAACTATTCTTTTGTATTATTAAGTTGTCTAGGATTTACAGTTTATCAAGCTTTAAGGAAGTTAGACAACTCTTCAAGCAAAGTGAAGCCTTCAAGAGAGGAAAACATCATTGTCTACAAAGGTATATTAAGATCTCTTTCCTCTTGCAAGGCTTAAGCGCACACATTCACATTGCATACATTTGTGTCCTTGCATCGTAGCACTAAATTTGTATAATACATTCACACACTTGTTGAAGTATGCTTATGCATTAGGCTTAAATTCACAAACATTGTTGAAATGCATGTACTAGGACTATCTCTAGGAATTTGCATACTTGTGTGGTCTTATGTTTACTTGTTTGTGTTTTATTGGTATTGGAGTTGAATTTGTTCTTATGTTATTCCTAATTGAGTTCCGGTCGTTTCTGTTACTCATACATTAGTTTTCGAGTTTTGAGTAAGAAGTTACAAAATTTATCATTCCTTTATCGTCCTTGATTTTCGTTCTTGTATATTGAGTCAAGTTCCAAGCTTTGGGTCAAGGTTTCATAGTCGTTCTCATATGTTAGTGAGTTATGGTTTGTAATTTGAAAACAGATTCGAATTCGGAGTTTGGAGGCCGAAGAACACAAGGGATGTGCAAAGGGAGAAGTGAAGTGGAGAAGGACCATAAAGGGGTCCTTCCTGTGGAGGCGCGTGGCCACCACGGGAAGGAATCCTCTCGGCCACCATGGTGGCCACGCACCTCCACGGGAGCCCATGAGGTAGGCCCTATGTGGTCCCTACACTTCCACCTCACTTTCCCTCACAATCTCTTTTAAATATTCCCTCTCTCTCTCTCACTTATTAGTAGAACCAAAACTAAGAAGAAAAGTGCAGAATTTTCAGAGATTTTCCCAACTTCCAAACATCATAAATTGTTCATCTCTTATTCGATTTGAGTGATTCAAGTTGTAGAATTTCCGTATTGAAGTCCTCTACAAACCCCAAGCAACCTTGAGGTCGTTTGATTGAGTTTTCTTTTAGTTCAACATCAAATTCGTGGCTGCACTCTTTGTTCTAGGTAATTGTCAAATCCTTTGTGTTTTGAGATTGATGATCTTCAATTACCTTGGGCTTTCTTATTCTATTTATGTATGTTACTTGATCAAATGCTATTAGGATTTAGATCTTCAATTAAAAGCTAATTGTGCTTAATTAGAATCTTGAATATGGGTTAGGTTTTTCTAAACCTATGTTTTCACATGCTTGTGAGTTGTATTGTGATTAGCTTTATATATAGGACTATTTGAGCTTTGATTAAGAATATTCTAATGATTAATAGTTCCTAGTTGTGCTATGTGTCTTTGATTGAACATATTTAGGAATAGCACATGTTGTAGTATGTTTAGAGCATTGTTGGATTAAATTGATTGATTTATGAATATATGCTATAATTGATTTCTAGATAAGTTTGTAGATCTTATCTCATTTCTCTAGTATTTTAGTTTTTGTTCTAATGTCTGGAATATGTGCTTTATGAACATGATTAATTTCAAGTTTTAGTTGCATAAATCAAATCTAAGATTAACGTATGTTTGGTGATTTTGGCATACTCTAGATTTCGATTTTCATATATTAGACCTAGACTGTTTTTATTGTGAACTTTTTTGCTTATGTCCAGTTCTTCGTGAAGTGTACATAATCCATACACTTCATATGTTCATTCATCATTTTGTGCGATTGCATAATTTGGATTACAAACTAGAAAATCATACATTGTGTGATCATTGTCTATTTCTAGTTTCCATAAGACATGTTGACCATCATTGTTTTATGTTGCATGCTTGTTTGCGTTTTGCATTCATTGATCACTTAGAAAGCCATGTAAAAGGTGGAAGTCTCATGTTGGAGGGGATTCTTCAACTTGAGCAAGAAGACTTGTCTAGGAGTGTGAGGATTCGGTTAGACAAGCAAGGAAAACTTGGCTAGGGGTGTGAGGCTCTAGTTAGTCAAGCAAAGGAGTATTGTCTAGGAGTGTGAGGCTCCGGTTAGATAAGCAAGGAAGTCTTGGCTAGAAGTGTGAGGCTTCGGTTAGTTAAGTAAGGATACTTTCTAGAGGCATGCGATGTGTCTCGGTTAGAAAGTAGGCAAGTCTCTCTGTAGTAGGATTAGGTAGGAGGGATATCCAATAGAGAGTGGGTCATGTGATTTGGTCACTTTTAAGGGTGTACTCTTATTTAAATAGTGAAAGATACTTTGCTGGTAGTTATGGATTCAACCCATGGATGTTTCCTTTTCGAAGGTTTACCATATAAAAAATAATGTGTCAAGTTTCTCGAATGGAAGAGGTGATGTAGCCTCCCTGATTGGAATCCCACTAACATGCTATTCATGCAGTGGTGTGGAGTGTGTGGTATTCCTATAACCAATGGATTTTTGATGGGAAATCTATTGATTTTAGGATTGCTTTATCCCTTGTTTGGCGCTCTGTTTATGATACGAACACTTGGGGATCGGCTGTATGCGTAACTGTGTTGATGATATGCTGATTCTCCATCGGTTTAGCCTCAATGGTTGTCTTGGTAAGGCTCCTGTTTTCAGGAGTGTTGTCTAGTCGCCCCCTGCTTTAGGGTGAATCAGGGTTAATACAGATGGTGTTGATTTAGGTTTGCCATGTGTGAGGGGTTATGGGGGTGTTTTTCGGACTTGCGGATCTTTTGTTAATGCCTGTTTGCGATCCCCCTTGATCAAGTCTTTTGCTTTTGAGGCTGAGCTCCTTGCGGCTTCTTTAGTAATCAATTAAGCATGGTAGTTGGGTTGGAATAGGATCTGGCTCGAGAGTGACTCTTTTTATGTTGTTTAGCTTCTTTCTGATAGGTCTCATCATGTTATCTAGTGTGTTCATCAAGCTTAGCAGTGTTGCATTTATTAGATCTCACATATAAAGTTCCAGGTCATATTTTTAGGGAAGGCAACTAGGTGGCAGATAAGCACGCTTTGGGTATTCCTTCTGATTTGTGGTGGTTTTCCACTCCTTCATTTTGTTCATTGTTAGTTGGTAATGACTGTTAGTTTGTATCTTTTTTTTTTTTTCCTTTTTTAATATTTTCATGGATATTGCCTAGGGGTTTTCAGCATATGATCGTTTGTGATGTTTTTCCCCCTTAGGTCAGTCCAATTTCATCAAAAAATCAATTAAATAATTAGATTATTGCTATGAACCTCACCAAGAGTAGTGAGACCCGGAACAAATATATGGTAACGAAGGATCGTTTTCTAATTTAAGTTTACAAATAAAGAAAATAAAAAAAGACCGCGACCCATTATCAATATGGAGATAAGAACCAACGGTATTAAAAAGGTTGTAGACGCCATACTCAAGAACAAGAAAGATGGTGAGTGATAAGTCAAGTTTGAACGCCACAAGGTATAACCCTTGATAAGTTCATAGTTCAATGAAGAACTAAGAGAAAACGTTCTCTCAAATAATATTATTTCATTCTAAAAATCTGCTGAATAATACATCATTGAGTCCCTTAAATACTAAAAATATCTAAGACCTAAAAGGTAACAAATATTCGGCAATTAATGCCTTACAATCAGGAAAATAAATGGGCAATTAATGCCTTACAATCAGGAAAGAAATTAAAGATTAAAACATGCAATTAGTTGACTTGCTCCTTATTTGGAAGGCTAAATTTTGGAAACAAATCAGTCCCTTACTTTAGGAAACAAATCAGCTCATTATTCTTTGGAAATTAAAAAGGAAAAACCTAAAAATTGAAACTTCTCTAACCCTAACTTGTACCACACGCCCAAGCCCTAGCTTGGTCTTCATATGGGCCGAACTTGGACTTCAACAAATCAGATCAGCCCATTAAATGCTTCATTGATCCTCTTAGCCCCTTGTAATTGGCCCAGCTACAACATGGAATTGATCATTTGGTGATGCTTTTTGATTCTCATCAATTGTTTAATTAATGAAGTGAATTTCTTTTCTTGGGTTGTTCCTCTTACATCTAGTGGGGTATGTTCATTGGTTGGTGAGTCGACTCCTCCTCAGCCTGAGGGGGTGTTTCGGTGAATTTTTAGAATTCCGTTACATGCCTCATTCAGAGTTCAGTGCCTATGGTCCAAAGTGGTAAGTCTTTTGTGGGTCTCTTCAAATCTTCTCCTGTTGAGACTTTACCAGTGCCATCAATTCCCTCTAAGAAAGGGGAGGGGGGGGGGGGGGTATGTTTCTATTCAGGTGGATCCGATTGCTTATCAGGCCCGTCTTGAGTTGTGTAGGCACGCTCTTGTTGGTCATGTGGTGCTTTCCAGTGGTGAGCGGCCTTGAAAGCTTATGGATCTTAAGGCAAGACTTAGCAAGCATTGGATGCTAAATTCTGATTGGCGACTTATATCTCTGGGGAGAGGTTATTATTAGATTCTTTTGAAGTCTCCTGCTGAGAAGAATCATGTTTGGGGGTTAGATTCAGTTCATCTGAAGCCAGGTATTCTTCGCCTAAAGCCTTGGGTCCCGGATTTTATTCCATTGCTTTAGAAGTCCACCAATGCTTAGGTTTGGGTTAGGCTCTTTGATTTATCATGGGAATACTGGCATCCAAAAATTATTTTTGACTTGGCTAGAGGGATTGGGGTGCCATTGTGGTTGGACAAGGCTACTAGTGATGGGGATTTTGGTCATTATGCTAGAGTTCTAGTTGATGTGGATGTGTCATCAGTGCTACGTACTTCAGTGTTGCTGGAGAGGGATGAATTTCATAGTTCTTTTATAGCTGTTGAGTATGAGAATCTCCCAATGTTTTGCTCCACTTGCTCTTCTATAGGTCATTTGCCTAGTTCTTGTCATTGGAACAAGTCTTCTAAGGTTCCTCTGACTAGTTCTGCAAAATCGACCCAAGATATAGCCGGGAATTCTAGAGTTTTTGGGGCTGATGGTTTTCAGCCTGTTCGGACCCATTCTTCTAAATCAGTTTATTGCCCTATTATTGCACCTCAGGAGGAGGTCCCATTATCTAATGTTTTTACAGCTATTCACCAGGATATATGTGGTCAAGATTCGCTGGTTGTTCATACTTCAATTGGGTCTAATTTGATCTCGGGATCCATTCCGTCCGCTAGTTTGGTTCTTTCTTCGGTTCCGTCTTCATCTACTGTGTCAGCTATTTCAGAAGTGGTTTCGAATTTGGTTTCCCCAATGATTTCCCAAGCATTGTAGATTAGCAAGGGTTCAGGATTTGATGACGAGGTCACTGATTTAGTTTTGGTTTCTAGTTCTTCGGTTTTTGATCCTTCTATTAGTTCTGTCAGTTCGGCTATAGGGGTGGTAAATGATTCTGTTATCCGAAAATCGTTAGAAGGACAATAATCCAAATAACCACTTTAAAAGGGTCAAGATCGAGAATGATCCTGGCCGGAGGGGTATCAAGTAGTTCGATACCAACTAGGTCCCTGCCAATGCATGCATAATCAAGAATACGTGAAATCGAATAAGAACTCGTTTTATTGATCACTCTTTTTTAATACATGAATACATCGACCATGAATTTCTGAGATCATCACGTTACATAAGAGTTTTAGTCGATAATGAGGGTGATGATGGCGGTGGTGAATCTGTGCCTGTCGATAAGTAGTGTGTCCGATCTCCCTTTTTTCTTTTCCTTCGGCAAATTAGCTGTTATATATATAGAGGTCCTGTTTGCTTGCCATGCACTCCTACAATCTCGGATTAGGGTTTGGCAGCTTGCAAGATCCTCCATCTTTAGGAGATAATCTCGGAGATTTAATGCGCTGAATCCAATCTTTCCTTCCTAGGAGGAGTTAATCACTTACCTTCCTAGTAGGATTCTTACTGTGCTGTCCTGCTTAAATTAGGACTATCTGGCGGGAAGGAGTATACCTCCTTTGTACGGCGACGTTTTATTGGATCTTTTGTGGAGTTTTTAGTTCTTGGTGTTAGGATCCTGCTTCCTGGTGCTCCTCTGCTTTAGCGGGCTGCCTACATCTAGTAAGCATCCTACTGATGGCAATAGGGGGATATCTATCTAGCTTTGTAGTAAGGTGATCAGTAGAACTCCGTGTCGGGGTGCTGCAGGGGTGCTGCAGGGTCCGTAAGAAGCTGTATCGGGGTGTTGCGAGGTCCATAGGAAGCTCGGTTATAGCCGGGTTTGATCTCGCTGTGAGTTCTAGTGAGTATTTTTGGCTCTCGGCCACTTTGTTGAGCTAAGAGGCTTGGCGGGGTGGACCCCGCTGAAGGAGGTATGTGTTGGGATCAATCGGGGTCCACTCTGACGTGGTGTCCGGGTTGCGTACTGTTATACCCTTCTTATGTCGAGGTGGAAAATTCTTCTTTGGTCCTTCGCCAATTTTGGCGGTTAACAGAAGTCCCCCCTGACTTGGACACTGATACCTTGTCGGGGTCGGGGTCAGGATCTTTTTGTTTGTTTGAAGGATTTTCTACCTTATCCCCTTATTTTCCTTGTCTGACTGGGTTTCCACTTAGGAGAAGGAAATTCTTATTTTGTCCGTTTATAACTGATTGCGTGTCGACTGTTGATTGTGTAGGGAAAAATACCGTAGTACCCGCAACGGAAGCGAGACTAAAAAATAGTGTTGGGTAGCTTTTAAAATTTTTCCAATTATGAACCTTAAACCCTTTTGATTAATTAAATATATATAACAAAGTAATAAAATTTAATACCTCTTGTCGCGTGATCCGATTGACTTGCGTCGATGGTAATCCGCAAGATCTTCAATCCTAGCACGAACGTGGATCACCTAGGAGCGTGGTCTCCCTTCTCTTTGAATTGCAAACCTGTGATGCATTAAACAAACTTTTCTTTCTTGATCGTTAGTCACAAAAACAATCAAAAGAAACCTAAGATTATTCCGGTCACTTTTGAGTTCTCAATCTAATGATCGAAACTCGCGTGAACCTTGATCGATGTTGTATACACAAGCTTATCAATGATTAAGCAAATAGTACACCATCAAAGAATAATCTATGTTCCTTTTTCTTTTGTCTTAGTTGAATAAAATCTCTATCTATGAGTTAAGAAGAAGAAGAAAAATAATTTTCTGCACTAAGCCTTTTTGGGCTTGCCGAAAATAATATATGTGCATATATATATGGCCCAAATTTTTCTCCTTTCTTTTTTAGCTTTAGGGTTGGCCGAATTCTCTTCCTTGATGCATTAGGGTTGCCGCAATTTCCAAAACAAGTTAACTAGTTTGAATTGCACCCTAATTCCTATTTAGAAAAGATTTCCCAAACCTAATCAAACTCATAAATCTTTTATTCTCATATTTGACTAAAATAAAAAGACTTCCTGTTTGAATAAATAAAACTAATTATTTATTTCCTTGTCAAACAAGTCTTTCTATTTAATTATACTACTACCAATAGTATACCTTTAGGAAATATATTTCCTAATGAGAAAAGATTTGTATCTTAATTAAATAATTAATTAATGAATTAATTAATTCTTATTTAATTAAATAATGAAAACAAAATAATATTTTAGGTTATTATTTAACCTTGCCGCCCCATATTAGTAATGGGCCAAATATTATTTTTCCTATTTCATTTAATCCATAGGACTTTAATTAAAAAGCCCACATGTGAACTAGACCCAATCTTACTAAAAGAAACAAGCCCACATGTCATCCATTAATATATAAATATAATTGTGCAGCCCATTACATAAATAATGTGCAAATTATATTCTTAATATATTAAATTGCAATTCTAGATGGACCCTAAATTGGTCCGGTAGAATATATCAAGTGATCCATGCAAGTCCGTGTGGATTGGGGATCTTGGCGGGCTATCTAAATTTAAGCTCCAATCGACATAACCTAATCACAATCAACTAATGATTCACTTAGGTCCGATCCATTAATTTTAGCTCATTCCACTAAAGAGCTAAAATTGAACTCTTAAATAAAGACAGAAAAGGAAGATGCTTCCTCATTCATACCCTAGACAATCATATTGGAGATAGTGTATCCTCGTGATTAATATCAGTAATCGCCAAGAGTTCATAGACCGCCTATAACTCTCCAAGTTACCATATTTACTCATATGACCACATTTTGAACTTGGATATTTTGACTTGTCCAGAAGCCATGTTTTTAATAGACACTATTGAAAACTCAACGTTGAGATTTAATATCCAATTACCTCAAAACATCCATATGATGATATTATACTCTCATTTAATAAATGGAGCCACGATGTCCATATCTATAAATGAAGTCCTCTATCGATTAACAAATGAATATCACCAAACTATCGAGGATAGACTATGCGATATAATCGTACTCATTGATAGCTCAAATGATATCACCTGCAACCATAAGTCCATCATTTATCTCAGGATTAAGATAGACTCCCCGATTGTCCTGATAATGAAATTACTTTTATCTACTGACGGTTATAGATAAAGTATTTCATTGTGATCCTGTTCAATGCACCCAGTGCACTAGATCCTTTTGCTCGAAGACACTCCGATGATTTTAGACTCATCATATCTCATTTGATCCCACTCAAATGCTAGCAAAAGAATTCTACAACTTTAACAAGATAAAGGTGCCCAACCTTTAACTTAAGTTGTGAACGATATTCAAGACTAACTAAAGAATTGTGTCTACCACATACATATCCAGATGTATGAACAATTCTTCTTTTCTCATAGTCTTTAGACCTTATGATTATTTACTTTAACAATTATTAAACTATAAATGCTATAAGATTTGTTTAAACCAGAAATCACTTTATTAATATGAATAAGATTGTTAATTACACTATTACACTCTTGCTATTGAGCATAATCCTAACAGATTGGGCTCCTCGTTTTCAAAAAGAGCCGTTTTGGCGCGATTAATGCGGAGAACGCCTCAACCCATCCTTCCGGTCATCGATTCCAGTTTCCGAGTAAGTAACCGTCATTCTTTCTCTATAAATAGACCGGTTCTACTGGCGCTTCTCACCTTTGAGCTTTCAGTCTTTCAAAATCAAACGAGAACAGAAACTTCTTGTCCTACCTTCTTTCTCTCCTTTCCAATTTCCAGAAAACCTTCTTTTCTTCTTCTTTTTCTTTCCATGGCTTCTCCTTCACAAATCCCTACTTCTCTAGGCATCACTGCAGAACAAAACCCTTCTACAGCGGCGGATTCTACTCGACCAGATCCCGCCTCATCTCCCCAGTCCGATAGTATCGACGCCCTCTTCAGTATGGAGGCGGCCGATGCGGTGGTAGATTCCCTGACTTCGGAGAAGAAAAAACGGGGTCGAGAGGAGGATAGTGTTGCTGGTGACGGCCCGATGACTCAACGACGCCGCTTCACCCGAAACCCCCGAATTGGGTTGGGTTTCCACAACCAACCCGAAGACCCAGTTCTTGTTGGCGATGAAGTGGGCGCCTCTCATTCTGGCGGCAACGAGAGGAGTGACGGACCTGACATCACACTGGTCGGGGTCCAAACGGGCTCCTTCGCCGCCTTTCACGATGGTCGGATTATACCCGACTCTGTTTGTATGGCGGATACGCTCGCCAAACTGCGGGAAGAATACAAGATTCCAGAATATATCACTCTCTCCCTTCCTCATAGGGGTTATGATGTGTATACCCCGCCACCAGACCGCCTGTTAATCCACAAAGCCGCCTTTGAATGTGGAGTCCGGCTCCCACTGCATCCTACTCTTCGTCGAGCTCTCGTTGCGCTCGAATTGGCTCCTCTTCAAATCTCGCCGGGCTTCTGGAAGCACCTGACAGGGTTCTTGGTGCTCTGGAAGGAGCAGTGTGAAAAAGACCATGTAGAGCGGGAACCGGGTTTGGACGAGCTCTGCTTCCTCTTCAACATTACGAGCATGGTACCTCGGGGTCAGTTCTACCTGAGGGCATCGAATGATTTGAAGTTCGTTGTCCCAGGGGCGAATGTGAAGTACGCGGCGCCCTGGAAGGAGGAATGGCTGGTGGTTGAGGGCGACTGGGGGCGCACTGCTTTTGTGGGAGGGTATGAGTACCCCGTTCCTACTCAGTTTTCAGCAAGGGACAAATGGGCCAAGGGAACGTTGGCTCCTGAGTCTCGGAAGATTCTAAAAAGGATCCTAAAGAGGGGATATACCAACCTGCAGTATCCCACTCTGGACCCCTTTGAGGGAGCCCGCCTGGATCGGTATCTGAGGATCTCCCTCGCTCTTCCTGGTAAGTTTAACTACGTCTTGTTTCTCTGTTTTTACATATGTGTACATTCCTTCTTCTGATTCTCACTGAAAACTCTTCTCTTCTTGCAGTATCGGCTACCCCGATGGTGACGGGATCTCCTTCTTCTCCTAGGACAGGGGATATGGCCCTGCTTACCCACCCCTCCCCTGTTCCTTCTCCTACTCCGGCTGCCAAGACTAGGTCGGGGTCCATCCGAGTAGGATCCAACTCCAACCCCCCTCCTGCTCCCTCAAGAACTCTTACTCCTGCTTCAACGGGGTCTAAGGCCAAGACTCCAGCTCGTCATCCTTCTACTCTGCCATCCCGTTTGAGGATCCCGGCATTGCTGGCCAGGGCGGCTAAGGCCCGAGGTTCGGGAAGATCGGCCCAGAAGAAAATTGCCTCCACTATCAGAACTTCTCCTGCTCCTCCTCCTCCCGCAGCTCTCCCCGTGGATCCTTTGACGATCCCAGTGGAGGAGGCAACTATCAACACTCCTGCTCCTACTGCTGATATGGCCTCCGGATCAGGGCTGAGGGGGGCCACCTTTGACGAGGTGGTGTCTAGATTCGCGGCCTCCTGCCCTGGTGGAAGTCTGGTGGATATGGCCAAGCTTCCTACAGACATCTTGGTCACCAAGGGGGCTTCGGTTTTGGCTGAGGTAAACCTCAACTTCTCCCTTTGCTTTTTATTTTCTCCTTCTGCCAAGTACTGACTCTTTTTTCTTCTTGCAGGGCTTCAAGTTTGCCATGGCCATGGAGAGGCAGCTGCTGACATTGAGGGAGGCTTACATCGGTCTCCAAGCGAGGCTGGAGGATACCCAGCAGGAGCTGGTTCAAACCCAACAGAGCGTGGCTCCCCTGCTGCAAGAAGCAAAAGACGCTGAAGAAGGGAGGCAGGACGCCTTGGTGGCTCTTAGGCGGGCGGAACGCAGCCTGGACACTGAGACAGTCCGGTCTCTACGTCGTCGGGAAGAGAGGGAGTGCGTAAAACGGGAGAAAGCGCTGCTACAGAGCGAGAATCAACTCCTACGCGAGGCCATAGAAGGCTTGGAAACTCAGCAGGGGCCTTCTTTTGAAGATGGCTATTTTACAGCCTGCTACGAGGTAGCCACAGCTTTGCCTCCTCCCTTCGACCTCGAGGAGGCTTTGAACTGGGACCGGGAGCAAATTATGACAAGGGCTTCCCAGTTAGCTGGAGGGGATCAAGAGGCTGAGGCCCCTCCACAGGAAAAGGCTCACCCGGGTCAAGAAGCTGTCGTGGCTGCTGGAGTCCAGCAAGATGGCACGGAGGGAACTGATCTAGATCCTCCTGCCATTGAAGAACAAGTGGTGGATCCCGAGTCTGCTACTGGAGAGGTCATCGTGGAGGATGATGAAGGGCCAGCTAGATCCGAGGTCCCTGTGGTTGAGGGGACTCAGACTGGGTTTTCTGCTGTAATAGAGGTGGTTCACAATGATGCAGCTGCTGATCCTATGGGACAAGGGGCGGCTGGCCAAGGAGAGCATCCAGAGGAGGAAACAGAAAACTAGTCTGGCCTCCCTTCTTTATTAAAATTTTTGTAGCCCGACTGGGGAATTGGGCACCCTGATAATAAATATAGCAGCTTTTCTGAATACTGTGTCTTGTTTACTTTTGTACTTAGAAAACTCTCACTGCATATAAATTTGTTGATACTTGGAATCCTGTTGAATACTTGGACCCCGATGAGTAATAAGGACGATGACTGGACCCCGATGGGTAATAAAGATAAAACATGTGACGCTTATGTGACCGTAAAAATCAGCGGGGTCAGATCAAATCTTCCTTTAATCGAACTGCCAATAGTATAAAATGTAAAGCAGTCAGTCGAGGAAGCCTGCTACTTACGAACCGTTTAATTTGCTGAGGATAAACTTCCAAATCTTCCTCTGACTGTCTGTCCTCTTTCGGGAAGATAAGATGTTTTGTAACGGTTAGATTCTGATAAACTCTCCAGTTTTTCCCCCCTGACTGGGGATCTTCTATCGGGGTAGCAAGTGGGGGAATAAAGGACGAAGCATCTTGATGAGTTATCCCGATGTTATAGTAGAACTGTCCTGGTGGGCTACTAACGTCACATTAGTACCAGGCTTCTCGGAGGAGGTTATTCCCCGACCGAGGCAGCAGGAGCGCCCTTAGGCTATTTCCTGGTCTTAAGGCGCTTTAACAATGGAGATCCTCTTGGCGGGCTTGACCCAGTCCAAGGCATCAGGAGCGCCCTAAGGCTATTTCCTGGTCTCGAGGCGAAGTAAGGAATCAGGTACCCTGAGGCAGCCCGACTCTTACTGTAATCTGTCCTGGTAGGCAATTAAGGCCACTTTAGCACCAGGCTTCTCGGAGGAGGGTATTCCCCGACCAAGGCTATCCTGGTAGGCAACTAAGGCCACTTTAGCACCAGGCTTCTCAGAGGAGGGTATTCCCCGACCGAGGCAGCAGGAGCGCCCTTAGGCTATTTCCTGGTCTTGAGGCGCTTTAACAATGGAGATCCTCTTGGCGGGCTTGACCCAGTCCAAGGCATCAGGAGCGCCCTGAGGCTATTTCCTGGTCTCGAGGCGATTCCGTGATGATGATTCTGTAGGTGATTATCGGAGAATCCCGTAGGAGACAATCAAGCACTGGAACACAGGAGAATCATATAGAAGAAGAAAGAATTGCTTTTATTTAATTTCCCAAACGGTACAAACATGAACTCGGGGTGAGTATCCCGCTAGATAAGAACATAGTTTCTAAGGATAGAATTTTCGAAGATGATCGGCATTCCATGTATGATCCACCGGGTAACCCTCCATGTCTTCGAGCTTGTAAGCACCACCCCGGAGTGATGCCTTAATCAAGTATGGACCCTCCCAGTTAGGGGCTAGCACCCCGTCAGACCTCCTACGAGTATTCTGGGTCACCTTCCTGAGAACCAAGTCTCCCTCTTTGAAATTTCGGGCCCTCACCTTCTTGTTGAAGTGTCGGGCTATCTTGCTCTGGTATACGGCCACCTTCTCTGCAACCTTGCTTTGTTTTTCTTCCAGCAGGTCCAAGCTAGCTCTCAACTTGGCCTCGTTATCTTCTGGTTTGTAATTTTGAACCCGGAAAGATATGAGCTTATGTTCGATGGGCAAGACTGCTTCAGCCCCAAATACCAGGGAATAGGGGGTTTCTCCGGTTGCTGTCCGCCTAGTTGTTCTGTAGGCCCAGAGTACATTGGGTAATTCTGCCACCCATAGTCCTTTCTTCTGTTGGAGCTTTTTCTTCAGGAGTTTCTTAATGGTCTTGTTGGTTGCTTCGACCAGCCCGTTGGTTTGAGGGTGAGCCACCGAAGCAAAACGGAGATTGATCTTCCGGTCCTCACAGAATTCCCTGAAGTTGGCATTGTCAAATTGCTTTCCCAAATCAGTTATGATGGCCATCGGGGTGCCAAACCGGCAGACAATGTGTTCCTTGACAAAGTTGGTAGTTTTTTCTTCAGTTATCCGAGTAAGAGCCTTGGCTTCTACCCATCGAGTAAAATAATCTATCGCCACTACTGCGTGCTTGGCTTGGCCGGGTGCAGTGGGAAGTGGCCCGATCAAGTCTAGCCCCCAGATGGCAAAGGGGTAGGGAGTGCTGATCAAGGAGAGCCTCTCTGGTGGGAGATGATGGAGGTTTGCTGTTTTTTGACAAGCCTCGCAGGATCGCGCGAACTGCCTTGCATATTGGTGTATAGTCGGCCAGTAGTAGCCCATCCTAATTACCTGGTAAGCCAGCGTTTCCCCTGACACGTGGTTACCACAATCCCCTGAATGCACCTCACTGAGCGCCCAATGCGCGTCATCAGGATGGAGGCACCTGAGTAGAGGGAGAGATTTCCCCTTACGGTATAGGTATCCTTCCACCAAGCAGTATCGGGTGGCTGTCCTCTTGAGCCGACGGGCTTGATCCGGATCTGCTGGGAGAATGTCGCTTTGGAGATAGTCTGCTATTGGATCCATCCAACATGGGAGGCGGCTTACGGGAAGGACTTCTGCCTCTTTCGCTATGCTGGAGAAAGGTACCAGTTGGAGGGGTACCCCTTTTGGTAAAGCATGTCCCTCTCCAGCGGCAATCTTGGCTAACACATCTGCGCGATGGTTTTTCTCTCTAGACACTTGCTCTATTTTCACACCCTTGAATTTCTTCATAGCTTCCTGCACTTTGACAAGATAGGCCACCATGTTATCACCTTTTGCTTGGTACAACCCCGTCACCTGATTGACCACTAGTTGAGAATCACTTTTAATCTGAAGGTACTCAGCCCCCAGAGCCCTTGCTACTTTCATTCCTGCTAGCAGAGCCTCATATTCTGCTTCGTTGTTAGTGGCTCTGAATTCAAACCTGAAACAATGACTTACTTCGATTCCCGCAGGGTCGATCAGGACGACCCCGGCTCCGCATCCCGACTGGTTCGATGCTCCATCCGTGTAAAGAATCCACATCTTGCTATCTACGGGCCATTCTAGTAAGGTATGATCCGTGTCTGGGTCTGCTGACACACCTTGGTTCAGGATCGGGCCAAACTCCACTATGAAGTCCGCCAGGGCTTGAGCCTTGATCGTGGTTCTCGCTTTGTACTTGATGTCGAACTGTGTGAGCTCTAGGGCCCACAGAACCAATCTACCTGATACATCCGGTCTCTGGAGGAATTGTCTTAAAGGCTGATCTGTGACTATCGCAATGGTGTGGGCTTGAAAATAAGGCCGGAGCTTTCTGGATGTGGTTACTAAGGCGTAGGCGAGTTTCTCTAATAAGGTATAATTCTTCTCGAACTTTGTAAGAGCCCGACTCACGTAGTAGATCGGCCTCTGTACCCCGTCACTGCATTCTTTCACCAAGGCCCCGCTAGTTGCTGCTTCAGAAACTGCTAGGTAGAGTAGGAGTTCTTCACCCGGGATCGGTTTTACCAATAGTGGCGGGCTTGACAGGTATCCCTTTAGAGCTTGAAAAGCCTGCTCGCTCTGCTCGTCCCACTTCATCTTTTTCCCCTGCTTGATGACTTTGAAAAAGGGGAGACATTTGTCTGTGGAGCGGGATATGAATCGGTTTAAAGCCGCTATCCGCCCGGCTAATCCTTGCGCCTGCTTGAGGTTTGTAGGAGACTCGAGATCTAAAATGGCTCTGATCTTCTCAGGATTTGCCTCGATTCCCCTTTCATGCACCATGAATCCCAAGAATTTGCCTGCTGCCACCTCGAATGCGCACTTAGCGGGGTTCAGCCTCATCTGGTTCTGCCTTATTATCTGGAAGGTCTGGCGCAAGTCCCCTGCATGTTGCCTTGCTTCTGGAGATTTAGTGATCATGTCATCTATGTATACCTCCATGGATCTCCCTATCTGTTCCTTGAATAGTTTATTCACCATGCGCTGGTAAGTGGCACCTGCATTTTTGAGTCCGAATGGCATTACCTTGTAACAGTAGAGGCCTTGTCCAGTGATGAAGCTAGTCTTGTCTTGATCTGAAGGGTGCATCATGATTTGATTGTACCCCGAGAAAGCGTCCATGAAACTTAGGAGCTTATTTCCTGCAGTGGAGTCAATGAGCTGGTCTATCTTTGGTAGAAGGAAGCTATCTTTGGGACAAGCCCGATTGAGATCGGTGTAGTCCACACACATCCGCCACTTTCCGTTGGATTTGGTAACCATGACCACGTTAGCGATCCATTCAGGGTACCGGGATTCCCTGATGAATCCGGCCTTCAAGAGCTTGTCAACTTCTTCTTGGACTGCGGCATTCCGTTCTGTGTTGAAGTGTCTTCTTTTCTGTTTTACCGGCTTGAAGGTGGCATCCACTGCCAACCTATGGGAAGCCAGGCCAAGGGGAATGCCGGGCATCTCATCATGACTCCAAGCAAAGATGTCGTTGTACTCTCTGAGAAGTTCTATCAAATTATTCTTCACCTCTGGGTCTAGACCTTCTCCCACTTTTACTGTCTTTGTTGGGTCCTCCCTCCGGATCTGGACCTCCTCTAGCTGCTCTGATGGACACCCGCTGATCTAACCACGCTCTTCTTCTTCTGTTTCCTCTACGACTATGTCTGGTATCTCCTCTTCCTCTAAAGCATGAACATCCTGCTCTGCCGTTCTTGGACCCGGGTAGTTGGCCACCGATGCGCATTGCTTAGCCAACGCAGCGGGGTTGGTTGACACCGCATAGCAGTTACGGGCTGCCTGCTGGTCTCCCCTTACCTCTCATACTCCTGATCCTATTGGAAACTTCAACACGTTGTGGTAGATAGACATCACTCCCCTAATCCCTGACAGGAAAGGCCTTCCCAAGATCGCATTATATGCCGACGGGGTGTCCACTACAATAAATTCCGTCATTATGTTCTGTTGAAGAGGAGCCTCCCCTACTATCACTGGTAGTATCTTTGTTCCCATCGGCATTACGGAGTCCCCTGTGAATCCGTATAGTAGAGAGGTACAGCTGTTGAAGCAAGAGTTCTTCAAGTTGAGCTGCTCATGTGCTCCTTTGAACAAAATATCCACGCTGCTCCCCGTATCGATCAAGACGCGGTGCACTAAGCAGTTAGCGATCTGTACCGTAATGACCATGGGATCATCATGTGGCTGCACCGTATTGTAAACGTCCTCCTCCGTGAAGACGATTTTGGTGGAACGGGATAAGTCTCGGGGTCCTCCATTGACTTTTAACAGCTCATGCTCAATGTTGAGTCTAGGGATCTTCCTTGCGTGGTTTTTCCTCGAATTGTTGGAGGTTCCTGCTAGAGTGGGGCCTCCACTGATTGTGTGGATCACTTGGATCTGCTGCATTAAATCCTTCTCTCCCTGTCTCCTTCTTTCTGCTGCTTCCTGCATCCCACTTTGAACCTGCTTTCCTTCTTTAATGCTATCTCGTACCTGTTGTAAAAATTCGTTTAGGAGTCCTCCCCTTACCAGTGCTTCTATCTGATTGCGGAGACTGTAGCATTCGGAGGTGTTGTGCCCCACGTCTTCATGGAAGTCGCAATACTTGTACTGATTCCTCCTATCTACCGGGATTTTTATGGGAACCGGCTTTCTGAGTAGACCCTTGTCTCGAATGGCGAGATAGATAGTTTCCCGTGAAGCATTGAGAGGGGTATAATGGTTATATCCTTCTTCCTCTCTCGTTATTCTGGATACATCCTTCAAGGGGAGCTCCCTGGGAGGTGACCTCCTGACCGGGTACCTCTCTTGGTACGAAGGAATAGGAGGCGGCCTGTACGTCGATCGGTTTGGAGGTTGATTCTGAAACTTCCTAGCTGGAGCAGGTTTCGGAGCTTCCCTTTTAGGGCGCGGTGCTAATCGGGCTTCATCATGTTTAATCTTGATCCGGAGTTGTTCCTCAATGTCCACCTGTTCCAGAGCCCGATTGTAGGCTTCCTGGTACGTCTCAGGAGGATGCTTGGCAAAAGATCGGAACAGCCTGCCCGCCCACAAGTTCCTCCGGAAATTGGCTAAGGTCTCCTTCTCGTTGAACACGCCCATCTGAACGACCTCTTTGTGGAATTTCTCCACATAAGATCTCAGAGTTTCACCTCGCCCTTGAACTACGTACTGCAGTAGGATAGGATCCTTGGGACGGGGTTTGATTCCCTGAAACTGTGCACAGAAAGCTTTGGTAAGTTTGGAGAAAGAATCAACACTACCTGGTGGTAGTTTTCTGAACCATGTCTTGGCACAGTCTGTCAGAGTTGAAGGAAACATCCTGCACATAGCTATCCTGATTGCACTCTGAACCTCCATCTGGTGTACGAAGCTTTCCAGGTGGCTGACGGGGTCTTCTGTTCCAGAATACTTTTCTGAAGGCATCCTGAATTTGGGGGGTAGCCCTGCCTCCCTAACTCTCTTGGAGAACGGTGCATTCATCTCGCCCAAAGGATTCTTTTGGATCCCCTGATGCTTTCCCTTCTTTAACTGCTCCAACTCCTTCGCCATCCTCGTCATCTGGTCCTCCAGGCGCTGAGACTTCTTGGTTCCGGATCGAGCTACTGAAACTTCATCATCCGAAGATTCTGAATCGATGACTACCTCCTTTCGCTTAACTCTTTGATGCCTCTCCCTAGAAATCCTCCGAGATTTGGCACTTTCTTCAGAATTGGGACGGGATTCCCTCTCCTTGGTTCGCGGTCTTGGTGGGGATTGAATCTTCCTGGGAGGAACCTCAATCGCAGATTTTACCAGTCGAGGTCTGAGATCCGCCTGTCGGACTGGGAGAGGGGGGCCCAATCGGTCGAAGACTGGAGCCCGAGTGCTTGGTCTGACATCGTCCTGGATCTCGGCTGCTTCAAATGGGATTCCCTGGGCCATCATCCGGAACCGGATCGCTTCTACGTAGGCTGCGGCGTGCTGTTCTAAGTCATCTCGGTTGACCTCTTGCCCCGCGGGGTTTTGAGGGACAGGGTCTGCAGCCGATGGGGGCACTGGTGGAGGATTCTCGCTCCTGATACCCTTACCCCGCCTCTGAGCTCTTTCAGTGGAGGCAAGGGATTGGAGCCCTGATGGCTCGGGATGACCCTGGGAGGATCGGAGTCTCATTCTGAATATCTCTGGGTGGAAGTAGGCTGTTGCTAAACAATGGTTGGGAAAAGATTTCCCACAGACGGCGCCAAAAGTGTTATCCGAAAATCGTTAGAAGGACAATAATCCAAATAACCACTTTAAAAGGGTTAAGATCGAGAATGATCCTGGCCGGAGGGGTATCAAGTAGTTCGATACCAACTAGGTCCCTGCCAATGCATGCATAATCAAGAATACGTGAAATCGAATAAGAACTCGTTTTATTGATCACTCTTTTTTAATACATGAATACATCGACCATGAATTTCTGAGATCATCACGTTACATAAGAGTTTTAGTCGATAATGAGGGTGATGATGGCGGTGGTGAATCTGTGCCTGTCGATAAGTAGTGTGTCCGATCTCCCTTTTTTCTTTTCCTTCGGCAAATTAGCTGTTATATATATAGAGGTCCTGTTTGCTTGCCATGCACTCCTACAATCTCGGATTAGGGTTTGGCAGCTTGCAAGATCCTCCATCTTTACGAGATAATCTCGGAGATTTAATGCGCTGAATCCAATCTTTCCTTCCTAGGAGGAGTCAATCACTTACCTTCGTAGTAGGATTCTTACTGTGCTGTCCTGCTTAAATTAGGACTATCTGGCGGGAAGGAGTATACCTCCTTTGTACGGCGACGTTTTACTGGATCTTTTGTGGAGTTTTTAGTTCTTGGTGTTAGGATCCTGCTTCCTGGTGCTCCTCTGCTTTAGCGGGTTGTCTACATCTAGTAAGCATCCTACTGATGGCAATAGGGGGATATCTATCTAGCTTTGTAGTAAGGTGATCAGTAGAACTCCGTGTCGGGGTGCTGCAGGGTCCGTAAGAAGCTGTATCGGGGTGTTGCGAGTTCCATAGGAAGCTCGGTTATAGCCGGGTTTGATCTCGCTGTGAGTTCTAGTGAGTATTTTTGGCTCTCGACCACTTTGTTGAGCTAAGAGGCTTGGCGGGGTGGACCCCGCTGAAGGAGGTATGTGTTGGGATCAATCGGGGTCCACTCTGACGTGGTGTCCGGGTTGCGTACTGTTATACCCTTCTTATGTCGAGGTGGAAAATTCTTCTTTGGTCCTTCGCCAATTTTGGCGGTTAACAGATTCAACGACTGTTGTTCAGGGTTCTTCGTTGGTCAATCAGATTTGTCCTATGATCTCTACCATTTTCTCTAGGTCATCTTCTCGTCCGAGTCAGATGGCTCGTCGGCAAGTTAAGGTTCATGAGGTATCAGGCAATCAGTCATCTGAGGAGGCAGTTATGTCTTTATTTCCGAATGTCAATGTGGATCAGAGTAGTTTGCGAGATGGATCTGGTATTTCTTGTTCCTTGGTTACGGATCCTAGGGTGCTGATTCGGAACTCCGAGCTTCGCCTCATTGCAGATTCTTCATGGGCTTCCCAGATGGAGGAGGGTGAGTTAGCCGATGCTGAGGTTGCTCAGAGAGCTTTGAGGGTTGAGCATAGGCTTGCATCTTTAAAGTCCAGATACCGGGCTCCTCCGACCGTTTCCAATGATTAATGTTCTCTTTTGGAACTGTCGTGGGATTCGGGGCGAACCTACGAGGTGGGTACTTAGAGAGTTGTTTCGTTTACATAGACTTGCTTTGGTTTGTATTACAGAGCCTATGGTTGATTTTTCCTCTATCTCTTTAGGTTTCTGGTCTTCACTCAATCTTCGTCTGGTAGGCATGAACGATAAGGGTGGGTTGATTCCAACTATTTGGGTTTTCGCTTGTGCTTCATTTCCTAAGGCTCAGATAGTTCATTGTCTTGATCAACAACTTACTGTTTCGCTTTTGATCGGTTCTCGGGTGCATTGGTACACTTTTGTTTATGCGAGCAATTCTGCAGTGGTTCGTAGGTCTCTTTGACAGTCTCTTCGAGATATGGTTAGTTGGGTTTCTTCTTCCTGGTTGGTTGTTGGGGATTTTAATGCGGTTCTGGGTGCTCATGAGTCTTTGGGTTCTTGTTCTCCTGCCTGTGGTTCTTGTGAGGATTTCAGGTCGATGATTGAGGATTGTGATTTGGTTGGTATTCGTTCTCAGGGCGCGCGATTCACTTGGGTTAGAGGTTGTAGTAACCGCATTAGAGTTGAGAGATGATTAGATAGAGTTTTAGTTTCAGATGGTTGCATTTCCTGTTGGCAGGAAATTTCGTGTGTGGCTCTTCCCCGTATTTGTTTAGATCACTGCCCGTTATTGGTTCAGTTGTCAGATTTTGAGGTTTCTAGTCATAGGCCGTTTCGGTTTTAGAGCATGTGGTTAAAGCATCCTGATTTTATAGCTATTGTTCGTAGGATTTGGAGCTCTCCTATTGTGGGTAGGCCTTCTCAGGTTGTTATCTATAAGTTGAGAAGCTTAAAGAAGGCTCTCAAGTCTTGGAATTGGGAGGTTTTTGGGGATCTTAACTCTGCCATTGCTGGGAAGTGTGCGGAGCTTCATTCTATTCAACTAGATTTGTCTAATCGAGGTTTTTCAGATGATCTTTTTATGGCCGAGGCGAGTGTTCAGTCTGAGCTAGATGTGTTGTTATGCAGACATAAGCGCTTTTTTCGGGATCGGTCTAGAGTTAGGTGGCTTCATGATGGGGATCAGAACACATCTTTCTTTCATGCCTCTATCAAACGTAGGCAGTATCGTAATGCTATATCAGCCCTTTTGATTAATGGGGTTCTCTCGGAGGATCGGCCTACCATCAGGGATCATATCATTAGTTATTATTCTTACCTCTTCTCCTCGGATGTTTCTCGAATTGGAAGAGATTTATCTATTGTAGATGATGTGATTCCTTCCTTGGTAACTGCCGTAGAGAATGTTTTCTTGACTAGCGTTTCATCTACAGAGGAAATTCAAGATGTGGTATTTGCTATGGATATTGCTTCTGCCCCAGGCCGGATGGGTTTTCTGGTAGATTTTATCAAAGATGTTGGGATGTTGTAGGTAGCGACGTGGTATTCGTTGTTCAGGATTTTTTCATCACTGGAGTTATTTTCCCGGGTCTCAATTCCAACTTCATTGTTCTTCTTTCAAAGCTAAGGGAATCGATTTCGGTTGATCAGTTTAAACCAATTGTTCTTAGTAACTTTCTGTTTAAAACTTCTTCGAAGATTTTGGCTGATCGTTTAGCTCGAGTTGCCTCCAGGATTATTTCTCCTCAGCAGTTCGGATTCATTCGAGACCGGCATATCGAGGATTGTATTGCTTTGGCTTTTCACTGCGTGAATGTGTTGCAGAAGAAGTGCTATGGGTGTAATTTGGCCATGAAGATTGATATCCATAAGGCTTTTAACACCCTGGATTGGTCTTTCCTTTATAGAGTGCTTCAGGCTTTTGGGTTTTCTTCTGTATTTGTGGATTGGGTGGACAACATTCTTCGTTCGTCTAGGCTTTCTATTCTATTGAATGGGGTCCCAGAGGGATATTTCGGTTGCTCTAGAGGGGTTCATCAAGGAGATCCGCTTTCTCCACTTTTGTTTGGTATTGCAGAGGACTTCCTTAGTAGATTATTGACGAGGTTGGTAGGTTCTTCTCATATTCTGCCGATTTCTTCCACAATGGGTTTTTTGGATCCTACTCATTTGCTCTATGCAGATGATGTTTTGATCTTTTGTAGAGGCACTCAAAAGAATCTAAGGCATATCATGGGTTTTTTTAGAGATTATGGTGATATTTCAGGCCAGTTGGTTAACTGGGGTAAGTCTTCGATTTATTTCGATTCTTCTATATCCCCCTCTCGGATTGGTAGTTTGCAGTCTCTGGTTGGTATGCAGATTGGGCATCTGCCATTTTCTTATTTTGGAGTCCCTTTGTTTTGGGGTAAGCCTCGAAAAGTAGTGCTACGACCTATTACAGATAAGATTTTGTCTAAATTCACTAAATGGAAGGGCAAGTCCCTCTCTCTGGCCGGTCGTGCTACTCTTATCAGGTCAGTCATCACTGGTTCATTTGTGCACTCTTTCATGATTTACAAGTGGCCTTCTTCTTTACTGTCTTTGATTAACCGCAAGTTGAGAAACTTTTTGTGGACTGGTTCCTGTGAGAAGACTAAGATGGTTCGGGTTTCTTGGGATCGTTGTTGTAGGCCTTACTCTCAGGGTGGTCTTGGTCTGAAAGATATTGGGTTACTAAATGACTCACTATTGCGGAAATTCACTTGGAAGTTTATGACCTCTGATGGTTTTGCTTTCTCTTTTCTTCGGGAGAGGTATCTCAGGCATTTGTAGAAGCCTCATGGAGGGTATTTTACCTCCTTGATTTGGTCTTCTCTTCGGTCTAATTATAGTTCCCTTCTTGAGGAAGGTATCTGGCTGATTGGCGAGAACTCTCAGAGGGACTTTTGGTGGGATAATTGGTTGGGGGTTCCCATTTTGGACCTTTTAGGGATTCCTGATTATTTAGTTAATCCGCTCCGGGCGAGGGTCTCAGATTTTATTCATTAGGGTAGATGGGTGCTGGACGATTGTTTCCGAGCACGCTTTCCAGATCTATGTTTTTGGATTGATCATATTGCAATTTCTCCTGTTGTGGATTCTCTGGTTTGGGCTAATTCTCGGGATGGTCGTGTTTCTTGCAAGGCTGCTTATTCCCAGTTTCTTCATGATATTCCTCAGGTTGTTTGGTGGAGAGATGTTTGGTCCCGTTTTATTTCCCCCTCTCGCTCGGCTTTAACCCGGCGCTTGATGTTGAATAGGCTTCCTACTGAGGATCGCCTTAGTAGGTCTGGGTTCCAGTTGTCTTCTCGTTGCAGTATTTGTGAGGTTAGTAGTGAATCTGCAGATCATCTTTTTCTTCATTGTCCCTTGGCGGTTGCTCTTTGGGAGGCGGTTTTCTTGACTTTCCAGCGACGTGTCTCTACCGAAACTTGGCAATCTTTCTCTTGCAGGCCATGTCAGTTTCCTTTAGTGAGCAGGTCAGGATTTTATGGAAAGTGGCTATCCATGCAGTGATATGGGGGGGTGTGAACTGCTCGTAATTAGTGGATCTTTGAAGGGAAGTCGGTGGATTTTAGATCTATCCTTTCTTTGGTTTGGTGTGCGGTTTCAAAGCCTAATCACCTGGAGATTGGTTGCATGCGTAATTGTATGGACGACCTTTTGATTCTTCATCGATTTGATCTTCGGGGTCGCCCTTCTAAAGCCCCGGTTATCAAGAGTGTGATTTGGTCGCCTCCAGCCCCCGGTTGGATCAATGTGAATACAGATGGCGCTGCTATGGGCTCTCCGGGGGTTGGTGGCTGTGGTGGTATCTTTTGGAATTGTAGAGCTTTTGTGAAAGGTTGCTTTGCTATTCCTCTTGGCCAGGTTTTCACTTTTGAGGTCGAGCTTCTAGCAGCCTCATTGGCCATTAATTTTGTTTGGACGTATGGGTGGCATCGAATCTGGCTTGAGAGCGATTCTTCTTATGTAGTTCAGCTTCTTTCTGTTAGGATTATGCTCAATAGCAAGAGTGTAACATTGTAATTAACAATCTTTTTCATATTAATAAAGTGATTTCTGGTTTAAACAAATCTTATAGCATTTATAATAATTGTCAAAGTAAATAATCATAAGGTCTAAAGACTATGAGAAAAGAAGAATTTTTCGTACATCTGGATATGTATGTGGTAGACACAATTCTTTAGTTAGTCTTGAATATTGTTCACAACTTAAGTTAAAGGTTGGGCACCTTTATCTTGTTAAAGTTGTAGAATTCTTTTGCTAGCATTTGAGTGGGATCAAATGAGATATGATGAGTCTAAAATCATCGGAGTGTCTTCGAGCAAAAGAATCTAGTGCACTGGGTGCATTGAACAGGATCACAATGAAATACTTTATCTATAACCGTCAGTAGATAAAAGTAATTTCATTATCAGGACAATCGGAGAGTCTATCTTAATCCTGAGATAAATGATGGACTTATGGTTGCAAGTGATATCATTTGAGTTATCAATGAGTACGATTATATCGCATAGTCTATCCTCGATAGTTTGGTGATATTCATTTGTTAATCGATAGAGGACTTCATTTATAGATATGGACATCGTGGCTCCATTTATCGAATGAGAGTATAATATCATCATATGGATGTTTTGAGGTAATTGGATATTAAATCTCAACGTTGAGTTTTCGATAGTGTCTATTGAAAACATGGCTTCTGGACAAGTCAAAATATCCAAGTTCAAAACGTGGTCATATGAGTAAATATGGTAACTTGGAGAGTTATAGGCGGTCTATGAACTCTTGGCGATTATTGATATTAATCACGAGGATACACTATCTCCAATATGATTGTCTAGGGTATGAATGAGGAAACATCTTCCTTTTCTGTCTTTATTTAAGAGTTCAATTTTAGCTCTTTAGTGGAATGAGTTAAAATTAATGGATCGGACCTAAGTGAATCATTTGTTGATTGTGATTAGGTTATGTCTATTGAAGCTTAAATTTAGATAGCCCGCCAAGATCCCCAATCCACACGGACTTGCATGGATCACTTGATATATTCTACCGGACCAATTTAGGGTCCATCTAGAATTGCATTTAATATATTAAGAATATAATTTGCACATTATTTATGTAATGGGCTGCTCAATTATATTTATATATTAATGGATGACATATGGGCTTGTTTCTTTTAGTAAGAATGGGTCTAGTTCACATGTGGGTTTTTTATTTAAACTCCTATGGATTAAATGAAATAAGAAAATAATATTTGGCCCAATATTTTTATATGGGGCGGCAAGGTGATTAATTAACCTTAAATATTATTTTGTTTTCATTATTTTAATTAAATAAGAAATAATTAATTTATTAATTAATTGTTTAATTAAGAAACAGATCTTTTCTGATTAGGAAATATGATTCATATTGGTATACTATTGGTAGTAGTATACTTAAATTGAAAGACTTGTTTGACAAGGAAATAAATAATTAATTTTATTTATTTAATCAAATAAGAAGTCTTTTTATTTTAGTCAAATAAAAGAATAAAAGATTTATGAGTTTGATTAGGGTTTGGAAGTCTTAAACCAAATAGGAATTAGGGTGCAATTCAAACTCCTTTTTGTTTGAGGATTGCGGCAACCCTAGTCTATTTTTGGCTAGAGATTTCGGCCACCCTAGTAAAAAGGAAGAAAGAAATTTTGCCACGTATATAAGTGCACTTATAATTTTCGGCCAGACTAGGTTTTTGGTGTGCAGAATTTTATTTTCTTCTTCTTCTCAACTCATAGAAAGAGAGCTTTTATTCTACTAAGACAAAAAGGAAATGTAGATTATTCTTTGATGGTATTCTATTTGCTTATTCATCAATAAGCTTGTGAATACTACATCGATCAAGGTTCACGCGAGTTTCGATCATAAGATTGAGAACTCAAAAGTGACCGGAATAATCTTAGGTTTCTTTTGATTGTTTTTGTGACTAACGAATAAGAGTAAAGTTTGTTTTATCCAATCACAGGCTTGCAATTCAAAGAAAAGGGAGACCACGCTCCTAGGTGATCCACGTACGTGCTAGGATTGAAGATCTTGTGGATTACCATCGACGTAAGTCAATCGGATCACGCGACAAAAGGTATTCTTCTTTTGTTATATATTATATATCTTTAATTGATTAAAAGGGTTTAAGGTTCATAAAAGGAAAATTTTTTAAAAGCTACTAAACTATTTTTTTAGTCTCGCTTCCGCTGCGTGTACTATTACGGTATTTTTCCCTACAATTGGTATCAAAGCCTAGGTTGAACCCTTTTAATTAATTAATGTATATATACGTGGATCGATTTCTTTTTATTGTGATTATGCATGTTTAGAAAGAGATGACACTCTAGGTATTCGCATATATAATTACATGTGATGTATGGATTTATATATGTTTTATGTGGATTGTTATTGCTCGATTTTGGTCCTAGATTTTCTTTGTAATTTTGGTTTCGGAATTGTAACAAGAAGGGTGGTCTATCATCGCCATAATTCCTTCTTGGTAGTTGCTATATATTTTTTTATGTATTATATTTAGCTGCAGTTTTTTTTTAATGTATTAAAAATAGTGCAGTATTTTTTTTTACTGCTGTGATTAAAAAAAAAAAAAAATTTCTGCAGTAATTTTGTTTGTTTAAATTAAATTGTAACACGTTCTACATCAAAGAATCGAAGACATGAAGCAACCGAAACCGAGAACGAGCACCGTGCGCACCCTAGGAGTGGATTGGGCCGCGCATGGCAAGCCCAAACCTTAGTGGGCTGCGCACGGCAGCCTTGCAAAGCCTTATGGGCTGCGCATGGCAGCCCCTTATGTGGGGTTGTGGGCCGTGCAAGCCCAAGGGAGGAGGCCGAAGGATGAGCATATGGTTGATGGGCTAGTCGAAGATCTTGTATTCCTATATCATTGTAATTTACTTGTTTTTCTAGGATGGGCCAAAATTGTTGCTATTTAATTTATGCTTAAATATTACAATATTTGTTATTGTATGATAACATGACATATAGAATAGGAGTGCCACTCATAGATCTCTTTTGGTATGAACATGCATTGAATGATTTAGGTATCTAAATTGGCATCTAGATAACTTGGTAAATCATTCTATGGGATTTAATCACACGCCTTAAATAATTGAGTGGGAGAAGGTGTTTTTGTAACACCGATGGCCTCCAAGGTTAGTTGAGCTTAATTATTTATTGGTAATCCCCCCAAGGGGCGTCCATGAATGGAATTTAGCAATATACTTCCTTACAAGGATAGACTAGACAATGGACTCAAACGAGATCTACTCCCCAAGGTGGGATTTTCGTGAGAGAAAATTGAGGGTCGATATCTTGGTAACACACTCAATGTAATTTTATTGATATCCTCCCAAGAGTTCTTGTCAGTAAAATTGCAAGGCTAAAATTGAAAACGCTGGTTGTTATGTTAACAATTAGGTGGGACCTAGTCTAACTAATAAATGGTGCGAACTCCCAAAGGAGGCGTAACATTTATGGGTGTTAGATCACCGTTGAATTTTTATGATTGAGTTATTCATTTAATTCAAGATAAATATTTAAAGTGCTTTGTAATGATTATTTACTTATATATGTTTTGTTTTTATTCAGAAATCATGACCCCATCACTTATGAACATCCTGAAAGATAACACCTTAACTGGAGATAATTATGTAACATGGAAAAGGAAAATTGGATTGTTGCTGCAAAGTGAAAAACATAAGTTTGTTCTAACTACTCCTAAACCACCTGCTCCTAATATTGAATCAAGCATAATGCAAAGAGATGAGTATGAGCAGTGGAAGACTTCAGATGATATGGCCAAATGTTATATTATGGCCACTATCTCCGACGTGTTGCAACAGCAGCATGAAGGAATGGAGTCTGCTGCTGATATAATGATGTCTCTAGAGGAGATGTTTGCTATGAAGTCCAGGACGACTAAGAGAGAGGCAGTGACTGCTTTTATGAATCTTAGGATGAAACCTGGACAGGCTGTGAAGGATCACATGATGAAAGTCATAGCACATCTCAACATTGCTGAATTGCATGGCGCTGAGATAGATGGTGAGACAAAAATTGATATGGTTGTCAATTCATTGTCAGATTCCTTTGATCAGTTCAAATTGGACTACACTTTGAACAAAAAGGAATACACCTTACAGAGCCTGATGCAAGATGTTCAAAGTGCTGAAAAGATCCTTGTGAAAAGCAAAGGTCAAGAGATTCATATGGTTGGTAAAGTTGCTACTGTTAAGGCCCGTCAAAAGGTCAAGAAACAACAGAAGAAAAAGCAACTTGGGCCTACCAAGAAGGAGACCAAGAAAGTAACCAAGATCAAAGGGAAATGCTTCCTTTGTGGTGAAAAGGGACATTGGAAGAGAAATTGCCCAAAGTCCCAAAACAAGAAGGAAGAAGGTAATTTGAATTATCTTGAAACATGTTTTTTGGCTGATTCTACAGATTCTTGGATCATAGACTTAGGAGCCACTAATCATGTTTGTTATTCCTTGCCGGGGTTCCAAGAAAGGAGAAGGCTGAATAAGAATGAGATCAATTTGCGCTTGGGCAACGGAACGTTAGTGTCTGCAAGTGCAGTGGGAGATATTAGAGTTTGTTTGGATTCTAGAAGGCATTTAGATTTAATAGACGTTTATTATGTACCTCAATTCAAGAGGAATTTAATTTCAGTTTCTTGTTTGAATAAATTTGGATATTCAGTTACTTTTAATAAAGTTTTTATTATTAGTAACAATGACAAAGTTTTTGTAAAGGTACATTGGAAAACGGTCTATACTTTTTGCATAGAAATATCTCTTACTCGTTAGACACAAAAATAACGGAACCTAATCATTAAAGAGTTAAATTATCAAAAGATGAAACCTATCTATGGCATTTACGCCTAGATCATATTAACCTTAATAGGATTAAAAGATTGGTAAGTGACGGACCTTTGAGTGACTTAAAGGTTGATGATCTACCAACTTGTGAATCTTGTTTGGAAGGTAAAATGACCAAAAGGACGTTCTCTGCCAAAGGTGCCAGAGCTACTGAATGTTTAGGATTGATACACACTAATGTATGTGGACCTATGAGCATTCAAGATAGAGGTGGATATGAGTACTTCATCACTTTCACAGATGATTACTCAAGATTTGGCTATGTGTATCTCATGCGACATAAGTCGGATGCTTTTGACATGTTCAAAGCATTTAAAGCTGAAGTGGAAAATCAGCTTGAGAAACACATAAAAATCTTGAGATCTGATCGTGGTGGAGAATATCTATCTGGTGAGTTTCAGCAATATCTTATTGATAATGGGATACTTTCTCAGTTTTCTGCACCAGGTACACCTCAACAAGATGGGGAAGCAGAAAGGAGAAATAGAACTCTTTTGGATATGGTTAGGTCTATGTTGAGTTATTCAACACTTCCTATTTCTTTTTGGGGATATGCTTTACAAACTGCTATATACATTCTAAACAATGTACCATCTAAGTCTGTTCCTAAAACACCGCATGAGTTGTGGACTAGGCGCAAACCTAGTTTACAACACTTAAGGATATTTGGTTGTCCTGCGCATGTGTTAAAAGGAAAGACAGAAAAGATGGAGTCCCGTTCGGAAACATGTATATTTGTAGGGTATCCAAAAGAAACTAAAGGATATTATTTTTATAGTCCTTCAGATCTTAAAGTATTTGTTTCGACAAATGCTAAATTTCTGGAAAAGGACTATATGAATGATTTTGTGCCTAGAAGTAGAATTGTCCTGAATGAGATGTCAGGAGATACAATTCCACGAGAGGTTACACAACCCAACCCAATTGTAAGTTCCGATCCAACACAAGGTCAACAGCCTACCATTCCTCTTCGTAGTGGAAGGGTTAGAACACAACCCGAAAGATACATCGGTCTAGGAGAATCAGTGGAGAATCTCCCGGACGACGATGATCCCTACACGTACAAGGAAGCTATGGAGGATGTTGATAGTCGCCATTGGCAAAAGGCAATGCAGTCTGAGATTGAATCTATGTTCAATAATAAAGTCTGGTCCCTTGTAGACTTGCCTAAAGGGATAAAACCCATTGGGTGCAAGTGGGTATACAAGAGGAAAAGAGGTATGGATGGAAATGTGGAAACCTTTAAAGCTAGATTGGTAGCTAAAGGGTATACACAGAAAGAAGGTATCGATTACGAGGAAACCTTCTCTCCTGTGGCCATGCTTAAATCCATTAGGATACTCTTATCCATTGCAGCATCTTTAGATCTAGAGATTTGGCAAATGGACGTCAAGACAGCTTTCCTTAATGGAAGTCTTGACGAAAGCATCTACATGATGCAACCAGAGGGATTCATTGAAAAGGGCCAAATGGAAAAGGTATGCAAGTTGTAGAAATCCATATATGGATTAAAGCAAGCATCCAGATCCTGGAACATAAGGTTTGATCAAGCTGTCAAAGGTTTTGGATTTATTCAGAATCTTGACGAACCTTGTGTATACAAAAGGATTAAGGGCGACAAGTTGGTTTTCCTGATTCTTTATGTTGATGATATACTACTCATCATAAATGATGTAGGTGTATTGACATCAGTAAAAGAATGGTTAGCAAAACAATTTGATATGAAGGACTTAGGAGAAGCAAGTTTTATTCTAGGTATCCAAGTTATAAAGGATAGAAAGAATAGAACGATTGCATTATCCCAAGCTTCATACATAGACAAGATCTTGTCTAGGTTTTCCATGCAGAATTCCAAGAAAGGTATGTTACCTTTCAGACATGGAATCAAGCTTTCTAAGGAACAAGTTCCTAAGAATGAGCATGAAGAGCAATTCATGAGTAGAGTTCCATATGCCTCGGCAGTTGGAAGTCTCATGTATGCAATGCTCTGTACTAGACCAAAAATTTATTTTGCTGTTGGCATAGTTAGCAGGTTTCAATCGAAACCTGGTCCTGATCACTGGACGACAGTCAAGCATATTTTCAAGTATCTTAAGAGAACGAGAGATAATATGCTAGTATACTCTGGAGGGGATTTAATTCCCGTTGGGTATACAGATTCTGATTTTCAATCAGATTCTGACTCAAGAAAATCCACATCAAGGGCTGTGTTTACTATTGGAGGAGGAGCAGTTATATGGAGGAGTATCAAGCAATCTTGTATTGCTGATTCCACCATGGAAGCTGAGTATGTTGCTGCATGCGAGGCTGCCAAAGAGGCTGTTTGGCTCCGCCAATTCTTGATTGACTTGGAAGTGGTTCCTAGTGCAAATAAGCAGATCATTATCTACTGTGACAACAGTGGAGCAGTGGCTAATTCGAAAGAACCAAGAAGTCACAAGAGAGGTAAACACATTGAAAGAAAATATCATCTCTTAAGGGAGATTGTTCAAAGAGGTGACGTGACGATTACCAAAATCGCGTTAGCAGAAAATCTAGCAGATCCCTTCACAAAGGTTCTACCTCAGAAGAGTTTCGATGGGCACCTAGAGAATATGGGCTTGAGAGATATGACACATTTGCTATAGCGCAAGTGGGAGATTGTTAGGATTATGCTCAATAGCAAGAGTGTAACATTGTAATTAATAATCTTTTTCATATTAATAAAGTGATTTTTGGTTTAAACAAATCTTATAGCATTTATAATAATTGTCAAAGTAAATAATCATAAGGTCTAAAGACTATGAGAAAAGAAGAATTTTTCGTACATCTGGATATGTATGTGGTAGACACAATTCTTTAGTTAGTCTTGAATATTGTTCACAACTTAAGTTAAAGGTTGGGCACCTTTATCTTGTTAAAGTTGTAGAATTCTTTTGCTAGCATTTGAGTGGGATCAAATGAGATATGATGAGTCTAAAATCATCGGAGTGTCTTCGAGCAAAAGAATCTAGTGCACTGGGTGCATTGAACAGGATCACAATGAAATACTTTATCTATAACCGTCAGTAGATAAAAGTAATTTCATTATCAGGACAATCAGAGAGTCTATCTTAATCCTGAGATAAATGATGGACTTATGGTTGCAAGTGATATCATTTGAGTTATCAATGAGTACGATTATATCGCATAGTCTATCATCGATAGTTTGGTGATATTCATTTGTTAATCGATAGAGGACTTCATTTATAGATATGGACATCGTGGCTCCATTTATCGAATGAGAGTATAATATCATCATATGGATGTTTTGAGGTAATTGGATATTAAATCTCAACGTTGAGTTTTCGATAGTGTCTATTGAAAACATGGCTTCTGGACAAGTCAAAATATCCAAGTTCAAAACGTGGTCATATGAGTAAATATGGTAACTTGGAGAGTTATAGGCGGTCTATGAACTCTTGGCGATTACTGATATTAATCACGAGGATACACTATCTCCAATATGATTGTCTAGGGTATGAATGAGGAAACATCTTCCTTTTCTGTCTTTATTTAAGAGTTCAATTTTAGCTCTTTAGTGGAATGAGTTAAAATTAATGGATCGGACCTAAGTGAATCATTTGTTGATTGTGATTAGGTTATGTCTATTGAAGCTTAAATTTAGATAGCCCGCCAAGATCCCCAATCCACACGGACTTGCATGGATCACTTGATATATTCTACCGGACCAATTTAGGGTCCATCTAGAATTGCATTTAATATATTAAGAATATAATTTGCACATTATTTATGTAATGGGCTGCTCAATTATATTTATATATTAATGAATGACATGTGGGCTTGTTTCTTTTAGTAAGAATGGGTCTAGTTCACATGTGAACTTTTTATTTAAAGTCCTATGGATTAAATGAAATAAGAAAATAATATTTGGCCCAATATTTTTATATGGGGCGGCAAGGTGATTAATTAACCTTAAATATTATTTTGTTTTCATTGTTTTAATTAAATAAGAATTAATTAATTTATTAATTAATTTATTAATTAATTGTTTAATTAAGAAACAAATCTTTTCTGATTAGGAAATATGATTCATATTGGTATACTATTGGTAGTAGTATACTTAAATTGAAAGACTTGTTTGACAAGGAAATAAATAATTAATTTTATTTATTTAATCAAATAAGAAGTCTTTTTATTTTAGTCAAATAAAAGAATAAAAGATTTATGAGTTTGATTAGGGTTTGGAAGTCTTAAACCAAATAGGAATTAGGGTGCAATTCAAACTCCTTTTTGTTTGAGGATTGCGGCAACCCTAGTCTATTTTTGGCTAGAGATTTCGGCCACCCTAGTAAAAAGGAAGAAAGAAATTTTGCCACGTATATAAGTGCACTTATAATTTTCGGCTAGACTAGGTTTTTGGTGTGCAGAATTTTATTTTCTTCTTCTTCTCAACTCATAGAAAGAGAGCTTTTATTCTACTAAGACAAAAAGGAAACATAGATTATTCTTTGATGGTATTCTATTTGCTTATTCATCAATAAGCTTGTGAATACTACATCGATCAAGGTTCACGCGAGTTTCGATCATAAGATTGAGAACTCAAAAGTGACCGGAATAATCTTAGGTTTCTTTTGATTGTTTTTGTGACTAACGAATAAGAGAAAAGTTTGTTTTATCCAATCACAGGCTTGCAATTCAAAGAAAAGGGAGACCACGCTCCTAGGTGATCCACGTACGTGCTAGGATTGAAGATCTTGCGGATTACCATCGACGTAAGTCAATCGGATCACGCGACAAAAGATATTCTTCTTTTGTTATATATTATATATCTTTAATTGATTAAAAGGGTTTAAGGTTCATAAAAGGAAAAAATTTAAAAGCTACTAAACTATTTTTTTAGTCTCCCTTCCGCTGCGTGTACTATTATGGTATTTTTCCCTACACTTTCTTCTTGTTCTGAGATGGTTCCTTTGAGGGTTCGTCAGGCGTGGCAGTGTTGCATCTTCCAAATCTCGCATATGGATTTTCAGGTTTCACATATTTTTAGAGAAGGAAATCAAGTTGCAGATACGCTTTCTGAGCATGCTTTGGAACTTCAGGTTGATTCTTAGTGGTTTTCTGGCCCACCGTTCTGTTCTTCTTTAGTTGGCAATGACTGCATAGGCGGAGAGTATTTTTGTTTTTCTTGATGTTTTCTTTTTCTTTTTGGTATGGCCTGCGTGCCTCTTTTTGTTTGTGGTTGTTTTCCCCTGGCTCTTTGTGCTTTGTTGTTTTTTGTCACTTTTTACTTTCTTTTTTCTTTTATAGATACTGTCTAAGGGTTTTTCAGCATATGATCGCTTATGATGCTTTTTCCCCTTAGATCAGTCCAATTTTATTTAAAAAAAAATTAATGAATTAAGAATTAAGAATTGTTAATTGATTATTAAATGGAGGTTGCATGTTCAAATCATGACTGAGGCATAAAATAATTAGATTATTTTATTCTTAGTTAGGTATAGTATTTAAGCTTAAGTCAACTAGGGTTTTGTGGGAGTTAGAATCCTACTCTACCTAGGATACTTAAACACTAATTATCTTTTGAATATATGGAGATATATTTGAAAAGAGATAATGATCTAGTTTGAAAAATATATAGAGATATATTTTAAATAACTAAAGAATATAAACCGATAAAAGGTATCAGTGTGACCTAATTTTGAACCAACACACACGCAAAAAGAAAAGAAAACACAACAGAGGGGTACGGCCAACTAAAGATAAAAAAAAGGAAAAAGAAAAGTTTCTAGTTTTTGTACATAGGGTGGCCGGACTTCACCATACAAGGCAAGGGGATGTTTTCGTGTGTCTCTTCTACCTCCATTCAAGTTTCTTGAAGATCGTGACGTGCCCATACGCAGTTGCCGGATCACGGGACATAGCGAGGAAGGCTTGGTGGTTTGAAACGGAATAAAACTTAAAGAAACGATGGAGTACAAGGGTATGATCTAATTCTATTAATGCATTCTTATATACCGTATACGGTTTACATGTTGCTCAAAAATTTTAAAACCTATTTTCCGTTGCGCAACGTAAATCTGGGTTTCTACAGAAGTTACGAAACTTTCTGTTCTCTTACAATGCAGTGCCTTCGTCTTCGTGTATCGAGTTGAATTCATAACTTTTTGTTAATGTTTTGTAATCTTCATTGTGTGTGAGGGAGTCACGATTCGTAATCCGAAGACGTATTCAAATTTGAAGTTCGGAGGCCGAGATACGGTCGAAGAACGCGAGAGAAGCGCAAGAGAGGCGAAGATTGGCCAAGGGCCACTTGCACCCATTCCTTTGAGAGGTGCATGAGCCTCACGGGAAGGGAGGCCCTCTGCCCCTGTGAGGCTCACACGCCTCTCATGGGTGGCTGACATGGCAGTGGTCCTCTAAATCCCTCCTTTCCCTCTCCTTTAAATGTGTAATTTCCCTCCCAATTCATCTAAGAAGAAAATTTGAAAAAAGAAAGTGCAGAATTTTCTCTCCAACTTTCTCATCTTCCAAACACCATAACTTTCTCATTTCTCATACAATTTGAGTGATTCAAGTTGGAAAATCTTCATATTTAAGTTCCCTAGCTTCTTCAAGTGACTTTGTAGCCATTTGATCAAGTTTTGTGATGGCTTTACATACAAAACCGAAACTGCACGAAAATCAACAAGGTATTGTTTCATCTTTGACTTTTGATCTGTCAAGCCTTCAATTACCTTGAGTTTTCTTCTTCTATATGTATTTGTTAGTTTGAAAAATGTTATTGAGAAGGATAGGTTCAATTATAAGCTAATCTAGTCTAATTAGAGACTTGAATGTGAACTAGTTTTCACATGTTTGTGAGTTGTATTGTGATTAGCTTATTATCTAGGGCTATTTGTGTTTTGACAGACTTATTTCATGATTGGTAGCCTTATCATGTGCTAGGATCCACTAGTTGAACAAATATGGGATATTAGAATGAATATTTCTAATTCTGATATTTCTAATCTCTTAATCAACTAATCTGATGTTCTTTGCAATTAAGAATTAGTGAAAATTCTTATGCATAAAGAACATAGTTTTAGGGGTTGGGATTCTTTGGCAATGTATATATGTTTTGATGATGGATTCAACCTTAGGTTGGGTTTCATCCAAGTGAAAGTTTCATGCAGGTTAAAGAGGAAAAAGATCAGTTGGCCAAGGCAGAAAAACAGCTGCAAGGACAATCTCACAGCACAAAGTCACAACTGGTTCTGAGGCACAATTGCGAGAAGAAATTGCGAGATGGTGTTCGCAGATTTTCAGAAATTAAGTCACACTATACTCTGAGAAGGATTACGAATTGACGAAATGAATTTTGCTTATTGGAACTCGTAGAATTATGTAGCAGACTACTCTGAGATACATCTGTGAGGACAATGTTGTAGACAAGGTAAAATTAACTAGTAGACTACTCTAAGAAAGATCTACGAGATGAGACTATGAGAATGAACTCGCAGTTGTGGACGTAGGAGTTAGCAGTCAAATTTGAATGCACACTATGAGAAGGAACTACTAGGACAAACTCACATAAAAGAAATTATGAAGTCGTAGACTCGCCTAAAGTAGATCTACGACATTGAGTTGTGAGAAAGAAGGAGCATAAATTTTGTGAGGGACTTACTGCGAGATGATGCTGCGAGGATATGGTCGCATATGTAACTAGCAGTATCCTCTGAACACAATCTGCAACTTGGGACTGCGAGAAGGAACTCACAGAAAACCCTAGCACAGTTCCCAAGACAAGATGGCCACGTAAGTATCTGCGAGATAAATCTATGAGGATGAACTCGCAGATTTACCAAAAATGGCCGAGAAAGGAGGGAACCAAGTCATTTCAACTACAAATTAACTTTCGTATTCATATATTTTATCTTTCTAAATAATATCTAGCTCATCACTCAACGTACTCTCTAACTCTCTCTCTATAACCTTTATTGATAAACTTCTTCTCTACTCCTAATCTTTTCATGTGATATAACAAGGAGGTATTAGAATGATGGTTTAATCTTTGTGGGAGATGATATGCCATGTTTTAAGAACTAGCATGAAAGAGATGAAGCAATTTATCTTGAGATATTCTTATTGTCCAAATCATAATATGGAACGTAGAGAACGATTGAATCCTTGAAATATATGTGTTGATTGTGAATGATTTATGATTCTATAACCTATGCAAGTATTTACCTTAGTAGTATAATAAATTTACATTTTATATATTTAGTTGTGTATACTTTTTTTGTGATTCTATCTTTTTTTTGGGTAAATAAATATTATCATAGAAAAGAAGGAAATAAATAGTATCTTTTATTTTATTTATTTATTTATTTATTTATTTATTTTTTTGTGATTCTATCAACTTGCTTTGTAGGAGAAATGGAAGAATTCATTGAAGATGGAATGACTGATTTCGAACAACTAGGATGGTTGATTGATCATGCAACCATGGAAATTGGAGCAAATGAAGAACCAGAGGATGATGTGATTAATATGCTAGTATGAGCTAGTGGTGAGAGTCATATGGAGGAAGAGAGTGAAGAGGTGCCCGACAAGGGATTAATTTCGAGCTCTAGCTCCACACCTAAGTTAGAATTGAAGCCACTACCAACTACCTTGAAGTGTGCTTTTCTTAAGCAAGACGAATCACAACTGGTGATAATAGCTTTGGATTTGAGTCCACAAGAAGAAGAGAAACTCCTTGGTGTGTTAAGACATTTCAAGGGAGCTATTGGATGGAGTTTGGATGACCTAATGGGAATTAGTCCCACAACTTGCATGCACAAGATTTCTTGAAGAGGTGTCTAAGCCATCAATAGAAGCTTAATGTAGACTCAATCCGATCATGAAAGAAGTTGTCAAGAAGGAGGTCCTTAAGCTATTAGAGAATGGTATCATCTATCCAATATCGGATAGCAAGTGATTAAGTCCAATACATGTGATGCCAAAGAAGTCTGGTGTGATGGTTGTTAGGAATGAGGACAACGAACTGGTACCTTAAAGGTGAATGGCCATCGAGTCAAACCATATTTGCAAGGAATTGAGGAAGCAAGATTGATAGAACAAGTTGAACTTACGGAGTTGAATGCTCTTATGTGTCTTGTCGACATTAACTACCACGCTTGGTGGGAGGACACCACGCTTGGTGGGATAGGGGAAAAAAGACAGATGGCGCACAGATTTACTTATTGCTGCCTATCGACCTCAGCTCCGAAACAAAGACCGATACAAAGAAGGGGACCAGACTGGGGGAGGAGGAGAGGAATATAGTAAATGGATTCATTCACAGATGAGCCCTTGCCTATACCAGAGAGACTTGTGAGATCGATAGAGACAACGAGGCCAGGGGAAGAGACCTTTCTTTATAAGAGAACGGGAATACAGAATGGACCAATACGCTCGTTTTGGACTAGGTACACTCTACCTTTTTATCTAGTTATTTAAATATTTTAGTTTATGTATATTGTTTAGTTAAGAGTGTGGTTGAATTTTGCGTAGTGGATAGGTTAATTTTGTTGTGATAGTGGTGGATTTGTAGGATTGTATATATGTGAATAAAAATTTAGGATGTTTGTTAGGTGTTTGTTGGCGAAACAACCAAACCATTTGATATGAACCTCACCAAAAGTAGTGAGACCTGGAACCAATATATGGTAACGGATGATCGTTTTCTAATTCAAGTTTATAAATATAGAAAACAAAAAGGACCACCACCCGTTATCTATATGGACATAAGAACCAACGGTATCAAGAAGGTTGTAAACGCCACACTCAAGAACAAGAAAGAAGGTGAGTGATAAGTTAAGTTTGAACGCCACAAGGTATAAACCTTGATAAATTCATAGTTCAATGAAGAACCAAGAGAAAATGTTCTCTCAAATAATATTATTTCATTCTAAAAGTCTGCTGAATAATACATCAATGAGTCCCTTAAATACTAAAATATCTAAGACCTAAAAAGGAACAAATATTTGGCAATTAATGCCTTAATATCAAGAAAATAAATGGGCAATTAATGCCTTACAATCAAGAAAGAAAATAAAGATTAAAACATCCAATTAGTTGACTTACTCCCTACTTGGAAGGTTAAATTTTGGAAACAAATCAGCCCCTTACTTTGGTTATTTTTTGGAAACTAAAAAGGAAAAAGCTGAAATTGATTCTTCTCTAACCCTAACTTGTACCACACGCCCAAGCCCTAGCTTGGTCTTCATATGTGCCGAACTTGGACTTCACCAAATCAGATCAGCCCATTAAATACTTTATTGATCCTCTTGGCCCCTTGTAATTGGCCCAACTGCAACATGGAATGGATCCGTCGGTGAAGTTTCTTGGTTCTCATCACCATTGAGCTCATGCCCATGTTATTTGAAAGATTAAACATTGGGGGCAATGTTGAGTTTAGGTTTGGGGGTGTGGGCATGTTAACACCGAAGTGTTGCGAATTAAGCTTTTGGATTTTTATGAAAAAAATTCAAATTGTTGCTTTGTGTTTTTGAGGAGAATTGATGCATGCACTAGCTTTTGAGTTTTGGGTAACTTTGTATCAATCTATGATTGATCACACATAGTAAATTAGTCCCTTTCTCTTTAGGCTTAGTGAATGAGATTTTGTGCAAAGGTGCTAGGATCAATAGTGGCGACTACACATGTGAGATTTGTACTGTAATGTTTACAGTTTTTTGGGGGTAAATAAATAGTATCATATAAAGAGAGAAAGAATGTACAAAAAACAAGGGGTATACCCCAGGAAAAACAAGAGCAAAAACAAAAGCTTAAACCAGCTTAAACACACGGGCAAAACAAACTCAAACAAGAAGCAATGTTTACATTGTTGAGAGTATGTTTTTCTACTCATCCAAACTCCTAGAAAAATTTCATATTTAACTTTTTTGGGGTAAATAAATAGTATCATAGAAAGAGGAAAGAATTTACAAATGCAAGGGGCATACTCCAGGAAACAAAGAACCTAGAGCACAAAGGCCCAAAACAAGCTCAAGAAAAGCACAAAACAACAAGCTCAAAAACAAGAGCTAAACAAAAGCTTTAATAAAGCAAAAAAAAAAAAAAAATAAATACAAAAGAAAGAGCAAACAAACATCCAACAACATGAGGATCATCAAGAGGTGACATTCCAATTCATAGCAATCAGAGGCCAATCCTTCAAATTGATAGAACATAGCCGACTACGAAATTGTCAATAATGGTCCGAGCAATCTCTGCATTAGGCCTTCTAGAGCTCTTAAAAATACGACAATTATGCTCTCTCTAAATTAAATAGACAGCCACCGCAAGACAAAGCTTTTTAGTCACAGTGGAAGGAGAGTTCCCTTTCTAATGAATGGAAATCCAATCAATTAAATCATTCCAGCTGAGACCAATCCAAGTACAACCACACTTGTTCAAGAGTTGAGTCCAAATGGCTTTGCTATACAAACACTCAAAGAAAATGAGGTGTTACGATCACCAGCCTTAAGCCATTGAACTCTAGATTTTTGCCTCAAAAAATCCTCCTCCGTTTGAAGAGCTAGTGTGTAAGAGCTCATAAGCTCCTTCTCTTGCATTCTAAGGCCTTCATCAAGAGGCTGTAGATCAAGAAGACGTTGTCAATCAACAAGAGCAGCCTTGACCTCATTAGATTTAACCGTCAAATCCCCCACTGTATTCTTGTTAAGGGACTTTAAAATCTTCTTTAAATTTCGGATCTTAGAGCAAAGTTTAAATTGCATATTGCCATGAAAATTCTCCTGCCAACAACTCTCAACCAATGGAAGAAAGTCTTCCCTTTCCGTTAGAAAATTGAAAATTTTAAAAGGGTAATTCTTCTTATTACCTTGCAATCCAAGTTTAACCAAAGAGGGGCTATGATCCGAGATGCTAGGAGGAAGAAAAATGGCTTCAGAGTGCTCAAACATGGCCATCCATTCCTTATTAACAATAACTCTATCCAACTTCTTAAAGATGCAGCCAATGCTTCTCTTGTTACACCAAGTGTGGAGAAAACCAGAAAAACGAAGGTCATCAAGCTCAGAAACATAAAGACAGTCATTAAACTCTTCCATAGCTGAGGAAATAAGAGATGAACCCCCAACTGACTCATTCACCCTCCTAGAGACATTGAAATCACCAAGAACCATCCAAGGAGTATCTTGCTTATTAGAGCATATACTATGCCAAAGAGCTCTTCTAGAACTATCAACATTAGAACCATAAACAAATGAGATATGGAACCTGTCATTACCATCCAAAATATGAGCTTGGCAATGTATAATCTGATCAGTCTAAAAAGTTTTAGTGATTTTGAGGATCCTAGGATCCCAACCAATCCAAATTCTACCAAGATCATGACTATTGTAATTGTCAAGCATTTCCCAATCCGTGAAAACTGAATTGAGTACAAGAGACTTATGGATCATACTCACTCTTGACTCAATTAAACAAACTAGACTAAGCTCTTGGTCAAGTATCATCTTCTTAACTTCTAACTGTTTAGGGGTTGCATTCAAACCCCTAATGTTCCAACAAGCTAAATTAATCATTAAGAGGTTGAGGAGATTTAACCTTAGCTTGCGAGCTATTATCCATTCCTTTCTTTGCCATATGTTTCTTCTTCTTCTTCTTGTTACTAGAGGACTCCGGAGTGCTAGAAAGCCCTATGATAGGAACCCCATCAATGTTCTTAACCTTTGAGAGCCATAGGGAATGATCCGGAGATGCTGTTGTAGGAGAGTAATCATCACTACATTCAACAACACTATCCTTAGAGAGGACACTATAACCATTCTCATCAAGAGCAGAGAACTTGTTAGAGGTATGAACTGATACGAACCTCGTCAATTGTAACAAGGTTGATGCCTAGGATTGTTCTAACCTCTGGTTCGGATGGAAACCACGACCCAACACCTGTAGCGAGATGTGAACCTTGGTTTAAGGAAGATGCCACAATCAAGGATGGAATACTTGATTGATAAGTCAAGGAGAAACGCCATAGAGAAAATCTGATATGTTCCAATCAGTTCTCAAAGAACAAAAGAGAAAATTCTCTCAATTTTCATTAAAATTCCAATCTACCGAAAATTACATAAGATGGTTCTTTTTAAACTAAAACCATGAATGACAAGAAAGGCAACAGGCCAATCTCAAAAAGGAAACAAGAAATTCGGCAATTAAGGCCTTACAAAACGGAAACTAAAAAGGGCAATAATTGCCTTACAAACAGGAAAGAAAATAAACACTAAAACAAGCAACTATTGACTTGCTCCCTATTTGGAAGGCTAAATTAGGAAACAAATCAGCCCTTTAATTTGGGAAGCAAATCAACCCATTATTCTTTGGAAATTAAAAAGGAAAAAGCTAAAAATTGAAACTTCTCTAACCCTAACTTGTACCACACACCAAAGCCCTAGCTTGGTCTTTATGTGGGCCGAACTTGGACTTCAACAAATCAGATCAGCCCATTAAATGCTTCATTGATCCTCTTAGCCCCTTGTAATTGGCCCAGCTGCAACATGGAATGGATCCTTTGGTGATGCTTCTTGATTCTCATCATTCCCCCTCTCTTCAAAAGGATTCGTCCTCGAATCTTCACCATAATGTTGTTGATAGCCTGTGACACTTCATCAAAGTCCTGCAAAAGAGAAACAAGAACACTAGGCCAAGAAGTTGGCTGATTTGAAAACAAGGCCTTTTTGATCTCACTTTTTTTTTTTTGCATTGAAGTTCACTTGTTGTCTTTTCTTTTTTTGTTTCTCATCAGCCGAGATTTCTTTTTTTGTTGTTTCAATCTCTCTTTCTTTTGTCTCTCTTTCTTTTGAACTCTCACTCTCCTTTTTTTCATATTTTTTTTTTCTTTTAACCTCACTTGATCTTCATAAACTTGTATTGGGGTTAAAGGTACAAGAGTGATTCGCTTTTTTATTGAGTACAAAGGAGTATCTATTTGTGTAACCCTCATGAGTTACACGCCTATCAAACTGCCATGGTCGCCCCAAAAGGATATGGCTCGCATGCATTGGTACCACATCACACAAGATTTCATCTTTGTACTTCCCAATGGAAAAAGACACCAACACCTATTTAGTCACCTTGATTTCTTCACTATCATTCAACCATTGTAGCTTATAAGGTTTTGGGTGCTTTAAAGTGGCCAAATTTAGTTTTTCCACCAAACTAGTGCTAGCCAAATTAGTACAACTTCCCCCATCAATTTTCATGCTACATACCTTATCATTAACATGGCATCGGGTGTGAAAGACATTGCCACATTGTACCTAATCATCTTCCTTTGTTTGAGCACTAAGAGCTCTTCTTGCGACCGAAAGCTCTCCATCTTTGTGATCTTTGGAAGGTTCGGCCTTGGCATTAAAACTAGGCTGGTCATCCCTCTTATTCCAATTTGGTTCCCATAATGAAGAAGAACCCGAATGTTGCCCAACTCGTGTGGTACCCTTCCTCTTCGATTGTTGATCCAACCTCATCTCCAACTGATCAAACTTTTGATCCAAGAACCTTAAAAAAAGTTTGAAATCATTCTTTTCTGGTGCATCGCTAGACATTTTTTTTTTAACTTGCAAAAACAAATTGGTAAGCCTCACAAACACTACCTCGCATGTTTACTCTCAATAATGAAGGCACTCACACTCGTGTTTCACTCAATTTCAGCTGTTACCCTCTGATGAGCTCGCACTATCTTGCCTTTTTCCACTTTTCATTCACCATTTTTTTTTTTTTTTTTTGTAACGGATCTGATCAATTTTTTTTTTTTAATTGGAATCAGATCAAACTTCATTTTTTTTTTGTGGTAACGGATTTGATCAACTTTTTTTTTTTTTTTATCTAATGAAATAAAAAGAAATAGAAAAAAAAAAGATAGATCAAACCTGATTTAGAAGCCTAAGCTTTGATACCAACTGATACGAACCTCGTCGATTGTAACAAGGTTGATGCCTAGGATGAACTGATACAAACCTTGTCGATTGTAACAAGGTTGATGCCTAGGATCGTTCTAACCTCTAGTTCGGATGAAAACCGCGACCCAACACCTATAATGAGATGTTAACCTTGGTATAAGGAAGACGCCACAATCAAGGATGGAATACTTGATTGATAAGTCAAAGAGGAATGCCACAGAGAACATCTGATTAGTTCCAATCGGTTCTCAAAGAACAAAAGAGAAAATTCTCTCAATTTTCATTAAAATTCCAATCTACCGAAAATTACATAAGATGGTTCCTTTTAAACTAAAACCCTAAATGACAAGAAAGGCAACACGCCAATCTCAAATTGTAAGAATTTGTAAGAATGCATTACACGTAGACAAGTTAAGTCTAGGGTTCAGCCTCATGGTTTGTATACTCCTTTGCTTATACCTAGTGGACCTTGGATTGATATTTCTATGGATTTTGTGTTGGGTTTGCCTAGGTCAAAGAGGGGTAAAGATTCTATATATGTGGTTGTTGATAGGTTTTATAAAATGGCACATTTTATTCCTTCTCATAAAACTGATGATGCATCACATATTGCTGAGTTGTTTTTCAAAGAAATTGTTAGATTGCATGGCATGCCTAAAACCATTGTTTCGGATAGAGATGCTAAGTTCTTAAGTTACTTTTGGAAAACTCTGCAGGGCAAGTTAGGAACTAAACTTTTATTTTCTACTACTTGTCATCCACAAACTGATGGTCAAACTGAAGTATTTAACAGGACTTTATCTTCCTTGTTGCGTGCTATAATACAAAAGAACTTGAAAACATGGGAGGATTATTTGCTGCATGTAGAGTTTGCTTATAATAGGAGTGTGCATTCTGCAACTCATTTTTCGCCTTTTGAAATTGTGTATGGTTTTAATCCGTTAACTCCTTTGGATTTAATTCTTTTACCTGTGAATGAGCATGTTAACTTAGATGGGAAGAAAAAAGCAGATTTTGTTAAGCAAATCCATGAAAAGACTCGGCAAAACATCGAGAGGAGAACTGAACAATATGCCAACCAAGCTAATAAAGGGCGCAAGAAAGTTGTGTTTGAGCTAGGTGATTGGGTGAGGTTGCATACGAGGAAGGAACGGTTTCCAGTCCAACGGCGTTCTAAATTACTTCCTAGGGGAGATGGTCCATTTCATGTGCTTGAAAGGATCAATGATAATGCCTACAAGTTAGATCTTCCGGGTGAGTATAACGTTAGTGCAAGCTTCAATGTTTCTGATTTTTCTCCTTTTGATGTAGGTGACAATTTGAGGACAAATCCTTTTCTAGAGGGAGGGAAAATGATGAGAATAATGGAGCTGCACCAAGGGACCCATTACATATTTCGGTTGGGCCAATAACAAGGGCTAGGGCTAAGAGATTCAAATGGGCACTCAATGGCCTAATTTAAGACACTTGGGCTGATTCTAAATTGTTGAAGTCCAAGATAAGCCCACATGAAGACCAATGCTTAATTAATGTCATCAAGGCAATGGATTGGGCCGAATAAGAGAAGACTTGGGCGTGAAGCACAAGTTGGGCGTGTGGCACAAGTTTGGAGGAGATTCAATTTCAGCTGATTTGTTTCCTTTTTATTTAGTTTTCAAAGAATAATGAGTTGATTTGTTTCCCAAATTAAGGGGCTGATTTTGATGAGAATCAAGAAGCATCACCAAAGAATCCATTCCATGTTGCAACTGGGCCAATTACAAGGGGCTAAGAGGATCAATGAAGCATTTAATGGGCTGATCTGATTTGTTGAAGTCCAAGTTTGGCCCACATGAAGACGAAGCTAGGGCTTGGGCATGTGGTACAAGTTAGGGTTAGTGAAGTTTCAATTTTTAGCTTTTTCCTTTTTAATTTCCAAAGAATAATGAGCTGATTTGTTTCCAAAATTTAGCCTTCCAAATAAGGAGCAAGTCAACTAATTGCATGTTTTAATCTTTAATTTCTTTCCTGATTGTAAGGCATTAATTGCCCATTTATTTTCTTGATTGTAAGGTATTAATTGCCGAATATTTGTTACCTTTTAGGTCTTAGATATTTTAGTATTTAAGGGACCCAATGATGTATTATTCAGCAGACTTTTAAAATGAAATAATATCATTTGAGAGAACGTTTTCTCTTGGTTCTTCATTGAATTATGAACTTATCAAGGGTTATACCTTGTGGCATTCAAACTTGACTTATCACTCACCTTCTTTCTTGTTCTTGAGTGTGGCGTCTACAACCTTCTTGATACCGTTGGTTCTTATCTCAATATAGATAACGGGTCGCAGTCCTATTATTTTCTTTGTTTATAAACTTGAATTAGAAAACGATCCTTCATTACCATATATTGGTTCCGGGTCTCACGACTCTTGGTGAGGTTCATATCAGTTGGTATCAAAGCTTAGGCATCTAAATCAAGTTTGATCTATCCTTTTTTTCTATTTTTTTTTATTTCGTTAGATCAAAAACAAAAAATTGATCAGATCCGTTACCATAAAAAAAAAAAAAAAGTTTGATCTGATTCTAATTAAAAAAAAAATTGATCAGATCCATTACAAAAAAATAAAAATAAAAAAAGTTGATCAGATCCATTACCAAAAAAAAAAAGTGAACAAAGAGTGGAAAAAGGCAAGAGAGTGCGAGCTCATCAGAGGGTAACAGCTGAAATTGAGTGAAGCACGAGTGTGAGTGCCTTCATTATTGAGAGTAAACACGTGAGGGAGTGTTTGTGTGGCTTACGAATTTGTTTTTGTAGGTTAAAAAAAAAATGTCTAGCGATGCTCTAGAAAAGAATTATTTCAAACTTTTTTGAAGGTTCTTGGATCAAAAGTTTGATCAGTTGGAGATGAGGTTGGATCAACGATGGAAGAAGAAGGGTACCACACGAGTTGGGCAACATTCGGGTTCTTCTTCATTATGAGAACCGAATTGGAACGAGAGGGATGACCGGCCTAGTTTCAATGCCAAGGCCGAACCTTCCAAAGATCACAAAGATGGAGAGCTTTCGGTCGCAAGAAGAGCTCTTAGTACTCAAGCAAAGGAAGATGATGAGGTACAACGTGACAATGTCTTTCACACCCGATGCCATGTTAATGATAAGGTATGTAGCATGATAATTGATGGGGGAAGTTGTACTAATTTGGCTAGCACTAGTTTGGTGGAAAAACTAAATTTGGCCACTTTAAAGCACCCAAAACCTTATAAGCTACAATGGTTGAATGATAGTGAAGAAATCAAGGTGACTAAACAAGTGTTGATGTCTTTTTCCATTGGGAAGTACAAAGATGAAATCTTGTGTGATGTGGTACCAATGCATGCGAGCCATATCCTTTTGGGACGACCATGGCAGTTTGATAGGCGTGTAACTCATGATGGTTACACAAATAGATACTCCTTTGTACTCAATAAAAAGCGAATCACTCTTGTACTCTTAACCCCAATACAAGTTTATGAAGATCAAGCGAGGTTAAAAGAAAAAAAAAGATGAAAAAAAGGAGAGTGAGAGTTCAAAAGAAAGAGAGACAAAAGAAAGAGAGATTGAAACAACAAAAAAAGAAATCTCGGCTGATGAGAAACAAAAAAAGAAAAGACAACAAGTGAACTTCTATGCAAAAAAAAGTGAGATCAAAAAGGCCTTGTTTTCAAATCAGCCAACTTCTTGGCGTAGTGTTCTTATTTCTCTTTTGTAGGACTTTGATGAAGTGTCGCAGGCTTTCAACAACATTATGGTAAAGATTCGAGGACGAATCCTTTTGAAGAGAGGGGGAATGATGAGAATCAAGAAGCATCACCAAAGGATCCATTCCATGTTGCAGCTGGGCCAATTACAAGGGGCTAAGAGGATCAATGAAGCATTTAGTGGGCTGATCTGATTTGTTGAAGTCCAAGTTCGGCCCACATGAAGACCAAGCTAGGGCTTGGGCATGTGGTACAAGTTAGGGTTAGAGAAGTTTCAATTTTTAGCTTTTTCCTTTTTAATTTCCAAAGAATAATGAGCTGATTTGTTTCCTAAAGTAAGGGGTTGATTTGTTTCCAAAATTTAGCCTTCCAAATAAGGAGCAAGTCACTAATTGCATGTTTTAATCTTCAATTTCTTTCCTAATTGTAAGGCATTAATTGCCCATTTATTTTCCTAAATATAAGGTATTAATTGTCGAATATTTGTTACCTTTTAGGTCTTACATATTTTAGTATTTAAGGGACTCAATGATGTATTATTTAGCAGACTTTTAGAATGAAATAATATCATTTGAGAGAACATTTTCTCTTGGTTCTTCATTGAACTATGAACTTATCAAGGGTTATACCTTATGGCGTTCAAACTTGACTTATCACCCACCTTCTTTCTTGTTCTTGAGTGTGGCTTCTACAACCTTCTTGATACTGTTGGTTCTTATCTCAATATAGATAACGGGTCACGGTCCTATTATTTTCTTTGTTTATAAACTTGAATTAGAAAACGATCATTCGTTACCATATATTGGTTCCGGGTCTCACTACTCTTGGTGAGGTTCATATCAGATTTGCTTCCTAATTTAGCCTTCCAAATAGGGAGCAAGTCAATAGTTGCTTGTTTTAGTATTTATTTTCTTTCCCGTTTGTAAGGCAATTATTTCCCTTTTAGTTTTCGTTTTGTAAGGCCTTAATGGCCGAATTTCTATTTCCTTTTTTGAGATTGGCATGTAGCCTTTCTTGTCTTCTAGGGTTTTAGTTTAAAAGGAACCAACTTATGTAATTTTCGGCAGACTTGAATTTGAATGAAAATTGAGAGAATTTTCTCTTTTGTTCTTTGAGAACTAATTGGAACTTATCAGATTTTCTCTGTAGTGTTCCTCCTTGACTTATCAATCAAGTATTCCATCCTTGATTGTGGCGTCTTCCTTATACCAAGGTTCACATCTCGATATAGGTGTTGGGTCGCGGTTTCCATCCGAACCAGAGGTTAGAACGATCCTAGGCATCAACCTTGTTACAATCGACGAGGTTCGTATGATGTACTTAGGCATATAATGCAATTGTACAAAAAGGAGGGTTTCCAAAATGAAAAAGAAGAAAAATAAAGAATGAAGTGTTAAAAATCAAACACTTGAGACCCTTGTTCTTCGTCTACCAATGTCTTTTAAAATACAAGTGACATCCTAGCACAAGAAAATGGAAAGTTATAGCCTGGACGCTTAGATTGAAAATTATGTGTTATTTGTAGAATTTGAAAGTATAAGGTCTTGATGACAAAACCTACTATGATCAATGTGTCAAATGCTACACCATACTCCTAAATACATATATCACCTGTAGCAATTAAGAGGAATCCTAATTGATTCTTAAGAAGTCTAGTTACTAATTGATGCATGCTCTCTCCACGTTCTTGGTTTTTCAACTCTTTCAAGAGATCCATGTAAAATGTTCTTTTGTGATAATATTGATATGCGATCTCACTCTCATATACTTAAACTTGCATATATAGAATGAGAGTAAACCTAGGATTCTAAGAGAAAAATCGACTGAAATCTGGTAAGGATTAGAGTCAAGGCGAATTGTATTTTTTGGGTAAATAAATAGTATCATTTAAAAAGGGATGAATGTACAAATACCAAGGGCATACCCCAGGAAACAAAGAAACCAGAGCACAAAAGCCCAAAACAAGCTCAACAAAAGCACAAAACAACAAGCTCAAAAACAAGAGCTAAACAAAAGCTTTAACAAAGCAAAAAAAAAAGAAAAAAAAGAAAAAAAAAGAAGAGCAAACAAACAGCAAACAACATAAGGATCATCTAGAGGTGACATTCTAATTCATAGCAATCGGAGGCCAATCCTTCAAATTGATAGAACAGAGTTGACTACGAATAGTGTCAATAATGGTCTGGGCAACCTCTGCATTAGGCCATCTAAAGCTCTTAAAAATATGACAATTACGCTCTCTCCAAATAAAATAGACAACCACCGCAAGACAAAGCTTTTTAGTCACAATGGAAGGAGAGTTCCCTTTCCAATGAATGGAAATCCAATCAATTAAATCATTCCAGCTGAGACCAATCCACGTACAACCACACTTGTTCAAGAGTTGAGTCCAATGGCTTTGCTATACAAACACTTAAAGAAAAGGTAGGCATGAGTCAAGGCGAATTGTATCCAAGCACTCTAGCTTAATCTGAGAAACTGAGCATTTGGGGTGTGGGATTCACCTTGTGTACATTTTGTATTGATTGGCATGTTGTTATTTTCAACTCAATATTTTCATTAAGTTGTTTTTGTTTGAGGATGAAAAAAAGATAGGTTTTTGGGGTTTTGATCACTCTAAATATGTATATATTTTGAATGCCTAAATCCATCACTTTATGTTGGTTTTCTAAGCGTTTGTGTTGTGTAATTGTACCTTTGAGTCTCTTTTAGGAATAATAGGATTCAAAGGATGAAATGAACACCTGGTGAATAATTGGGAAGAAAATGAAGCTGGAGTTCAACTTTTCAGCAAATCTGTGAGTTCATACTCGTAAATCCACAGTCGCAAAAGTATCCTAGAGCGAACTACAATGTCAGCTTGAAAAACCAGGAAGTAGATGCTGTCCCAAAATGCACTGTGAGATTGAACTGCAAGTTACTTCTCACAAATCTAATTCGTAGTCCAGAGCCTGAAGACGCTGCTAAGTCATCCTGCAAGTTAGAACCAGCAGAAGAAATCTGCAACTTACCACTATGAGAATATAGTTGCAGACGTAACTCATAGATCACCTCTAGATGGAACAGTGACCATGAACTACGAGTAAGAGCTAGCATAAGGAAGTAGCAACTGAACCAGATATTTTTTTACGAAGTCCATCCTGCGAACTCATCCTAGCAGTTCAACCTAAAATGAGATCTGCAACATCACGCTATGAGAATAACCTCGTAGATTTACATCATAGTGCATCCACACGTGTAGTGATTCTATGAGATACATCCAGCCATCAGAAGTAGCTGTGCTTGAGCAGAACGATCTACGACATCATGTCGTGAGTATGAACTCATAGATCTTGGTCGCAGAAGAATGATCCACGTCAACTTGCAAGTGGCTGGCCTCCAAACTTATTGAAAATACCTAAAAGGTTATACTAAACAACCTAGAGAGGGGGGGGGGGGGGTGAATAGGTTGACACACTAGTTTTAAAATCTCTTTCATGACTTATGTCAAAACTTTGGTGAGCATACAAATTAACCTTTAGCAAGATTGTTACGAGAAAACAATTTGCACAAGTATGCTCAATTCACCACCCTTAGTCTACAAAACATATACCAAGAAACAATGTATCATATACAAGTATATTCAATGAAGAGTACATTCCTCAAGTTGTACTATGAATATTACAATGAAATATCACTAAGTAAAACTTTACAACTTGATATAAAATATCGCAAGATACAATGTTCAAACAATATGTGCATCTCTTTCTTTATCAATAACTTGTTTACAAGTCTGTGAGGAAATGAAGATCTTAAACAAGTTATATTGATCATACAGACAAATATAAAGAGATAGAGATAGAGACATTTGACACATTGATTTTTACGTGGTAAACCTCCGAAGAGGAAACATCCACGAGTTGATTCTACAACCACCGGCAAAGCAATCCACTATATGAAAAGGACTTACACACTCAAGGCAATCAACACAATGATATCCACCCTAAGCTATCACTTCCTAATCTACCCTTGGGCTAGTGAACCACTTAGCCTACTCCCTATCCAAGGTATGTCCTATACCTCTAGGAAGCAACTTTCTATCCAAGGCTCTCAAGTCTCTAGGAAGATTTCCTTGCTTAGCAATCTAGATCACAAAGATCCTAGTCAAGCTTCCCTAGCTCAACCATCTAGAGTACCAAACTTCTTGCTAAGACTTTTACTTGGCTATCCGGAATACTTTCCTAGCCAAGTCTTCTTGCTTAAATTGAAGCTTCACTCACTCCAAGATGAGACTTCCACCTTTTGCAAGACAAATGATCTAAATGATGCAAATGATACAAACACATGCAAAATAGAATATATTATCAATACATCCTCTGGAAACTAGAAATAATCAATGAGCACATAATGTATATTTTCCTAGTTTTTGATCCAAAACATGACACCACACAAAATGATGAATGAGCATATGAAATGTATGGATAAGGTATACTCCATGAAAATCTAGACATAGGCAACAAAGTACACAAAATAAGGTTGTCTAGACCTTAAACATGAATAAAAATCTAAAGCATGCAAAACACCTAAAACATGTCAAATCCTAGATTTTATTAAATATTACTAAAGCTTGAAAAGAAAGCATGTTCATTAAGCATATATTCAAGACTTTAGATGATGTGGACCAGCAAGTTGATCACCATTCGACTAAGGTTGGAAAAAATTCAGATCCTTTAACCATTCATGGAGGACCAATGACACGAGTTAAAGCTAAAAGGATGAAAGAAGCCTTAACTTGTTTAATGGAAAGCATTTGGAAGGAGCAAGCTAATCAAGATTTGGTCTCGGTTCTAAGGATTCAAGAAGAGTCTAAATTGGTCAACATATTTCAAGCAAGTCCAAATCATGAAGACAAAAGTCCAGCTTTGTTAAAAATGAAGTATTTAGCCTATCTTGGAGAATAAAAGGCCATTTGGCCATGTTGGGTTTTGTGGGCTTATTTTATGTTACTTGGGTTTTAATTGTATTGGGTTTTTAACTAGAACATTTAGGGTTTTATTTTGTTAAGTGTGAGTTCACATGTCCTTTGATTAGGATAAAAGAGTTTCAAAGGCTGAATCATTTATGGCCAACATTCATGGTCTAGTTGTCATATTAATGGGTGGTTACATAGTTAATGGTCGGTTACACATTTAATGGGCTGTTACATTTGTGTTTAGTGGCTAATATCTTTCTTTGTAACTGTTCTTGGCCTTTGTTCTGTATAAACAAGGCTGATTTTCTTTGTAATGACAGATTTGAGCACTTTGTGAGTGTTTTGTTTTTAAGTTTTTGCATGAACTTTGGAACTTGTCAAGCTTATTCAGTTTGTGGCATTCAAAAACCATAAAAATCTTTGTTTTCTTTTAAACTTATCAAACTTCATAGTTTGTGGCGTTTTTAGGGAAATCAAAGTGTTGTTCTAATTATTTTATCATCATTCCACTTGTAAAGTGATTAGAATAGCTTCTCCTACTTCAATCTTGAATGATCGGATTTAATTCAATTAGTTGGAGGGTGTTAATTTACATTCCATATGTATCATAGCTATTTAGCTATTGTGGGGGGGGGGGGGGGGGGGGGGGGGGGTATGGTTGCTAAGTTGATGATTTCCATCATTAGAACACAAACAACAAAAATGCTAGAATCACACAATGTATTCAATGAATATTTTAGCCAAATATTTAGAGTAAGGATATAATGATAAATCAATTGAATCCTAGATGTCTCTAAAAACACATACACAAGCACTAATCCTAGATTTTATCAATCAAAGGATCAAAGCACCTTTTAAGGATTATTAATTATAAAATGATTCAATCAAGTCACAAATAATCCTAGATATCAAATTAATCACAATTCAACTCTCAATCATGTGAAAAACCTATAATCCAAGAAACTAGTTCACATATGTATCTAATTAGTCTTTTGATTAGGTTTGATTATGAAGCTATCTTTCTCAATAGCATTTACCATACATAAACATACATATAGAAGAAGAAACCCCAAGAAAATTGAAGGTTATAAAAGAAGAAATCTCAAAGATATGACCAATACCTCAAGATCACGAGCTAGTTCGTATTTCTGGGTAGAACCACCAGAAAAGTCGATTAAACAGCTAAAAGACCAATTGGAAAAGGTAGAGGACTCGATTACGAACAATCTCCAACTTGAATCAACCAATTTCTGGCTTTGTATGAGAAAGTTATAGTGTTTGGAAGGTGAGAAAAAGTTGAGAGAAAATTCTGGTGTGAGAAATTCTAATTTTTCTTCTTACAATGAAATGGGAGGGAATGGAGAACTTTTAAAAGAAATCAAGAAAGGGAAACAAGGACCAATGGGAGCTTGCCACATCACCAACCTGTGTGGGGCGCGTGTGGTACACGTGGGCAGATAGCCTCCTTGGCCGTGTGCCACACGTTGTCCACACGTGGCTCACCAAGGTTGGCTGTTGGCTAATCTTGCTCCTCTCACGCTTCGCTCGCATTCTTCAACTATATCCAGGCCTCTGAACTCTGATTTCAAATTCGTCTTCGGATTCAAATCATGACTCCTTCATGCACAATGAAGACTATGAAACTTTGACAAAAGGTTGTGAATTCATCTCGGAAAACGACAACGAAGATAGCTCAACGAATGAGAACGCAAAGTAGCGTAGCTACATCGTTTGGACTCAAAACCTAAGGAATGAGTAACCGAATTGACTGGGGCTCAATAAGGAATCATAAGAGATCATATTCAAGTCCAAAAACAATAAAATGGAAACAAATAAACACAAAGTCACACACGTATGCCGTTTCCTAGACATAGTCCTAAAACATGCAATAACAATGTTTTTCAATATAAATCTAATGCATGTGCATAAATTACTAAGTGTGTGAAAGTGTTATATAAATGTTTTACAACCATGCAGGGACACATATGAATGCCATGTTTGTGTGTTCCTTACGCCTTGCAAGAGGAAGAAGTATATTGATACCTTAGCATCCATATAAGTGCTTTTCCTCTTGAAGATGATATTTGCATGAGAAGTTGTCTTTCTTCTTTGAAGCTTCTTTTCACTAAGAATCACCTAAGCAACTAACTATTACAAATATAGAGAGTTTTGCAATGGAATCAAGCCAATACAAATCAATGATCTTATAATTATCCTCCAGTATATAAACATATTTTACTTTTGTAGAAAGGTTGTTGTGATATAAATAGAGTTAGAGAAAAGTAGTGGAAGAAAAGAAGAGTTAAGAAACACCTTTTCACAACCATTCTCTTTTTAGAAAAGCAATCCTAGATTAAACACTTTAGTTCATCATCGTTTTAGGGATATTTAGATCTATCTTGACATCAAGGAAGGTTTTGTTGAGCAAGCAAAGGGGAAGCATCAAGAACACCATGAGCTTTCTTTCCCTTTCTCTTTCCTTTCCCTGTTATTATATCATTATGAGTAGATAAATCCCTCTTGTTAGGGATTCAATGTTTGTAAATATGTGAACACTCTTTGAAATTATTCAGTCTATCTTTTATATCAATTGAGTTTGCACTTATGGTTAAATTATTCATGTTGTATGTTGAGTAGGAACTTTACTCTAATTTACAAGCATGATATTTGTGCATGAGAAGTAGATCTAGACCTTGGTGGAACAACCTTTATTGGATTTTGCTTGACGCTCTATGAGTGGTTAATTAAGTTTTGACTAACCTAGATCTAGGTTTGAGCAAATTGATAAAAAAGGGCATTAGATACTTTTGACCCTTCCTCTTAAATATAGATTTAAATTTATATTAATTGGATTATGAAGTTGTTAGTAGCATTTTACATCATTGTTTCCTTAACATCTTTTTAGAACATTAAACTTAAAACATCTCTTTGTTTTAAATCACCAAGTTAGTTTAAACATTAGTTAGATATTCTAGAATAATTTAGATACACTACCAGTCCTCATGACAACGATACCCTTACTTATGTCCGCTATACTCAACAATGATTCATACACTTGCGAAGGGTCATTTAGACTCGCGCACTCCATTTAACTAGGCTAGGTGGTCTAGTAGTTAGACATCTTTGTACCATTAGTTTTTAGAGGTACACTTGGATTGCATCAAAAAAGCATGAAGTCTTGGCTAAGACAAGTGGTCAGGATAGTCAAGCAAGGAAGTCTTGCTTAGGACAAGAGGTCCGGATAACTTAGCAAGAAGTCATGGCTGGGATAGGGGAGATCCGGATAGCTATGCATGAGAGGCTTTCTAGAGGCATGAGTGCCTTGAATAGAAAGTTGGCTATGACATTGGTAGGCCTAGGATATTGAATAGACATAAATTCCTATAGAGAGTGTTACATCATGGGATGTGTTTTCATTCTTGAGGTATTTTTAATCTATCAATGGTGTTGAGTAGACATAGAGTCCAATAGAGAGTGTTTTCACACTTTTGAGGAATTTTAAATCTACCAATAGGGTTGGGTAGACGTAGAGTCCAATAGGGAGTTGATCATGAGTTGGTCATTTTTGAGAAATTTCTAATCTATCATCCAATTAATATAGTACCCAATGGTTGTAGTTTAAACCCATGGATGTTTCCTTTTTGGAGGTTTTACCATGTTAAAAAATCTCGTGTTAATTCTTCCTATTTCTACATTTTATATTTGTATATGTGTATTGTTTAATCTTGTTTCATAATCTTCAATTCAAGATGTTTTTGTAAACAAGATTATTTAAAGTGTGGGATGCAAGCATGACAAGGCTGTTTGTGTATGTAAATTCACTTGTCAAACAATATTTATAAGAACCTCAACAATGCCTTAAATGGGTTTGAAAACACAAGTATGGAAGCAAATGGGGTATCATCCACAATGATCGGGACTAGCAATGACTAATCGGTACTCTAACAATAGTTATGAACTAAAAGTAAAAATGAATGGTTGGTGTTTTGAAATATGAATTGACTAAAGGAAACTAATAAGTGCAATGAATAAAAATGAAATGCGAATGGAGTGATATATATGATATGGGGACTAAGGAGTTGATGGACTCGTAAGCGGACAATGGGCACATAAAAACTCACAATTAAGCACAATTGATCTAATGTAACCAACCTAGGATGTATAGTGTTGGCTATGTATTCCTTGCAAGAGGCCAACCTTCAATGCATAGTGGTTCATCAAGCTTATTGTGCATTCAATGATAGATTGGTGGTCGCAACCACCATTCTTAATGACTATGATAAGCACATACATAACTTGAGGAAGCGAAATAAACTGATTGATTATATAGCAAGGTTATTTACAGGAAATACATCTAATCCCCTAACAAAGTGGATTTAGTTACACATAGAATAAAAGCAGCTAGGAAATAAAAATAAAGGAAACATCACCGGTTGGTAACTCTGGAGAAGTAGAAATGATCCTCTTCGCAATCCAGGTAACAACTTTTTCTATGGAAACTTGAAGTAAACTAAGCTAAGGTACCAAAATAGGTTTTGGTTGCCTAGAAAGTTGCCAAGAAACTAGCTTGGTTTTTCTAAGAGAAATATCTTTTAAAAAAACTATATATCTATCTTAAACTTACATATATCTCAAGTAGTGGTTGAGTGTAGTTAATAGAGAAGTAAAATGGAGGAATGTACAATAAAGGAGAGGCCACCTTAAGACAAGTGAGGGTCCTTTGGTCCATAATCAAGGCTATAAATGGAAAGTGGATGGAAAAAGACTTGAAATGATTGGTTTTGGACTGGATTCGATCCACTTGCAGCTCGTCAAATTCTTCTGCGGGTTTGTACGATGGTTTTTTTCCCACGGTATGAACCCGTGGATGATCTTTCACCTTCTGTGTGGACTCCTTCCGCGGAAATTTTCTCTCTGGAAGACCATTCTGAACTCACTAGCTTGTGTCCACGGGTTTGTTCGACGGTTTTGTTCCCGCGGAGCAGGGGAACTAAAGTCGCTAGCTTGATAATTGAATGGCCTGCGGCTTCCTTCAATTGGTTAATTCCCGCAGGAGCAGGGGATATGAACCTACTGGCTTGTCCTGCGGATTCTCTTTGTTGGTTCTTTCCCGCGGGGTTTTACGTGTGAACCCGTGGGAACAAGGTCTCCTTTTTTTTTTCTGCCTTATTTGCCTTTTTTTCATCAATTCGGACCCAAATGCCTTCGAAACGCCAAAGTTACCTGAAAACACTTATTTACAATGTTAAATACCTTAAATGCTCAAAAATGTGAACATTTTGAGCACGATCAAACCCCCAAACCTAACTTTTGCTCGTCCTCGAGCAACCTACAATTGCTAAAAATTAAACTAAAAACACAATTCTACTATGTACTAAATATATATAACGCACACTAAAACGTTTCCGAGAGCCAAATTGCAAAGATGCTAAAATGACAAGATGATTCAAGAATAAAACATGCCAAAACCTCTTGTTAGAAGCTAGCACAATTACAAACCTTAAAAACACGGAACAAAGTGAATCCCACACCCTAAATACTCAGTTCCAAAAAACAAAGCACTCAAAAGCAAAAACTCAATTCGCCTTGACTCTATCCTCACCAGATTTAAGTCAAATTTTCTCTAAGAACGTAAGTGACTCTCAAACAACATATGCGAGTAAGAGTATATATATAAGAATCAAATGTAATGCATATGCAATCAAAATTAACGCACAACTTATGGAAACTATTTCATGAATGAATTGACATGCCACAAACTTGGAAAGAGCATGCTTCGTCTCGCATTCCCCAACTAGAGTTTCTAAAGGATCAACTAGCGCTTTCCTTGGTTGTAATGGGGCCAAATGGGTGATATGGGTGAATTTTCATTGGAATTCTGAAGTTTATCGATCAACCTTACAATTAATACTCATAGCTCATTGCAAAGACGTCTACAAGCTTCTAGGCTAAGATTTCTTTTTCTTTTGTGCTAATTGGTACTCGGATTCGATTACTTTTTAAACACGTAATGTGGCTTAAGTGTTTTACATCAATAGCCAGAAAATTGCACAACTATCTATAATCGCCTGAGTACACGCTATTTACAATAATTTTGAGCTATTCCTTAGCATTTACGACTCATGCGTAATCCGTGATCACATACTAATGAATCCCAAGTGTATGTATATGGGTATTTGTGGTGATGAAATGAATGGTTTGTGTTTGGCCGTAATTGGCAATTGGAGTACATATAACAATTATGGACAGTGTTTGGGCAGTTTTGTAGTTAAGTACATACATGCCTAGAATCATATCCGAAATTCAATCTAGCAAGGGAATACAAGTCTAGCAAGTAGTCCACAATTTTCATGTTCATGGGCATTCAGTTATGTAAAATGAGATAATATGATTAATGAAGAATGTTTACCCTCATAAGGTGATTATTTTGGCACTGTTTCTTATGGGTAGTCTCCACTATTGGTTAAAGCAATCTCGTGCTAAGTTCTGTTCACTAAGCAAAAGAGAAAGGGACTATTATGCATTGCGCAATGTCTCCTCAGAATGCCATCGTGATAGCAACACTTTAGTAATTAATGCATGCACATATTCCTTAACAACATATACATCTTAGCATCTTATTTAAACATGTGTTCCCTTGGCTCAATCGGAAAATTTTGAAATTTTTTTACACAAACTCAACATTAAAACACTATATACATTACATACAACCATGTGAACGATTGGCGAAGTGTTTAATGTACCCACACCCCCAAACCTAAACTCAACATTGTCCCCAATGTTCGCACATGGAAGACAATACAAAGAGTTTCATGGTTTGGTTGTTTGGTCAACAAACAACTTTCCAATCCATACAAAAATGAACACATAATGTCCTATCACTTGGTATCATATCCATCCATGATGCTTCAAAATATCCTAGTCTACTAGATAGTATCATCCTAGGCACTATCAATCAACCACACAAAATTCCACACTTAGATCTAAGCGTTTTTTACTAACTAACTAAAATTATATGCAAATAATTATAATATATGTAATAATGAAACTAAAAGTACTGTAAATAAAACCAAACCAAAAATGCGGAATAATGCTCCACCTACAAAAATCCGCGGAGTACCAATTCGCCTATATCGGTCCACTGTCATCACTGGTGTAACTAGTGCTAGCACTGATGGTGGTCATGCTGGAGTTGTTGCTGCTGATGGTGGGGTCTAACGATGTGAACTGAACACCTCTAATGTAGTACTGGAAACAAGTAGGCTCAGACGGAGGAGGTATCCCCATGTACAGAACTATGCTCGTAGGTGACTCGTGTTCCTCCATAATATACTCCATTGAATGCAGACTTGCACAGTCAAATCCCTCCGGAAGAAGCTCGATGCTCACCTAGAACAACTAGTCATTTTGCTCCTCCTTTGGTTCCAACTCCAGCACCGGCATCTGCTTCTACTTGTCTATCATCTCCTGAAATTGTTCGTTTACTATCTCTACTAAATTCTCTTGTATTCTCTATTGCTTATCATAAAGGTAGACCATGTAAGAAAAATCTTGATCATATGTGTCCAGCTGGGCCATAGGACTGAAAAATAAATCATCAAAGTTAGTGAAAAGATAAGGGTCAGGTATACCTGACTCCAGGGCATACCTGACTCCGGGGTAGTAGGGACTGCTGGTGCATCAGTGGTGACAAGTGGTTATGATGCCACGGGTGGTTCCTCCTGCCTGCGCTTCTACCGGCGCTCCTGATCCTGCTTAGTACCCTCCTCAAAGGTCTCCTTAGTTGGCTCCACCCTCTGATATCCCGTCAAAGGCATGACTACAACATTCAGTTTCCTAACTTGCTTGGCAAGGTGGCTGACTGTCTTCACCAAAGCAGCATTGGATTCTACCATACTCTTGTGGGACAAGATCATGCTCTGTGTCCAAGATGGCACGTCATCCTCTCTCTTAGTCTTTGACTGATCAGACTGGCTCTCATCATCTCCCATATCAAACTCCTCCTCTAGAGCATCAACCTCTAACCTCTCTAGCTCTCTCCTGGGGATCGCTTTACGCTGAGCTAGCCTTTGCTGTTTCAACTCCTTTGCACTAAGGAGTTTTTCTACCCCTTCCTTTCCCTCTACTGCCTCATTGTAGGCTCTCCTGCCTACAGTCTGTTAGGATTATGCTCAATAGCAAGAGTGTAATGGTGTAATTAACAATCTTATTCATATTAATAAAGTGATTTCTGGTTTAAACAAATCTTATAGCATTTATAGTTTAAATAATTGTTAAAGTAAATAATCATAAGGTCTAAAGACTATGAGAAAAGAAGAATTGTTCATACATCTGGATATGTATGTGGTAGACACAATTCTTTAGTTAGTCTTGAATATCGTTCACAACTTAAGTTAAAGGTTGGGCACCTTTATCTTGTTAAAGTTGTAGAATTCTTTTGCTAGCATTTGAGTGGGATCAAATGAGATATGATGAGTCTAAAATCATCGGAGTGTCTTCGAGCAAAAGGATCTAGTGCACTGGGTGTATTGAACAGGATCACAATGAAATACTTTATCTATAACCGTCAGTAGATAAAAGTAATTTCATTATCAGGACAATCGGAGAGTCTATCTTAATCCTGAGATAAATGATGGACTTATGGTTGCAGGTGATATCATTTGAGCTATCAATGAGTACGATTATATCGCATAGTCTATCCTCGATAGTTTGGTGATATTCATTTGTTAATCGATAGAGGACTTCATTTATAGATATGGACATCGTGGCTCCATTTATTAAATGAGAGTATAATATCATCATATGGATGTTTTGAGGTAATTGGATATTAAATCTCAACGTTGAGTTTTCAATAGTGTCTATTGAAAACATGGCTTCTGGACAAGTCAAAGTATCCAAGTTCAAAATGTGGTCATATGAGTAAATATGGTAACTTGGAGAGTTATAGGCGGTCTATGAACTCTTGGCGATTACTGATATTAATCACGAGGATACACTATCTCCAATATGATTGTCTAGGGTATGAATGAGGAAGCATCTTCCTTTTCTGTCTTTATTTAAGAGTTCAATTTTAGCTCTTTAGTGGAATGAGCTAAAATTAATGGATCGGACCTAAGTGAATCATTTGTTGATTGTGATTAGGTTATGTCTATTGGAGCTTAAATTTAGATAGCCCGCCAAGATCCCCAATCTACACGGACTTGCATGGATCACTTGATATATTCTACCGGACCAATTTGGGGTCCATTTAGAATTGCAATTTAATATATTAAGAATATAATTTGCACATTATTTATGTAATGGGCTGCACAATTATATTTATATATTAATGGATGACATGTGGGCTTGTTTCTTTTAGTAAGATTGGGACTAGTTCACATGTGGGCTTTTTAATTAAAGTCCAAAGGATTAAATGAAATGAGAAAATAATATTTGGGCCCAATATGTATATGGGGCGGCAACTAGGTTAATAACCTAATATATTATTTTGTTTTCATTAATTAATTAAATGAGAATTAATTAATTCATTAATTAATTATTTAATTAAGATACAAATCTTTTCTCATTAGGAAATATGTTTCCTAAAGGTATACTATTGGTAGTAGTATAATTAAATAGAAAGACTTGTTTGAAAAAGGAAATAAATAATTAGTTTTATTTATTCAAACAGGAAGTCTTTTTATTTTAGTCAAATATGAGAATAAAAAGATTTATGAGTTTGATTAGGTTTGGGAAATCTTTTCTAAATAGGAATTAGGGTGCAATTCAAACTAGTGAACTAGGTTTGGAAATTGCGGCAACCCTAATGTAAAAAGGAAGAGAATTCGGCCAACCCTAATGTAAAAAGAAAGGAGAAAAATTTGGGCCATATATATATACACATATATTAATTTCGGCCAGCCCTAAGGCTTAGTGCAGAAATTATTTTTCTTCTTCTTCTTAACTCATAGATAGAGATTTTATTCAACTAAGACAAAAGAAAAAGTAACATAGATTATTCTTTGATGGTGTACTATTTGCTTAATCATTGATAAGCTTGTGTATACAACATCGATCAAGGTTCACGCGAGTTTCGATCATTAGATTGAGAACTCAAAAGTGACCGGAATAATCTTAGGTTATTTTTGATTGTTTTTGTGACTAACGAACAAGAGAGAAAAGTTTGTTTAATCCCATCACAGGTTTGCAATTCAAAGAAAGGGAGACCACGCTCCTAGGTGATCCACGTTCGTGCTAGGATTGAAGATCTTGCGGATTACCATCGACGCAAGTCAATCGGATCACGCGACAAGAGGTATTAAATTCTTTTATTACTTTCTTATATATATATATGTTTGATTAATCAAAAGGGTTTAAGGTTCATAATTGGAAAAAATTTAAAAGCTACCCAAAACTAATTTTTAGTCTCGCTTCCGCTGCGTGTACTTTTACGGTATTTTTCCCTACAATTGGTATCAGAGCCAGGTTGAACCCTTTTAATTAATTAATGTATATATACGTGGATCGATTTCTTTTTATTGTGATTATGCATGTTTTAGAAAGAGATGGCACTCTAGGTATTCGCATATATTATTACATGTGATGTATGGATTAATATATGTTTTTATGTGGATTGTTATTGCTCGATTTTGGCTCTAGATTTTCAATGTATTTTTGATTTCGGAATTGTAACAAGAAGGGTGGTCTATTATCGCCATAATTCCTTCTTGGTAGTTGCTAGGATTTTTTTTTTTTTTTTTTTTTTTTTGTATTAAAATTCTGCTGCAGTTTTTTTTTGTATTAAAATATATGTGCAGTATTTTTTACTGCAGTGATTAAAAAAAAAAAAAAAAAATTTCTGCAGTAGTTTTATTTGATTAAAATAAATTGTAACACGTCCTATATCGAAGAATTGAAGACGTGAAGCAAACCGGAACCGAGAACGAGCACCGTGCGCACCCTAGGAGTGGATTGGGCCGCACATGGCAAGCCCAAAACTTGGTGGGCTGCGCATGGCAGCCATGCAAAGCCTTATGGGCTGCGCATGGCAGCCCCTTTTGAGAGGTGGTGGGCCGTGAAGTCCCTGGGAGGGAGGCCGAAGGATGGGCTTATGGTGATGGGCCACTCGAAGATCTTGTATTCCTATATCAAATGTAATTTACTTGTTTTTCTAGGATGGGCCAAAATTGTTGCTATTTAATTTATGCTTAAATATTACAATATTTGTTGTTGTATGATAACATGACATATAGAATAGGAGTGCCACTCATATATCTCTTTTGGTATGAACATGCATTGAATGATTTAGGTATCTAAATTGGAATCTAGATAACTTGGTAAATCATTCTATGGGATTTAATCACACGCCTTAAATAATTGAGTGGGAGAAGGTGTTTTTGTAACACCTATGGCTTCCAAGATTAGTTGAGCTTAATTATTTTATGGTAATTCCCCAAAGGGACATCCATAAATGGAATTAAGCAATATACTTCCTTACAAGGATAGACTAGACAATGGACTCAACGAGATCTACTCCCAAAGGAGGGATTTTCGTTAGAGAAAATTGAGGGTCGATATCTTGGTGACACACTCAATGTAATTTTATTGATATCCTCCAAAGAGTTCTTGTCAGTAAAATTGCAAGGCTAAAATTGAAAACGCTGGTTGTTATGTTAACAATTAGGTGGGACCTAGTCTAACTAGTAAATGGTGCGAACTCCCAAAGGAGGCGTAACATTTATGGGTGTTAGATCACCGTTGAATTTTATGATTGAGTTATTCATTTAATTCAAGATAAATATTTAAAAGTGCTTTTTAATGATTATTTACTTATATATGCTTTGTTTTCATTCAGAAATCATGACCCCATCACTTATGAACATCCTGAAAGATAACACCTTAACTGGAGATAACTATGTAACATGGAAAAGGAAAATTGGGTTGTTGCTGCAAAGTGAAAAACATAAGTTTGTTCTAACCACTCCTAAACCACCTGCTCCTACAATTGAATCAAGCATTGTGCAAAGAGATGAGTATGAGCAGTGGAAGACTTCAGATGATATGGCCAAATGTTATATTATGGCCACTATCTCCGACGTGTTGCAACAGCAGCATGAAGGAATGGAGTCTGCTGCTGATATAATGATGTCTCTAGAGGAGATGTTTGCTATGAAGTCCAGGACGACTAAGAGAGAGGCAGTGACTGCTTTTATGAATCTTAGGATGAAACCTGGACAGGCTGTGAAAGATCACATGATGAAAGTCATAGCACATCTCAACATTGCTGAACTGCATGGCGCTGAGATAGATGGTGAGACAAAGATTGATATGGTTGTCAATTCATTGTCAGATTCCTTTGATCAGTTCAAATTGGACTACACTTTGAACAAAAAGGAATACACCTTACAGAGCCTGATGCAAGATGTTCAAAGTGCTGAAAAGATCCTTGTGAAAGGCAAAGGTCAAGAGATTCATGTGGTTGGTAAAGTTGCTTCTGTTAAGGCCCGTCAAAAGGTCAAGAAACAACAGAAGAAAAAGCAACTTGGGCCTACCAAAAAGGACACCAAGAAAGTAACCAAGATCAAAGGGAAATGCTTCCTTTGTGGTGAAAAGGGACATTGGAAGAGAAATTGCCCAAAGTCCCAGAACAAGAAGGAAGAAGGTAATTTGAATTATCTTGAAACATGTTTTTTGGCTGATTCTACAGATTCTTGGATCATAGACTCAGGAGCCACTAATCATGTTTGTTATTCCTTGCAGGGGTTCCAAGAAAGGAGAAGGCTGAATAAGAATGAGATCAATTTGCGCTTGGGCAACGGAACGTTAGTGTCTGCAAGTGCAGTGGGAGATATTAGAGTTTGTTTGGATTCTAGAAGGCATTTAGATTTGATAGACGTTTATTATGTACCTCAATTCAAGAGGAATTTAATTTCAGTTTCTTGTTTGAATAAATTTGGATATTCGGTTACTTTTAATAAAGTTTTTATTATTAGTAAGAATGACAAAGTTATTTGCAAAGGTACATTGGAAAACGGTCTATACTTCTTGCATAGAAATATCTCTCACTCGTTAGACACAGAAATAACGGAACCTGATCATAAAAGAGTTAAATTATCAAAAGATGAAACCTACCTTTGGCATTTACGCTTAGGTCATATTAACCTTAATAGGATTAAAAGATTGGTAAGTGACGGACCTTTGAGTGACTTAAAGGTTGATGATCTGCCAACTTGTGAATCTTGTTTGGAAGGTAAAATGACCAAAAGGACGTTCTCTGCTAAAGGTGCCAGAGCCACTGAATGTTTAGGATTGATACACACAGATGTATGTGGACCTATGAGCATTCAAGCTAGAGGTGGATATGAGTACTTCATCACTTTCACAGATGATTACTCAAGATTTGGCTATGTGTATCTCATGCGACATAAGTCGGATGCTTTTGACATGTTCAAAGCATTTAAAGCTGAAGTGGAAAATCAGCTTGAGAAACACATAAAAATCTTGAGATCTGATCGTGGTGGAGAATATCTATCTGGAGAGTTTCAGCAATATCTTATTGATAATGGGATAGTTTCTCAGTTTTCTGCACCTGGTACACCTCAACAAAATGGGGTAGCAGAAAGGAGAAATAGAACTTTTTTGGATATGGTTAGGTCTATGTTGAGTTATTCAACACTTCCTATTTCTTTCTGGGGATATACTTTACAAACTGCAATATACATTCTAAACCGAGTACCATCTAAGTCTGTTCCTCAAACACCGCATGAGTTGTGGACTGGGCGCAAGCCTAGTTTACAACACTTAAGGATATTTGGATGTCCTGCGCACGTGTTAAAAGGAAAGACAGAAAAGATGGAGTCCCGTTCAGAAACATGTATATTTGTAGGGTATCCGAAAGAAACTAAAGGATATTATTTTTATAGTCCTTCAGATCTTAAAGTATTTGTTTCGACAAATGCTAAATTTCTGGATAAGGACTATATGAATGATTTTGTGCCTAAAAGTAGAATTGTCCTGAATGAGATGTCAGGAGATACAATTCCACGAGAGGTTACACAACCTAACCCAATTGTAAGTTCCGATCCAACACAAGATCAACAACCTACCATTCCTCGTCGTAGTGGGAGGGTTAGAACTCAACCCGAAAGATACATCGGTCTGGGAGAATCTGTAGAGAATCTCCCGGACGACGATGATCCCTATACATACAAGGAAGCTATGGAGGATGTTGATAGTCGCCATTGGCAAAAGGCAATGCAATCCGAGATTGAATCTATGTTCAATAACAAAGTCTGGTCCCTTGTAGACTTGCCTAAAGGGATAAAACCCATTGGGTGCAAGTGGGTATACAAGAGGAAAAGAGGTATGGATGGAAAGGTGGAAACCTTTAAAGCTAGATTGGTAGCTAAAGGGTATACACAGAAAGAAGGTATCGATTACGAGGAAACCTTCTCTCCTGTGGCCATGCTTAAATCCATTAGGATACTCTTATCCATTGCAGCATCTTTAGATCTAGAGATTTGGCAAATGGACGTCAAGACAGCTTTCCTTAATGGAAGTCTTGACGAAAGCATCTACATGATGCAACCAGAGGGATTCATTGAAAAGGGCCAAATGGAAAAGGTATGCAAGTTGCAGAAATCCATATATGGATTAAAGCAAGCATCCAGATCCTGGAACATAAGGTTCGATCAAGCTGTCAAAGGTTTTGAATTTATTCAGAATCTTGACGAACCTTGTGTATACAAGAGGATTAAGGGCGACAAGTTGGTTTTCCTGATTCTTTATGTTGATGATATACTACTCATCGGAAACGATGTAGGTGTATTGACATCAGTAAAAGAATGGTTAGCAAAACAATTTGATACGAAGGACTTAGGAGAAGCAAGTTTTATTCTAGGTATCCAAGTTATAAGGGATAGAAAGAATAGAACGATTGCATTATCCCAAGCTTCATACATAGACAAAATCTTGTCTAGGTTTTCCATGCAGGATTCCAAGAAAGGTATGTTACCTTTCAGACATGGAATCAAGCTTTCTAAGGAACAAGTTCCTAAGAATGAGCATGAAGAGCAGTTCATGAGTAGAGTTCCATATGCCTCGGCAGTTGGAAGTCTCATGTATGCAATGCTCTGTACTAGACCAGATATTTGTTTTGCTGTTGGCATAGTTAGCAGGTTTCAATCGAAGCCTGGTCCTGATCACTGGACGGCAGTCAAGCATATTTTCAAGTATCTCAAGAGAACGAGAGATAATATGCTTGTATACTCTGGAGGGGATTTGATTCCCGTTGGGTATACAGATTCTGATTTTCAATCAGATTCTGACTCCAGAAAATCCACATCAGGGGCTGTGTTTACTATTGGAGGAGGAGCAGTTATATGGAGGAGTATCAAGCAATCTTGTATTGCTGATTCCACCATGGAAGCTGAGTATGTTGCTGCATGCGAGGCTGCCAAAGAGGCTGTTTGGCTCCGTCAATTCTTGATTGACTTGGAAGTGGTTCCTAGTGCGAATAAGCAGATCACTATCTACTGTGACAACAGTGGAGCAGTGGCTAATTCGAAAGAACCTAGAAGTCACAAGAGAGGTAAACACATAGAAAGGAAATATCATCTTTTAAGGGAGATTGTTCAAAGAGGTGACGTGACGATTACCAAAATCGCGTCAGCGGAAAATCTAGCAGATCCCTTCACAAAGGCTCTACCTCAGAAGAGTTTCGATGGGCACCTAGAGAATATGGGCTTGAGAGATATGACACATTTGCTATAGCGCAAGTGGGAGATTGTTAGGATTATGCTCAATAGCAAGAGTGTAATGGTGTAATTAACAATCTTATTCATATTAATAAAGTGATTTCTGGTTTAAACAAATCTTATAGCATTTATAGTTTAAATAATTGTTAAAGTAAATAATCATAAGGTCTAAAGACTATGAGAAAAGAAGAATTGTTCATACATCTGGATATGTATGTGGTAGACACAATTCTTTAGTTAGTCTTGAATATCGTTCACAACTTAAGTTAAAGGTTGGGCACCTTTATCTTGTTAAAGTTGTAGAATTCTTTTGCTAGCATTTGAGTGGGATCAAATGAGATATGATGAGTCTAAAATCATCGGAGTGTCTTCGAGCAAAAGGATCTAGTGCACTGGGTGTATTGAACAGGATCACAATGAAATACTTTATCTATAACCGTCAGTAGATAAAAGTAATTTCATTATCAGGACAATCGGAGAGTCTATCTTAATCCTGAGATAAATGATGGACTTATGGTTGCAGGTGATATCATTTGAGCTATCAATGAGTACGATTATATCGCATAGTCTATCCTCGATAGTTTGGTGATATTCATTTGTTAATCGATAGAGGACTTCATTTATAGATATGGACATCGTGGCTCCATTTATTAAATGAGAGTATAATATCATCATATGGATGTTTTGAGGTAATTGGATATTAAATCTCAACGTTGAGTTTTCAATAGTGTCTATTGAAAACATGGCTTCTGGACAAGTCAAAGTATCCAAGTTCAAAATGTGGTCATATGAGTAAATATGGTAACTTGGAGAGTTATAGGCGGTCTATGAACTCTTGGCGATTACTGATATTAATCACGAGGATACACTATCTCCAATATGATTGTCTAGGGTATGAATGAGGAAGCATCTTCCTTTTCTGTCTTTATTTAAGAGTTCAATTTTAGCTCTTTAGTGGAATGAGCTAAAATTAATGGATCGGACCTAAGTGAATCATTTGTTGATTGTGATTAGGTTATGTCTATTGGAGCTTAAATTTAGATAGCCCGCCAAGATCCCCAATCCACACGGACTTGCATGGATCACTTGATATATTCTACCGGACCAATTTGGGGTCCATTTAGAATTGCAATTTAATATATTAAGAATATAATTTGCACATTATTTATGTAATGGGCTGCACAATTATATTTATATATTAATGGATGACATGTGGGCTTGTTTCTTTTAGTAAGATTGGGACTAGTTCACATGTGGGCTTTTTAATTAAAGTCCAAAGGATTAAATGAAATGAGAAAATAATATTTGGGCCCAATATGTATATGGGGCGGCAACTAGGTTAATAACCTAATATATTATTTTGTTTTCATTAATTAATTAAATGAGAATTAATTAATTCATTAATTAATTATTTAATTAAGATACAAATCTTTTCTCATTAGGAAATATGTTTCCTAAAGGTATACTATTGGTAGTAGTATAATTAAATAGAAAGACTTGTTTGAAAAAGGAAATAAATAATTAGTTTTATTTATTCAAACAGGAAGTCTTTTTATTTTAGTCAAATATGAGAATAAAAAGATTTATGAGTTTGATTAGGTTTGGGAAATCTTTTCTAAATAGGAATTAGGGTGCAATTCAAACTAGTGAACTAGGTTTGGAAATTGCGGCAACCCTAATGTAAAAAGGAAGAGAATTCGGCCAACCCTAATGTAAAAAGAAAGGAGAAAAATTTGGGCCATATATATATACACATATATTAATTTCGGCCAGCCCTAAGGCTTAGTGCAGAAATTATTTTTCTTCTTCTTCTTAACTCATAGATAGAGATTTTATTCAACTAAGACAAAAGAAAAAGTAACATAGATTATTCTTTGATGGTGTACTATTTGCTTAATCATTGATAAGCTTGTGTATACAACATCGATCAAGGTTCACGCGAGTTTCGATCATTAGATTGAGAACTCAAAAGTGACCGGAATAATCTTAGGTTATTTTTGATTGTTTTTGTGACTAACGAACAAGAGAGAAAAGTTTGTTTAATCCCATCACAGGTTTGCAATTCAAAGAAAGGGAGACCACGCTCCTAGGTGATCCACGTTCGTGCTAGGATTGAAGATCTTGCGGATTACCATCGACGCAAGTCAATCGGATCACGCGACAAGAGGTATTAAATTCTTTTATTACTTTCTTATATATATATATGTTTGATTAATCAAAAGGGTTTAAGGTTCATAATTGGAAAAAATTTAAAAGCTACCAAAAACTAATTTTTAGTCTCGCTTCCGCTGCGTGTACTTTTACGGTATTTTTCCCTACACAGTCCCCTTTGGAGTCACAGTCCCATCCTGTGGCTTGTCTACTCAGATACTAGCTTCTTGTACAAAATGGGTGATCAAACACGGGAAGAAAAGGCTCAAGTGGGATTTCCATCCTGATTCAGCTATACGCTTCACTATCATCCTCCTGGCATCAAACTCTAACCGGTTCTTCATCTGATATAGCATGATTGCCACCTCTTTGTTGACATCCGTTCGGTGTTGACTTGGCATGAGAGAGTAGCTGAAGTAGATATTCCAGAAGTGTTCACTAAACCCCAGCTATCTCTGGTGAACCTTACAGTCCTTGGTTTCCCAGGGTATATCCTCAATCCTTGTGAAAGTGATCCCAAATTGCTTGTCATAGTTTTGGAAGAGGTTATTGGGTGTGTACCTATCCTCCCACAAAGGGTAATCCGGCGTCATCAGGTACTAATTGATCTGCTCGACAGTCATGGAAATAGGCTTCTTCCAAACCATCACTGGAGCTCCCATCACAAACTCGTCCAGGTCTATGCTTGCGTAGAACACTTGGACTATTTTTCGGTTGGCCCTCTTTGGGAATGACACATAAGCTTTCCACTTCCTTCTTCAGATCTCCTTGAAAATAGATGTTCTGCCAAACTCATCGAAGTTGATGTCTCGCTCAATGATCATGGGTCGCTTGGAGGTGCCATTGAGTCTCATTTGGAAAATCTCCTCTGTAGTCGGCTCTAGGTTGAGGGCCCTTTTCGTTGTCGGGAAGCACCTCCTTCATCAAAGGTTTAGGAAGCCTTCTTTTTTGGTGCCATCTGTGGTTAGAGCAATAACACAAGCAAAAATACTCCATAAAACATTAGTAATTGGGTTAAAGAGCCCAACAATTCAAAACTATATATTAACATCCTAAACTATATGTGTGTGTTTATGTCCAATTCAATATGTTTCACATACTTGCATAACCCAATTTCTCAATTCACTTCAATTTTGCACATAACAAGTTTGTAATATATCTTGAAATACATTTGTTCGTCAATTCAAGTGTGTGCACACAATCCTTGTGTTACCAATACATCTCAAAATTGTGCACATACAGTCCAATCAACAACTCATTTGTTTCAAAGTTGCACACACAATTCCTGTTACTACATGTGTTTGATTTGTGCAAGTACATGCTCCATTTTTGTACAAAATACATGTTCTAATTGAAATGTACAACATTTCTCATCATTAATCCATACACATGCATCATTTCACCAAGAAATATTCGAAATTTGCACAATATCTTAATCAATCTCTATCACTCAATCATAACATACCTGTACACAACAATTTATCAATAGAATCCATGCCATGATCCAATGGAACAGTGTTCATACACTCCATTCACAAAATTTTCGGCCAAAACAAACCCTAACACTAAATGTTTGCAAAATTGAATCAATTATTGGGGAATGTTGGTCGAAATCGGTCCTAGCATGCATATCTAACATATACAATATCAATCAATTCAAAACAACTCACTTGAATTCAAAACTTTCCCAAAAACCCTAACTGTCTCGATTTGAACATGCTTAGATGATTTTGACAAGAATTTGTGATTTAAAGGAGATGGAATTGAGATTGCAAACCTTTGACTTGATGATTAGCATGGGTTTGATCAAGATTGGAGGAGGATTTGTGTGATTTGGTACAGGAAGTTGAAAGAAATTTGAAAAAAGGGGAAAGTGCATCGTGAAAACAACAGGGGGTTTATATAGTGGGCCAGAAAAGTGGACTCTCGTGGGTTTATTTCCAAGGATGGAAACCGCGGGGTCCTAGTTTTCCTAAAAACATAGCGTTTCACCTGAGTGGGGCTTGCCGTGGGTTCATGTCCCACGAGCTTATTTCGCGGATAGAAACCTCGGGATGCTTCCTCATTCAGAGACTTCCTTCCTTCTATTTCGCTAGAATTTTTCCGTGGAAAACAAGCTCGTGAGAATTCTCTTCAAAACCTTTCAAATTCCTGCTGGTTCAATCCTTGCTGGTCCATAGAAAATATCCACGGAATGAACTAGCTGGATTTCTTGAAATTTCTTCCGCGGTTTCATTTTTTTCTAGTTGGCCGACAAATTCTAGTGGACGGGTCCCATGGAAATTCCCATTCTTTCTCTGTGGTTTTGCTCATTCTGGTCCGCGGGAAAATTTCGGCGGAATTAAGCTTGCCGAACTTCCTCATCTTTCATTCCTTCCACGAGTTCCTTCTTTTTGTTTGGCTGGCAATTTCCCGCAAACGAAACCCGCAGCTATGAATTCACTCCATTTTCAATCCATTGTGTTTCCTTTCTTCAATTCTCTATCACCTGCATAACATGACACACCAAATACACAACAATACACATATATTTCCTATATTGTTTAATCTATACTAGAAGCTTAAGATATAGTTAGGACTTCAAAACCCCCAAACCTTTCTTTTGTCCCCCGTACTACTTAAAGATGAATATTAATTCTCTTTGGGCAAACAAGAGATAGACTTTAGGTGTTCAACATCCTACACTACACTTTTGAAAAAAAACTAACTTATTCGATATTTAAAATATGTACAATGCAAGTGTTTGCTAAGCATGTCTTTGATGTACAACATATGCATACTTAAGCAAATGATAAGCCGTCCTGCACTCACGAAAATGATATAATTTGTTTGATCTTTGAAAACCCTTTTTAAACTACTTAAATCCTTTAAAGTGTGATTTTATAGCAAATGGTAAGCAAGTTCGTTCAACAGGGATATGGAGTGCTAATTATATAGATTGACTAATCTTTAGACAAGAAAAATAAATCATGACATGTGAATGATGTGTGGTTTCATAAACCACCAAGTTAACTACTAAAATTGAAAATGCAAAAGTGATATGAAAAATAGAATACTCAACAACCTTGATAAGAATAATGATGTAAACAATTAATATAATTGCTATGGAATAGATTGATTAGCAAATGGGTGTGGGTAATGCCTTTTTAGCCACTTTAATGGACCAATCTCTCTATGTTAACCATTTGAGGCTTAGATTAGTGGGGTTGCTATACCCACCACATCTATCCTATTCAATGAGTTCTTAATCACAAAAGGGTGTCAATCCAAATATGATTGTATAACATATTACTCTAAACAAGATTGCAATTAACAAGTGGATATACAAGTCAATCACATAATGAATAGAAACAAATGATTAAATGAATAGAAAACATAAAGAGATTTATTACAAAGCTAAGGCTAATACCTACAACCAAATGATCCTCAAATCTATCCCCTAGATTAGGGGTTTAGTTACACATATTAGCAATAAAATGGAAAGCAAGTAAATAATGAGGAAATCACCCTTAAGCCTCTTTAATTAATCAAAAGGGTTTAAGGTTCATAACAATGGAAAAATTTTAAAAGCTACTCAAACTATTTTTTTTTAGTCTCGCTTCTGCTGTAGGTATATTTTTCCCTACAATTGGTATCAGAGCCTAGGTTGAACCCTTTTAATTAATTAACGTATATATACGTGGATCTATTTCTTTTTATTGTGGTTATGCATGTTTAGAAAGAGATGGCACTCTAGGTATTCGTATATATAATTACATGTGATGTATGGATTTATATATGTTTTATGTGGTTTGTTATTGCTCGATTTTGGTCCTAGATTTTCAATGTATTTTTGTTATGGAATTGTAACAAGAAGGGTGGTCTATCATCGCCATAATTCCTTCTTGGTAGTTTCTAGGTTTTTTTTTTTTTTTTATATATATAGGTGCAGTATTTTTTTAAAAAAACTACTGCAGTTTTTTTTATTTTATTTTTTAGTGCAGTTTTTATGTATAAAAATACTGCAGTGAAAAAAAAAAATTAATACTGCAGTATTTATTATTTTATATTGCCGTAATGTATTTGGGTGTTGAAGATTTTAAGACACGAAGAAAAACGAAGCAACCGGAACCGAGAACGAGCACCGTGCGCACCCTAGGAGTGGATTGGGCTGCGCATGGCAAGCCCAAGCCTTGGTGGGCTGCGCATGGCAGCCTTGTGTGGCCTTATGGGCTGCGCATGGCAGCCCCTTTGTGGGGTTGTGGGCTGTGCACGCCCATGGGAGAAGGCCGAAGGATGAGCTTATGGTTGATGGGCCACTTGAAGATCTTGTATTCCTAAATCATTGTAATTTACTTGTTTTTCTAGGATGGGCCAAAATTGTTGCTATTTAATTTATGCTTAAATATTACAATATTTGTTATTGTATGATAACATGACATAGAATAGGAGTGCCACTCATATATCTCTTTTGGTATGAACATGCATTGAATGATTTAGGTATCTAAATTGGCATCTAGATAACTTGGTAAATCATTCTATGGGATTTAATCACACGCCTTAAATAATTGAGTGGGAGAAGGTGTTTTTGTAACACCTATGGCCTCCAAGGTTAGTTGAGCTTAATTATTTATTGGTAATCCCCCCAAGGGGCGTCCATGAATGGAATTTAGCAATATACTTAATTACAAGGATATACTAGACAATGGACTCAAATGAGATCTACTCCCCAAGGAGGGATTTTCGTGAGAGAAAATTGAGGGTCGATATCTTGGTAACACACTCAATGTAATTTTATTGATATCCTCCCAAGAGTTCTTGTCAGTAAAATTGCAAGGCTAAAATTGAAAACGCTGGTTGTTATGTTAACAATTAGGTGGGACCTAGTCTAACTAGTAAATGGTGCGAACTCCCAAAGGAGGCGTAACATTTATGGGTGTTGGATCACCGTTGAATTTTTATGATTGAGTTATTTATTTAATTCAAGATAAATATTTAAAGTGCTTTATAATGATTATTTACTTATATATAATTTTGTTTTATTAAGAAATCATGACCCCATCCCTAATGAACATCCTGAAAGATAACACTTTAACTGGAGATAATTATGTCACATGGAAAAGGAAAATTGGGTTGTTGCTGCAAGCTGAAAAACATAAATTTTGTTCTAACTACTCCTAAACCACCTGCTCCTACTAATGAATCTAATGTGATGCAATGAGACGAGTATGAGTAGTGGGAGACCTCTAATGAGATGGCCAAATGGCTACAATCTCATACGTGTTGCAATAGCAGCATGAAGGAATGGGGTCTGCTGCTGATATGATGATGTCTTTAGAAGAGATTCATATGGTTGGTAAAGTTGCTACTATTAAGACCCATCAAAAGGTCAAGGAATAATAGAAGAAAAAGCAACTTGGGCTTACCAAGAAAGTAACCAAGATCAAAAGGAAGTGCTTCTTTTGTGATGAAAAGAGACATTGGAAAAGTAATTTTCCAAAGTCTCAAAATAAGAAGGAACAAGGTAATATAAATTATCTTGAAACATGTTTTTCTGGTAGATTCTACAGATTCTTGGATCGTAGACTCTGGAGCCATTAATCATGTTTGTTATTCCTTACGGGGGTTTCAAGAAAGGAGAAGGCTAAATAAGAATGAAATCAATTTGCGCTTGGGCAACGGAACGTTAGTGTCTGCAAGTGCAGTGGGAGATATTAGAGTTTATTTGGATTCTAGAAGGCATTTAGATTTGATAGACGTTTATTATGTACCTCAATTCAAGAGGAATTTAATTTCAGTTTCTTGTTTGAATAAATTTGGATATTCGGTTACTTTTAATAAAGTTTTTATTATTAGTAAGAATGACAAAATTATTTGCCAAGGTACATTGGAAAAACGGTCTATACTTTTTGCATAGAAATATCTCTCACTCGTTAGACACAGAAATAACGGAACCTAATCATAAAAGAGTTAAATTATCAAAAGATGAAACCTATCTATGGCATTTACGCCTAGGTCATATTAACCTTAATAGGATTAAAAGATTGGTATGTGACGGACCTTTGAGTGACTTAAAGGTTGATGATCTACCAACTTGTGAATCTTGTTTGGAAGGTAAAATGACCAAAAGGACGTTTGATGAGTCGCTTTTTGTGTCGTTACCAAATTACGAATTACCAAAAGAATGTTATAAAATGAATCTTTACGCAATATATTTTAAGATTTGAAAATGAGTATTGTGGTAAGCTTAGAATTCGTTCCACAGGGAATTAAGGTGATTAGTTGAATAAATTAACTAATCTATATGCAATAAAATAAATCATAAAAATATGGATGAGTGAATGGGTTGTCAAGCCATCAAACATACATGAAAAATAAACCTAACTAAAAATATGGTGATATGAAAAATAGAAGACTCACAATCTTGATAAGAAAAATGGATGTAAACAATTAATGTTGATGCTAGGGAATTGATTGATTAGCAAGTAGGTATGGGTATTGCTTTTTAAGCCACTTTAAGGACCAATCTCCACATGTTAACCAATTTAGGTTTAGATCAATGTGGTTGATATACCCTCCACTAATCCATCCTATTTATTGGGTTCTTAATCACTCAAGTGTGTCAATCCAAGAGTGATTATATAACATGTTATTCTAAACAAGATTGTAATTAACAAGTGGGTATACAATTCAATCACATAATGAATAGAATCTAATGAATTAATAAATAGAACACATATAGAGATTCATTACAAAGCTTAAGCAAAAACCCATAACCAAATGTTCATCAAATCAATCCCCTAGATTAGGGGTTTAATTACATATAGTAGCAATCAAATAAAAACAAGTAAATGGTAAGGAAATCACCCTTGGGCCACCTTCTTTAGTGCTTGATCCTTGTTCTCCTTTGATGCTCCTAGTTGCAAAGAATGGAAGAGGAGGATGTGTCTAGATAGGTGGATGGCTTATGGTGAGTGACAAAGGATTTGTGATGGAGAAAATGGTAGGGAAGGAATGGTCTAGGGAAGTAATCAAGATTTGATGTGAGGTTTTGGATGGAAAAGATAAGTCCAAGTATAGAAATGGAGGAATTTGGGAGATGATTAATGGAGAAAAAGGGAGATTGGTAGGAGAGAAAATAGGCTTGAATGGCTTGGTAGGACTTGGTATTCAAATTGAAAAGAGGGATGAATTTATAGTATTTTTGAATTAGGTCACGGATGGTAAAATTACCAAAACACCCCCTGTACTTGTCAAATTACCATTTTTGCCCCTCTAGGGGGCCTTCTTGTAATTTTCCTACCAATTTCAGCCAATCAGAATGCACAGAAGAGATGGGTCGCGGTTTGCACAAATGGCGACCTTGGAGAAGCAAATGGCGACCTCATCAGGTGTGGGAATCAAGCCCCTGTCGCCATGGCGACCTCGAACGACAAATGGTGACCAAAAGGGGTGTGGGTATGGGCGTGACGTGGGCATGACGTGGGCAAGAATTGATCGGCCGGTTTCCGGCCGATTTGGACGACGGGAGGGTTGCGACAGGGCTGCCGGTGAGGTGGCCGTCCGTTTGCCACCGGAACCCGTCGACGGTGACTCCGGGAAGGTGGACTTCTGGCCGGCGAGGGTTTGGAGGTGTGGGCTGTCGCTGGTGTGAGCTGAAGGAAGGGGACAATGAATAGTGCTTTTGGGTGTATTCAGTAGGCAGATGGGGGTGTATTGGGCTGTTGCAGATCAGGCTTGGGCGTGAATTGGGCCTTCTGATTTGGGCTGCTTCTCTTTAATGAAACGGCGCCGTTTTGCTTAGTGCTTGGGCTGCGTATTTGGACCTTGTGTTTGGGCTAGTTTTAGGCGTGAGCTTGGGCCACGCATGAGGCCTAATGGCAGATCTGCTTCCATTGAATGAAACGGCAGCGTTTTGGCTGCACCTAATCCCCTCCAATCAAACGCACCGTTTAATGCATCAGTGACGTGGCGCGTTCTGGTTGCTTGTGTGGCGAATTGCAGATAGCCCCCTGATCTCTTCTAATATTGCGGAATATTCAATCTTCTCCTTATTTTTTACGGTTTTGCCCCCAGTTTCTCCAAATTACTACAATGCCCCTGAATTCTATAAATTCCTGAAAACACTTAATTTAACACCATTAAATCACAAAATAATGCCCAAGAATCAAGCAAAAGGAGAAGGAAATGAGGGCCAAAATCATACAAATTTTGGTTCGATCAACGTTCTCTGCCAAAGGTGCCAGAGCCACTGAATGTTTAGGATTGATACACACTGATGTATGTGGACCTATGAACATTCAAGCTAGAGGTGAATATGAGTACTTCATCACTTTCACAGATGATTACTCGAGATTTGGCTATGTGTATCTCATACGACATAAGTCGGATGCTTTTGACATGTTCAAAGCATTCAAAGCTGAAGTGGAAAATCAGCTTGAGAAACACATAAAAATCTTGAGATCTGATCATGGTGGAGAATATCTATCTGGTGAGTTTCAGCAATATCTTATTGATAATGGGATAGTTTCTCAGTTTTCTGCACCAGGTACACCTCAACAAAATGAGGTAGCAGAAATGAGAAATAGAACTCTTTTAGATATGGTTAGGTCTATGTTGAGTTATTCAACACTTCCTATTTCTTTTTGGGGATATGCTTTACAAACTGCTGTATACATTCTAAACGATGTGCCATCTAAATCTATTCCTAAAACACTGCATGAGTTGTGGACTGGGAGCAAGCCTAGTTTACATCACTTAAGGATATTTGGTTGTCCTGCGCATGTGTTAAAAGGAAAGACATAAAAGATGGAGTCCCGTTTGGAAACATGTATATTTGTAGGGTATCCAAAAGAAACTAAAGGATATTATTTTTATAGTCCTTCAGATCTTAAAGTATTTATTTCGACAAATGCTAAATTTCTGGAAAAGGACTATATGAATGATTTTGTGCCTAGAAGTAGAATTGTCCTGAATGAGATGTCAGGAGATACAATTCCACGAGAGGTTACACAACCAAACCCAATTGTAAGTTCCGATCCAACACAAGATCAACAACCTACCATTCCTCGTCATAGTGGGAGGGTTAGAACACAACCCAAAAGATACATCGGTCTGGGAGAATCAGTGGAGAATCTCCTGGACGACGATGATCCCTACACGAACAAGGAAGCTATGGAGGATGTTGATAGTCGCCATTGGCAAAAGGCAATGCAATCTGAGATTGAATCTATGTTCGATAACAAAGTCTGGTCCCTTGTAGACTTGCCTAAAGGGATAAAACCCATTTGGTGCAAGTGGGTATACAAGAGGAAAAGAGGTATGGATGGAAAGGTGGAAACCTTTAAAGCTAGATTGGTAGCTAAAGGGTATACACAGAAAGAAGGTATCGATTACGAGGAAACCTTCTCTCCTGTGGCTATGCTTAAATCCATTAGGATACTCTTATCTATTGCAACATCTTTAGATCTAGAGATTTGGCAAATGGACGTCAAGACAACTTTCCTTAATGGAAGTCTTGACGAGAGCATCTACATGATGCAACCAGAAGGATTCATTGAAAAGGGCCAAATGGAAAAGGTATGCAAGTTGCAGAAATCCATATATGGATTAAAACAAGCATCCAGATCCTGGAACATAAGGTTCGATCAAGCTATCAAAGGTTTTGGATTTATTCAGAATCTTGACGAACCTTGTGTATACAAAAGGATAAGGGTGACAAGTTGGTTTTCCTGATTCTTTATGTTGATGATATACTACTCATCGGAAACGATGTAGGTGTATTGACATCAGTAAAAGAATGGTTAGCAAAACAATTTGATATGAAGGACTTAGGAGAAGCAAGTTTTATTCTAGGTATCCAAGTTATAAGGGATAGAAAGAATAGAACGATTGCATTATCCCAAGCTTCATACATAGACAAGATCTTGTCTAGGTTTTCCATTCAGGATTCCAAGAAAGGTATGTTACCTTTCAGACATGGAATCAAGCTTTCTAAGGAACAAGTTCCTAAGAATGAGCATGAAGAGCAATTCATGAGTAGAGTTCCATATGCCTCGGCAGTTGGAAGTCTCATGTATGCAATGCTCTGTACTGGACCAGATATTTGTTTTGATGTTGGCATAGTTAGCAGGTTTCAATCGAAACCTGGTCCTGATCACTGGACGACAGTCAAGCATATTTTCAAGTATCTTAAGAGAACGAGAGATAATATGCTTGTATACTCGGGAGGGGATTTAATTCCCGTTGGGTATACAGATTCTGATTTTCAATCAGATTCTGACTCCAGAAAATCCACATCAGGGGCTGTGTTTACTATTGGAGGAGGAGCAGTTATATGGAGGAGCATCAAGCAATCTTGTATTGCTGATTCCACCATGGAAGTTGAGTATGTTGCTGCATGCGAGGCTGCCAAAGAGGCTGTTTGGTTCCGCCAATTCTTGATTGACTTGGAAGTGGTTCCTAATGCGAATAAGCAGATCACTATCTACTGTGACAACAGTGGAGCAATGGCTAATTCGAAAGAACCTAGAAGTCACAAGAGAGGTAAACACATTGAAAGAAAATATCATCTTTTAAGGGAGATTGTTCAAAGAGGTGACGTGACGATTACCAAAATCGCGTCAGCAGAAAATCTAGCAGATCCCTTCACAAAGGCTCTACCTCAGAAGAGTTTCGATGGGCACCTAGAGAATATGGGCTTGAGAGATATGACACATTTGCTATAGCGCAAGTGGGAGATTTTTAGGATTATGCTCAATAGCAAGAGTGTAATAATGTAATTAACAATCTTTTTCATATTAATAAAGTGATTTCTGTTTTAAACAAATCTTATAGCATTTATAGTTTAATAATTGTCAAAGTAAATAATCATAAGGTCTAAAGACTATGAGAAAAGAAGAATTGTTCATACATCTGGATATGTATGTGGTAGACACAATTCTTTAGTTAGTCTTGAATATCGTTCACAACTTAAGTTAAAGGTTGGGCACCTTTATCTTGTTAAAGTTGTAGAATTCTTTTGCTAGCATTTGAGTGGGATCAAATGAGATATGATGAGTCTAAAATCATCGGAGTGTCTTCGAGCAAAAGAATCTAGTGCGCTGGGTGCATTGAATAGGATCACAATGAAATACTTTATCTATAACCGTCAGTAGATAAAAGTAATTTCATTATCAGGACAATCGGAGAGTCTATCTTAATCCTGAGATAAATGATGGACTTATGGTTGCAAGTGATATCATTTGAGCTATCAATGAGTACGATTATATCGCATAGTCTATCCTCGATAGTTTGGTGATATTCATTTGTTAATCGATAGAGGACTTCATTTATAGATATGGACATCGTGGCTCCATTTATTAAATGAGAGTATAATGTCATCATATGGATGTTTTGAGGTAATTGGATATTAAATCTCAACGTTGAGTTTTCAATAGTGTCTATTGAAAACATGGCTTCTGGACAAGTCAAAATATCCAAGTTCAAAACGTGGTCATATGAGTAAATATGGTAACTTGGAGAGTTATAGGCGGTCTATGAACTCTTGGCGATTACTGATATTAATCACGAGGATACACTATCTCCAATATGATTGTCTAGGGTATGAATGAGGAAACATCTTCCTTTTCTGTCTTTATTTAAGAGTTCAATTTTAGCTCTTTAGTGGAATGAGTTAAAATTAATGGATCGGACCTAAGTGAATCATTTGTTGATTGTGATTAGGTTATGTTTATTGAAGCTTAAATTTAGATAGCCCCCCAAGATCGCCAATCCACACGGACTTGCATGGATCACTTGATATATTCTACCGGACCAATTTAGGGTCCATCTAGAATTGTATTTAATATATTAAGAATATAATTTGCACATTATTTATGTAATGGGCTGCTCAATTATATTTATATATTAATGGATGACATGTGGGCTTGTTTCTTTTAGTAAGAATGGGTCTAGTTCACATGTGGGCTTTTTATTTAAAGTCCTATGGATTAAATGAAATAAGAAAATAATATTTGGCCCAATATTTTATATGGGGCGGCAAGGTGACTAATTAACCTTAAATATTATTTTGTTTTCATTGTTTAATTAAATAAGAATTAATTAATTTATTAATTAATTTTTTAATTAAGAAACAAATCTTTTCTAATTAGGAAATATGATTCCTATTGGTATACTATTGGTAGTAGTGTACTTAAATTAAAAGACTTGTTTGACAAGGAAATAAATAATTAATTTTATTTATTTAATCAAATAAGAAGTCTTTTTATTTTAGTCAAATAAGGAATAAAAGATTTATGAGTTGTATTAGGGTTTGAACTCTTAGAAAGTGAATTATGGTGCAACTAAAACTCCTATCTTTTTGGAGTAAAAATTGCGGCAACCCTAGTCCTTTTTGGAGAAAGAATTCGGCCACCCTTAAAAGAAAAAGAAGAGAATTTCGGCCATAGGTTTTTGGTGCAGAAATTTTATTTTTTCTTCTTCTTCTCATCTCATAGATAGAGAGCTTTTATTCTACTAAAAACAAAAGGAACATAGATTATTCTTTGATGGTATATTGTTTGCTTATTCATCAATAAGCTTGTGTATACTACATTGATCTAGGTTCACGCGAGTTTCGATCATAAGATTGAGAACTCAAAAGTGACCGGAATAATCTTAGGTTTCTTTAGATTGTTTTTGGGACTAACGAATCAAGAAAAGTTTGTTATATCCGCTCTCAGGTTTGCAATTCAAAGAAAGGGAGACCACGCTCCTAGGTGATCCACGTTCGTGCTAGGATTGAAGATCTTGCGGATTACCATCGACGTAAGTCAATCGGATCACGCGACAAGATGTATTAATCTTTTGTTATTTATTATATATCTTTAATTAATCAAAAGGGTTTAAGGTTCATAACAATGGAAAAATTTTAAAAGCTACTCAAACTATTTTTTTTAGTCTCGCTTCCGCTGCGAGTATATTTTTCCCTACACGGGTCGCGGTCCTTTTTATTTTCTTTATTTGTAAACTTGAATTAGAAAACGATCCTTCGTTACCATATATTGGTTCCGGGTCTCACTACTCTTGGTTCAAATTCATTCGAGACCAACATATCGAGGATTGTATTGCTTTGGCTTCTGACTATGTGAATGTGTTGCAGAAGAAGTGCTATAGGGGTAACTTGGCCATGAAGATTGATATCTGTAAGGCTTTTGAAACCCTGGATTGGTCTTTCCTTTGCAGAGTGCTTAAGGCTTTTAGGTTCTCTTTTGTTTTTGTGGATTGGATGGACAATATTCTTCGTTCATCTAGGCTTTCAGTTCATTTGAATGGGGTACCAGAGGGATATTTCGGTTGGTCTAGAGGGGTTCGTCAAGGAGATCCGCTCTCTCCACTTTTGTTTGGTATTGTAGAGGACTTCCTTAGTAGCTTATTAACGAGGTTGGTGGGTTATTCTCAGATTCTGCCGATTTCTTCCCCAAGGGGTTTTTTTAGCTCCAACTCATTTGCTCTATGCAGATGATGTTTTGATCTTTTGCATAGGCTCTCAAAAGAATCTAAAGCATATCATGGGTGCTTTTGGAGATTATGGTGATATTTCAAGCCAGTTGGTTACCTGGGGTAAGTCTTCGATTTATTTCGGATCTTCTATCTCCCCCTCTCAGATTGGTAGTTTGTAGTCTCTGGTTGGTATGCAGATTGAGCATCTTCAATTTTCTTATTTGGGAGTCCCTTTGTTTCGGGGTAAGCCTCGAAATGTTGTATTACGACTTATTGTGGATAAGATCTTGTCTAAATTCGCTAAATGGAAGGGCAAGTCCCTCTCTCTGGCCGGTCGTGCTACTCTGATTAGGTTGGTCATCACTGGTTCATTTGTGCACTCTTTTATGATTTAAAGGTGGCCTTCTTCTTTACTGTTACTAATTAACCGTAAGTTGAGAAACTTTTTGTGGAATGGTTCCTGTGAGGAGACTAAGTTGTTTCCGTTTGCTTGGGATCGTTGTTGTAGGCCTTACTCACAGGGTGGTCTTGATCTGAATGATATTGGGTTGCTGAATGACTCACTGTTGCAGAAATCACTTGGAAATTTATGACCTCTGATGGTTTTGCTTTCTCTTTTCTCCGAGAGAGGTATCTTAGACACTTGTAGAAGCCTCATGGAGGGTATGTCACCTCCTCGATTTGGTCTTCTCTTTGGTCTAATTATAGTTGCCTTCTTAAGGAAGGTATCTAGCTAATATATATGTGGTTGTTGATAGGTTTTCTAAAATGGCACATTTCATTCCTTGTCATAAAACTGATGATGCATCACATATTGCTGATTTGGTTTTCAAAGAAATTGTTAGATTGCATGGTATGCCTAAAACCATTGTTTTGGATAGAGATGCTAAGTTCTTAAGCTACTTTTGGAAAACTCTGTGGGACAAGTTAGGAACTAAACTTTTATTTTCTACTACTTGTCATCCACAAACTGATGGTCAAACTGAAGTAGTTAATAGGACTTTATCTGCCTTGTTGCGTGCTATAATACAAAAGAACTTGAAAACATGGGAGGATTGTTTGCAGCATGTAGAGTTTGCTTATAATAGGAGTGTGCATTCTGCAACTCATTTTTCGCCTTTTGAAATTGTGTATGGTTTTAATCTGTTAACTCCTTTGGATTTAATTCCCTTACCTGTGAATGAGCATGTTAACTTGGATGGTAAGAAAAAGGCAGATTTTGTTAAGCAAATCCATGAAAAGACTCGGCAAAATATTGAGAGGAGAACTGAACAATATGCCAACCAAGCTAATAAAGGGCGCAAGAAAGTTGTGTTTGAGCCAGGTGATTGGGTGTGGTTGCATATGAGGAAGGAACGGTTCCCAGTCCAACGGCGTGATAAAATACTTCCTAGGGGAGATGGCCCATTTCAAGTGCTTGAAAGGATCAATGACAATGCCTACAAGTTAGATCTTCCAGGTGAGTATAATGTTAGTGCAAGCTTCAATGTTTCTGATTTGTCTCCTTTTGATGTAGGTGACGATTTGAGGACAAATCCTTTTCAAGAAGGAGGGAATGATGAGAATAAGGGAGCTGCACCAAGGGACCCATTGCATGTTCCGGTTGGACCAATAACAAGGGCTAGGGCTAAGAAATTCAAAGAGGCACTCAATGGCCTGATTCAAGACACTTGGGCTAATTCTAAATTGTTAAAGCCCAAGATAAGCCCACATGAAGACCAAGGCTTAATTAATATCATCAAGGCAATGGATTGGGCCGAATAAGAGAAGACTTGGGTGTGAAGCACAAGTTTGGAGGAGATTCAATTTCAGTTGTTTTGTTTCCTTTTTAGTTTCGTTTTGTAAGGCTAAGGCTGAAATATTTATTTCCTTTTTGAATTAGGTGTGTAGCCTAATATTTGTTTCCTTTTTGAATTAGGCGTGTAGCCTACCTTGTCTTCTAGGGTTTTAGTTTAAAAGGAACCAACTTATGTTATTTTCGGCAGTTTTGAATTTTTAATAAAAGTGGAGAGAATTTTCTCTTTTGTTCTTTGAGAACTGATTGGAACTTATCAGATTTTCTCTGTGGCATTCCTCCCTGACTTATCAATCAAGTATTCCATCCTTGATTGTGGCGTCTTCCTTATACCAAGGTTGACATCTCGCTATAGGTGTTGGGTCGCGGTCTCCATCCGAACCAGAGGTTAGAACGATCCTAGGCATCATCCTTGTTACAATCGACGAGGTTTGTATCACATATCCTTCAAATGAGACCATATGAGTTTGCTATAAGCACACTTACAGAAAAGGTGGGCATGAGTCTTAGGGAAAGTGGAGCAATGAACACAAAGAGTACCAACATGAGGAGTATAAGGATGAACACGGTCCAACGTTGAAAGTCTCTCTCTAATAGCTAAACAAAGAATGAAACTCATCCTAGGAATGTTATGTGAATACCACACAAGCTCAAACCCAGGAACCAAAGGATGAGGAGCCTTATGACTAGCCATGGTAGAGGCTGCGGTGTAAATACCATATGTAGAAAGCCACTTAATACAATCCTCCAAACTTGAATTAGGGTTATAAGAAGGCATGTGATTCTTGATTTCAATGAGGTCAATCAACATAGAGCAAGGCTAAACCCACTGATCACCAAGAATAATAGAACTGACTTTAGCCTTATTCAAAAGACTTGAGTCAAAAATTGCCCTAGAGCTCCAATTTAAAAGAATAGGGCCATCGGGATGCTAATTATCAAACCAAAAGGAATTGTCAAGACCATTACCAATGATATGCCGAATCAAGGGACGAGTAATGGGACGGAGCTTGAGGAGCTTTCTCCAATTCCAATAACACATTTGAGGAGCTTTCACCTCCAAATACTCCTATCTTTGAGGTGATGGGTTCTAATCCAGGTAGACCAGAGGTTATTCGAACCATGCACTAGAATCCCCAGATGCTGAATCATTAGAGCTTTATTCCAAGAAATGAGATCCTTGATGCCAAGACCATCCTCATTTTTAGGAAGACATATATAAGCCCAAGCAACTTTCACCCCTTTACAATTTCCATTAACACCTTTCCACAAAATAGAGCAAAGCTTCTGCTCAATATTCCTCAGAACCTTTGAAGAAAGACAAAGGTGACTAGCCCAAAAGACTTGAATACGAGATAAAACCGAGATAATAAGTTGCAATTGACCCGCATATGAAAGACAACGATTCATCCAAGAAGAAATTCTGGTCGAAACATTAACCAAATGAGGGAGCAATCAAGATGACTTAACTTTGAAGAAATGATTGGAATCCTCAAATACCTAATAGGGAGCGAGCCAACATTATAGCCAAAAATATTGATGAGCTGTTGCCTACTGTCATTATGCACCCCGGAAAGAAAAATATTACTCTTGGCTGGATTAGCTTTGAGGCCCGAGAGAGAAGAGAGATCATCAAGAGACTTCTTGAGAATAGTAGCAGAATGAGTAGAACCATGACAAAGCATAATAAGATCGTCTGTAAAACAAAGGTGAGATAGCTTAATCTTGTCACACTTCCAGAGAAATTAAAAGTAAGGGGGAATCTTGAATGTGCTTGGCTAATAACTTAGTGAGAACCTCCATCGCAATAACAAAGAGATAGGGTTAGGCTTTTTATTAGGGTTTCACCGCCATTTTGCTATTTTGGCCCTCTTCCAGTTCGATTCAATTAAGTTTCCCTTCTTCAAGATTGTAGATCGTGATTTTCTATGCAACCTAGAATTAAGAACTTTGTGATTTGGGGTATACGGCACTGAGTTACGTCCTTTTCAAGTTTTCTGTTCTGGTTTGTGATTTCTCTAAGGTTTCTCTGGTTCTATCATGGAGAATCCACCCTTTTCTATATCTTCCTTTGCTAGTTTTCCCTCTCTCTTGGAAGCTAATAGGGTTTCGAATAAGGCTCTTTCCCATGGAGATGGATTGGGTCTTCAAACTGAAAATATTTTAGCTGGTACCAATACTATTTGCAATGTAGCTAGCTTGTCTCATGAGATTGAAGGTTTATCAGCCATGGAGTAGCAAAGGAAAGTTAATCCTGACTCCTCCCCTATGGTCCAACTTGAGGAGGTCTCCCAAAATAAAGGTATCTCTATCACTCATTCTTTGGTGAATAAAGATGCTAACATTGTTGTAGGTCAATTGCCTCCTATAATTTCCAAAAAAAGCTCTTTTTCTTATAGTAATGTGTTGAAAGGTGCTCACAATGGTCCAATTATGGATATCCCCATAAGTAAGCCTATGAACTTAAAATTCTACCTGATATGAACCTCACCAAGAGTAGTGAGACCCGGAACATATATATGGTAACGAAGGACCATTTTCTAATTCAAATTTACAAATAAAGGAAATAAAAAAATGGACCGTGACCCATTATCTATATGGAGATAAGAACCAATGGTATCAAGAAGGTTGTAGATGCCACACTCAAGAACAAGAAAGAAGGTGAGTGATAAGTCAAGTTTGAACGCCACAAGGTTGTGGTATAACCCTTGATAAGTTTATAGTTCAATGAAGAACAAAGAGAAAACGTTCTCTCAAATAATATTATTTCATTCTCAAAAGTTTTCTTAATAATACATCAATGAGTCACTTAAATACTAAAATATCTAAGACCTAAAAGGGAACAAATATTCGGTAATTAATGCCTTACAATAAAGAAAGAAAATAAAGATTAAAACATGCAATTAGTTGACTTGCTCCCTATTTGGAAGGCTAAATTTTTGAAACAAATCAACCCTCTTTGGGAAACAAATCAACTCATTATTCTTTGGAAACTAAAAGGGAAAAAGCTAAAATTGCCCTAACTTGTACCACACGCCCAAGCCCTAGCTTGGTCCTCATGTGGGTTGAACCCCCTCAACAAATTAGATCAGCCCATTAAATGCTTCATTGATCCTCCTGGCCCCTTGTAATTGGCCCAACAGCAACCTAGAATGGATCCATTAGTGAAGCTTCTTGATTCTTATCACTACCAGCCCTTACAAAGTGGTAAGAGGAAGTGTGTCTCCCCACCCATGGATGTTGCAGAGGATGTCTCTAAAGCTTGGAAGAACTGCTTGGTGGGTTATTTTATTGAGAAGAACCTCCCATTCTGATGAGAATAAGGGAGCTGGACCAAGGGACCCAGAGATTCAAAGAGGCACTCAATGGCCTGATTCAAGACACTTGGGCTGATTCTAAATTGTTGAAGTCCAAGATAAGCCCACTCGAAGACCAAGGCTTAATTAATGTCATCAAGGCAATGGATTGGGCCGAATAAGAGAAGACTTGGGCGTGAAGCACAAGTTGGGCGTGTGGCACAAGTTTGGGAGGAGATTTAATTTCAGCTGATTTGTTTTCTTTTTATTTAGTTTTCAAAGAATAATGAGTTGATTTGTTTCCCAAATTAAAAGGCTGATTTTTTTCCTAATTTAGCCTTCCAAATAGGGAGCAAGTCAATAGTTGCTTGTTTTAGTGTTTATTTTCTTTCCCGTTTGTAAGGCAATTATTGCCCTTTTTAGTTTTCATTTTGTAAGGCCTTAATGGCCGAAATTCTTGTTTCCTTTTTGATATTGGCGTGTTGCCTTTCTTGTCATTTAGGGTTTTAGTTTAAAAGGAACCATCTTATGTAATTTTTGGCAGTTTTGAATTTTAATGAAAATTGAGAGAATTTTCTCTTTTGTTCTTTGAGAACTGATTGGAACTTATCAGATTTTCTCTGTGGCATTCCTCCTTGACTTATCAATCAAGTATTCCATCCTTGATTGTGGCGTCTTCCTTATACCAAGGTTCACATCTCGCTATAGGTTTTGGGTCGCGGTTTCCATCTGAACCAGAGGTTAGAATGATCCTAGGCATCATCCTTGTTACAATCGACGAGGTTCGTATCACATTCTCTCTTGTTAACAATATTGTTAAAAAGATTTGGGGCAATTATGGTCTTCTAGAGGTACTCGCGAATGAAAAAGTGTTCTATTTTTTCAAGTTCTCAGATGATGACTCTTGATCTAAAGTTCTTGAGGCTGGTCCATGGCTTTTTGCTGGAAGAATGATAATTCTTAAGCCATGGCACTCTTGGCTTGTTTTAACGAAAGAATCTTATTCTAAGGTTCTAGTATGGGTCAAGTTTTTTAATATTCCTCATGGATATTGGACTGAAGAGGGGCTAAGCTATGTTGCTAGTGCTGTTGGGAAGCCTCTTTATGCTGATAGCCTAACAAAATCAATGTTCCTACGATAGAATTTGTGTCGAAATTGATGCTACTAGTAAGTTAGTTGATTCTTTTGATTTACTTATGGGTGATTGTGATGAGCTCAATAATGGGGAGAGTGTTGAAATTCTGGTTGAATACCAATGGAAACCAAAGATTTGTTCGAAGTGCAAATCGTTTGTACATTCTGCTGCAACCTGCCCAAGTCTAAAGCATGTGGAAGGCAGATTTGAAGAGAACCGTGGCTCCAAAGTGAAGTAAGATTGGTGAAGGTCAATCGTGGTGCTGAGCTCATGTAACCAACTCTTTAGGGAACCTTTCTAGAGGAGATGCAACCTTTGTACCCTTACGTAGTGCGAATATGGAGCCTTTTCCACTTTCCATATCTTCTTTCAATGTTGATGAAGTCATTGCTGCTGGTCATTCTGAAATTGATCCTCATTTGTGTCTTACCAACATGCCCATCAAGAATCAATGCAATGTCCTCTCTAAGGAGAGTGTTGTTGATACCTCTAACAAGTTATCTGCTCTTCATGAGAATGGTTATAGTGTCCTCTCTAAGGATAATGTTGTTGAATGTAGTGATAATGACTCTCCTACCCTATGGCTCTCAAAGATTAAAAACATTGATGGGGTTCCTATCATAGGGCTTTCTAGCACTCCAGAGTCCTCTAGTAATAAGAAGAAGAAGAAGAAACTGTCCGCAAAGAAAGGAATGGATAATAGCTCGCAAGCTAAGTTGAAATCTCTTTAACCTCTTAATGATTAATTTAACTTGTTGGAATATTATGGGTCTGAATTGAAGAGAATAAGGGAGCTGCACCAAGGGACCCATTGCATGTTCCGGTTGGGCCAATAACAAGGGCAAGGGTTAAGAGATTCAAAGAGGCACTCAATGGCCTGATTCAAGACACTTGGGCTGATTCTAAATTGTTGAAGACCAAGATAAGGCTACATGAAGACCAAGGCTTAATTAACGTCATCAAGGCCATAGATTGGGCCGAATAAGAGAAGACTTGGGCATGAGGTACAAGTTTGGGTGTGTGGCACAAGTTTGGAGGAGATTCAATTCAAGCTGATTTGTTTCCTTTTTATTTAGTTTTCAAAGAATAATGAGTTGATTTGTTTCCCAAATTAAGGGGCTGATTTGCTTCCTAATTTAGCCTTCCAAATAGGGAGCAAGTCAATAGTTGCTTGTTTTAGTGTTTATTTTCTTTCCCGTTTGTAAGGCAATTATTGCCCTTTTAGTTTTCGTTTTGTAAGGCCTTAATGGCCGAACTTCTTGTTTCCTTTTTTTTGAGTTTGGCGTGTTGCCTTTCTTGTCTTTTAGGGTTTTAGTTTAAAAGGAACCATCTTATGTAACTTTTCGATAGACTTGAATTTTAATGAAAATTGAGAGAATTTTCTCTTTTTGTTCTTTAAGAACAGATTGGAACTTATCAGATTTTCTCTGTGGCGTTCCTCCTTGACTTATCAATCAAGTATTCCATCCTTGATTGTGGCGTCTTCCTTATACCAAGGTTCACATCTCGATATAGGTGTTGGGTCGCGGTTTCCATTTGAACCAGAGGTGAGAACGATCCTAGGCATCAACCTTGTTACAATCGACGAGGTTCGTATCAGTTGGCCTCAGAGCTTAGGCCTCTAACATCAGTTTTAATCTATCTTTGTTATTCTTCTTCTTTGATTTCGTTTGATCAAGTCCAGTACCCAAAAAAAAAAATACCAAAGATCTTGCTTGTTGATCAAGGTCGGTAACAAAAAAAAAATATATATATATTCGGGGAAATTTTTTTTTATTTTGAACTGTTATCCGAAAATCGTTAAAAGGACGATAATCCAAATAGCCACTTTAAAGGGTCAAGATCGAGATTGATCCTGGCCGGAGGGGTATCAAGTGGTTCGACACCGACTAGGTCCCTGTCAATGCATGCATGATAAAGAATACGTGAAATTGAATTGGAATTCGTCTTATTGATCTCTCTTCTCCGTTACATGAATACACTGACCATAAATCTATTAAAGCATTAGATTACATGAAAGTTTTTGAATGAAAATATGGATTATGGTTGTGACATGGAGATTTCGGTCGATAAGTGGGATGGTGGTGGAGGTAAATCTGTGCCTGTCGATAAGTAGAGTCTAGGGTTCTTCTCTCCCTTTCCTTTTTTCTCTTTTCCCTTTTTTCTCTTTTCTGGCGATGAATAAGTTGTTGTATATATAGGTCCTGTTTGCTTGCCATGCACTCCTACAATCTCGGACTAGGGTTTGGCCGCTTGCAGGATCCTCCTTCTTAGGAAATAAAATCGGAGCTTTAATGCGCTGAATTCAGTCTTTCCTTCCTAGGAGGAGTCAATCATTTTCCTTCCGAATAGGACTCCTACTGTAATGCTCTTTTCAAATTAGGACTCTTTGGCGGGAAGGAATATTCCTCCTTTGTACGGTGACGTTTTACTGGCTCGTTTGTGGAGCTTTTAGTTCTTGAAGTTTAAGATACTGCTTCCTGGTGCTCTTCTGTCCTAGCGGGCTGCCTACATCTAGTTAGCATCCTACTGATGGCAGTAGGGGGACATCTAACCAGCTTTGTAGTAAGGTGATCAATAGAACTCCGTGTCGGGGTGCAGCAGGGTCCATAGGACGCTATATCGGGGTGTAGCGGGGTCCATAGGAAGCTGTATCGGGGTGTAGCGGGGGCCATAGGAAGCCCGGTTATAGCCGGGTCTGATCTCGCCGCGAGTTCTAGTGAGAATTTTTGGCTCTTGGCTTCTTTATTGAGCTGAGATGCTTGTCGGGGTGGATCCTGCTGGTGGAGGTATGTGTTGGGGTTAACCGAGGTCCACTCTGTCATGGTATCCGGGTTGGGTACTGTTATAGCCTTCTTGTGTCGAGGTGGAAAATTCTTCTTTGGTCCTCCGCCAATTTTGGCGGTTAACAGAAGTCCCCCCTGACTTGGACACTGACACCTTGTCGGGGTCGGGGTCGGGGTCAGGATCTTTTTGTTTGCTTGAAGGATTTTCTTCCTTATCCCCTTACTTTCCTTGTCTGACCGGGTTTCCACTTAAGAGCAGGAAATCCTTTTTTTGTCCGTTATAACTGATTACATGTCAACTGTTGATGGGGTTTCCCCTTTTTTCAAAAAGAGCCGTTTTGGCGCGATTAATGCGGAAAACGCCTCAAACCCTTCTTCCGGTCACCGATTCCGGTTTCCAAGTAAGTAACCATCATTCCTCCTCTATAAATAGACCGGCTCTACTGGCGCTTCTCACTTTTGAGCTTTCAGACTTTCAAGGTCGAACGAGAACCAAAATACTCTCCTTAACTTCTTTTCTGACTTACTTTCCTAATTTTCTCAAAATTTCCCCCTCTCTTTCAATGGCTTCTCCTTTCCGAATTCCTTCTTCTCATGAAGTTGCTGCCGAACAAAACCCTTCTACTGCGGCGTCTCCTTTTCGACCTGAACCTGCTTCGCCTCCTCAGTCCGATAGCATCGACGCCCTCTTCAGTACGGAGGCGACCGACGTGGTGGTAGAGTCTCCAACCTCGGAGAGGAAGAGACGGGGGCGGGACGACGATAGTGACACCCCGCTAGCTCAACGTCGTCGCTCCGCTCGAAACCCGCGAGTTGGGTTGGGTTCCCGTAGCCGACCCGAAGACTCGGTTTCGATCGGTGATGAAGTGGGTACTTTACAGTCTGGTGGCAACGAGGAAAGTGGCGGTCCTGACGTCACACTGGTCGGGGTCCAAACGGGCTCTTTCGCCGCCTTTCATGATGGTCGGATTATACCCGACTCCGTTTGTACGGTGGATACGCTCAAGAAATTACGGGAAGAGTACAACATTCCGGAATACATCACTCTCTCCCTTCCCCACAGGGGTTATGATGTATACACCCCGCCTTCAAACCGCCTACTGATCCACAAAGCTGCTTTTGAGTGTGGAGTCCGGCTTCCGCTGCACCCTACTCTCCGTCGAGCTCTTGTCGCGCTCGAATTGGCCCCCCTCCAAATCTCGCCGGGCTTTTGGAAGCACCTGACGGGGTTCCTGGTGCTCTGGAAGGAGCAGTGTGATAAGGATCGCATCGAGCGGGAGCCGGGGTTGGACGAACTCCGCTACCTCTTCAACATCGCCAGTATGGTGCCTCGGGGTCAATTCTACTTGAGGGCGTCCAACGACTTGAAGTTCACTGTCCCAGGGGCAAATGTGAAATATTCGGCTCCCTGGAAGGAGGAGTGGCTCGTGGTGGAGGGCGACTGGGGGCATACTGCTTTCATTGGGGGGTATGAGTACCCCGTCCCCACTCAGTTTACAGCGAGGGATAAGTGGGCAAAGGGGACGCTGGCTCCTGAGTCTCGGGAGATTCTAAAAAGGATCCTAAAGAGGGGATATACCAACCTGCAGTATCCCACTCTGGACCCTTTTGAAGGAGCCCGCCTGGATCGGTATCTGAGGATCTCTCTCGCCCTTCCTGGTAAGTTTCACTACGTCTTGTTTCTTTGTTTTTACATATGTGTGCATTCCTTTTTCCGATTCTCACTGAAACTCTTCCCTTCTCGCAGTATCGGCTACCCCAATAGTGACGGGGTCTCCTCCTTCTCCTAGGGCAGGGGATGTGGCCCTGCTTGCTCACTCTTCCCCTGTTCCTTCTCCTACTCCGGCTGCCAAGACTAGGTCGGGGTCCATCCGAGTAGGATCCAACTCCAACCCCTCTCCTGCTCCAACGGGGTCTAAGGCCAAGACTCCAGCTCGTCATCCTTCTTCTCCGCCATCCCGTTTGAGGATCCCGGCATTGCTGGCCAGGGCGGCTAAGGCCCGAGGTTTGGGAAGATCGGCCCAGAAGAAAGCTGCCTCTACCATCAGAACTTCTCCTGCTCCTCCTCCTCCCGCAGCTTTCCCCGTGGATCCTTTGACGATCCCAGTAGAGGAGGCTACCATCAATACTCCTGCTCCTACTGCTGATGTGGCTTCCGGATCAGGGCTGAGGGGGGCCACCTTTGACGAGGTGGTGTCTAGATTTGCGGCTTCCTGCCCTGGTGGAAGTCTGGTGGATATGGCCAAGCTTCCTACAGATATCTTGGTCACCAAGGGGGCTTCGGTTTTGGCTGAGGTAAACCCCAACTTTTCCCTTTGCTTTTTATTTCCTCTCTCCACCAAGTACTGACTCCTTTTCCTTCTTGCAGGGCTTCAAGTTTGCCATGGCCATGGAGAGGCAGCTGCTAACCTTGAGGGAGGCTTATATTGGCCTCCAAGCGAAGCTAGAGGATACCCAACAGGAGTTGGCCCAAGCCCAACAGAGCGTGGCTCCTCTGCTGCAGGACGCCAAAGATGCTGAAGAAGGGAGGCAGGAGGCCTTGGTAGCTCTTAGGCGTGCTGAACGCAGCCTGGACACTGAGACAGTCAGGTCCTTACGCCGCCGGGAGGAGAGGGAATGCGTGAAAAGGGAGAAGAATCTACTACAGAGCGAGAATCAGCTCCTGCGGGAGACAATAGCAGGCTTAGAGGCTCAACAAGGGCCTTCATTCGAGGATGGCTACTTCACCGCTTGCTACGAGGTGGCTACAGCTTTGCCTCCTCCTTTTGACCTCGAGGCTGCCCTAAACTGGAACCGGGAACAAATACTGGCCAGGGCTGCCCAGCTGGATGGAGAGGGACAAGAAACAGAAGTCCTTCCCCAAGAGGAGGTTCACCCGGGTCATATGGCTGATGTGGCTGCTGAAGTCCAACATGATGGTATTGTGGGAGCTGATCCAGATCCTCTTGCTGTTGAAGAACAAAGAGTGGATCCCGAGTCCGCTTCTGGAGCGATCCTTGTGGAGGAAGATGAGGGACTGGCTAGATCCGGGGTTCCTCAGGCTGAAGGGGCTTCAATTGGGTCTTCTGGTGTGGAGGGATCAGTCCAGACTGATGCTGTAGCTGAGCCTTTGGGCGAAGGGGCAGCCGGCCAAGGGGAGCATCTAGAAGAAGATAGAGAAGATTAGCCTGGCCCCTTCTCTAAAACAAAAAATTTTTTGTAGCCTGAATCGGGACCTAGGCACCCTGTTTTATCAATATAACTTGCTTTTATTACTTGCTTCGTACTTGTTTACTCTGTACTTAGAAAATTCTCACTGCATATAAAGTTGTTGATGCTTGGAATCCTGTTGAATGCTCAGACCCCGATGAATAACAAGGACGATGACTGGACCCCGATGGGTAATAAGGAAAGAATATGTGCGCATAACCATAAGAACCACTGGGGTAAAATTATAGCTTCCTCTAATCGGACTCCCTTAAACGCATCACAGTATAAAGTGTTATAGAAGTCATTCGAGAAGTCCTTCTCCTTACGAACAATTCGTCCTGCTGAGGATGAACTTCTAAGTCTCTTTCTGACTGCTGGTCCGCTGTCGGGGTAGCAAGCGGGGAAATAAAGGGTGAAGTATCCCGATGAGTCACCCCGATGTTACTGTAGATCTGTCCCGGTAGGCTACTAAAGCTACTTTAGCACCAGGTTTCTTGGAGGAAGGTATTTCCCTATCAAGGCAGCAGGAGCGCCCTTAGGCTATTTCCTGGTCTTGAGGCGCTTTAACAATGGAGATCCTCTTGGCGGGCTTGACCCAGTCCAAGGCATCAGGAGCGCCCCGAGGCTATTTCCTGGTCTTGAGGCGAAGTAAGAAACCAGGTACCCTGAGGCAGCCCTACTCTTACTGTAATCTGTCCTGGTAGGCAACTAAGGCCACTTTAGCACCAGGCTTCTCAGAGGAGGGTATTCCCCGACCGAGGCAGCAGGAGCGCCCTTAGGCTATTTCCTGGTCTTGAGGCGCTTTAACAATGGAGATCCTCTTGGCGGGCTTGACCCAGTCCAAGGCATCAGGAGCGCCCTGAGGCTATTTCCTGGTCTTGAGGCGAAGTAAGAAACCAGGTACCCTGAGGCAGCCCGACTCTTACTGTAATCTGTCCTGGTAGGCAACTAAGGCCACTTTAGCACCAGGCTTCCTGGAGGAGGGTATTCCCCGACCAAGGCTATCCTGGTAGGCAACTAAGGCCACTTTAGCACCAGGCTTCTCAGAGGAGGGTATTCCCCGACCGAGGCAGCAGGAGGGCCCTTAGGCTATTTCCTGGTCTTGAGGCGCTTTAACAATGGAGATCCTCTTGGCGGGCTTGACCCAGTCCAAGGCATCAGGAGCGCCCTGAGGCTACTTCCTGGTCTTGAGGCGCTTTAACAATGGAGATCCTCTTGGCGGGCTTGACCCAGTCCAAGGCATCAGGAGCGCCCTGAGGCTATTTCCTGGTCTTGAGGCGCTTTAATAATGGAGATCCTCTTAGCGGGGTTGGCCCCGTTTAAGGCATCAGGAGTACTATGTAGTTCCCCTGGTCTTGACTCAGTAACGGAGATCCTCCTAGAAGGTTTGACCCCGTCTAGGGCATCAGGAGCTTTAAGAAGCTCTCCTGGCCTTTAGGTGATTCCGTGATGATGATTCTGTAGGTGATATCAGTAGGAGATAATCGGGCACTGGAAAATAGGAGAATCATATAGAAGAAAGAATTGCTTTTATTTAATTTCCCAAACGGTACAAGCATGAACTCGGGGTGAGCATCCCGCTAGATAAGAACATAGTTTCTAAGGGTAGAATTTTCGAAGATGATCGGCATTCCATGTGTGATCCACCGGGTAACCCTCCATGTCTTCGAGCTTGTAAGCACCACCCCGAAGTGATGCCTTAATCAAGTATGGACCCTCCCAGTTAGGGGCTAGCACCCCGTCAGACCTCCTACGAGTACTCTGGGTCACCTTCCTGAGAACCAAGTCTCCCTCGTTGAAATTTCGGGTCCTCACCCTCTTGTTGAAGTGTCGGGCTATCTTGCTCTGGTATACGGCCACCTTCTGTGCGACCTTGCTTTGTTTTTCCTCCAGTAGGTCCAAGCTAGCTCTCAACTTGGCCTCATTATCTTCTGGTTCATAATTTTGAACCCGAAAAGATATGAGCTTATGTTCGATGGGCAAGACCGCTTCTGCCCCAAATACCAGGGAGTAGGGGGTCTCTCCGGTTGCTGTCCGCCTAGTTGTTCTGTAGGCCCAAAGTACATTGGGTAATTCTGCCACCCATAATCCTTTCTTCTGTTGGAGCTTTTTCTTTAGGAGCTTCTTAATGGTCTTGTTGGTTGCTTCGACTAGCCCGTTGGTTTGAGGATGGGCCACCGAAGCAAAACGGAGATTGATCCTCCGGTCTGCACAGAATTCTTGGAAGTTGGCATTGTCAAACTGCTTTCCCAAATCAGTTATGATGGCCATCGGGGTGCAAACCGGCAGACTATGTGTTCCTTGACAAAGTTGGTGGTCTTTTCTTCGGTTATCCGGGTGAGTGCCTTAGCTTCCACCCACCGAGTAAAGTAATCTATCGCCACTACTGCGTGCTTGGCTTGGCCGGGTGCAGTGGGAAGTGGCCCGATCAAGTCTAGTCCCCAGATGGCAAAGGGGTAGGGAGTGCTGATTGAGGAGAGTCTCTCTGGAGGGAGATGATGAAGGTTGGCTGTTTTCTGGCAAGCCTCGCAGGATCGCGCGAACTGCCTTGCGTCCTGGTGTATAGTCGGCCAGTAGTAGCCCATCCTAACTACCTGGTAAGCCAAAGTTTCCCCTGACACGTGGTTACCACAATCCCCAGAATGCACCTCACTGAGCGCCCAGTGCGCATCATCGGGATGGAGATACCTGAGCAGAGGGAGAGATTTTCCCTTACGATATAGGTGTCCTTCTACTAAGCAGTATCGGGTAGCTGTCCTCTTGAGCCGACGGGCTTGATCCGGATCTGCTGGGAGAATGTCGTTTTGGAGATAGTCTGCTATTGGATCCATCCAACACGGGAGGCGGCCTACTGGGAGGACTTCTGCCTCTTTCGCTATGCTGGAGAAAGGAACCAATTGAAGGGGGACCCCTTTTGGTAGAGCGTGTCCCTCTCCTGTGGCAATCTTGGCTAAAACGTCCGCGCGATGGTTTTTCTCCCTAGGCACTTGCTCTATTTTTACACCTTTGAACCTCTTCATAGCCTCTTGAACTTTAGCCAGATAGGCTACCATGTTGTCACCCTTCGCTTGGTATAATCCTGTCACCTGGTTGACCACTAGTTGTGAATCGCTCTTGATTTGAAGATACTCGGCCCCCAGAGCCCCTGCTACCTTCATTCCTGCTAGCAGAGCCTCGTATTCCGCTTCGTTGTTGGTGGCTCTGAATTCAAACCTGAAGCAATGACTTACTTCAATTCCCGCGGGGTCGATTAGGACGATCCCGGCTCCGCACCCCGACTGGTTCGATGCTCCATCCGTGTAAAGAATCCATATCTTGTTGTCTATGGGCCATTCCAGAAGGGCTTGATCCGGGTCTGGGTCTGCCGACACGCCTTGGTTCAGGGTCGGGCCAAACTCCACTATGAAGTCCGCCAGGGCTTGAGCTTTGATCGTGGTTCTCGCCTTGTACTTGATGTCAAACTGTGTGAGCTCTAGGGCCCACAGAACCAGTCTGCCTGAAACATCCGGTCTCTGGAGAAATTGCCTCAAAGGCTGATCTGTGACGACCGCGATGGTGTGGGCTTGAAAATAAGGCCGGAGCTTTCTGGATGTTGTTACTAAGGCGTAGGCGAGTTTTTCTAGCAAGGTATAATTCTTCTCGGACTTTGTAAGAGCCCGACTCACGTAGTAGATCGGCCTCTGTACCCCGTCACTGCATTCTTTCACCAAGGCCCCGCTAGTTGCTGCTTCGGAAACTGCTAGGTAGAGTAGAAGTTCTTCACCCGGGATTGGTTTTACCAATAGTGGCGGACTTGACAGGTATCCCTTTAGAGCCTGAAAGGCCTGCTCGCTCTGCTCGTCCCACTTCATCTTTTTCCCCTGCTTGATGACTTTAAAAAAGGGGAGACACTTGTCTGTGGAGCGGGATATGAACCGGTTTAAAGCCGCTATCCGCCCGGCTAACCCTTGCGCCTGCTTGAGGTTTGTAGGAGACTCGAGATCTAAAATGGCTTTGATCTTCTCAGGATTTGCCTCGATTCCCCTTTCATGCACCATGAATCCTAAGAATTTGCCTGCTGCCACCCCGAATGCGCATTTAGCGGGGTTCAGCCTCATCTGGTTCTGTCTTATTATCTGGAAGGTCTGGCGCAAGTCCCCTGCATGTTGTCTTGCTTCTGGAGACTTAGTGATCATGTCGTCTATGTATACTTCCATGGATCTCCCTATCAGTTCCTTGAATAGTTTATTCACCATGCGCTGGTAGGTGGCACCTGCATTTTTGAGTCCGAATGGCATTACCTTGTAACAGTAGAGGCCTTGTCCAGTGATGAAGCTAGTCTTGTCTTGATCTGAAGGGTGCATCATGATTTGATTGTACCCCGAGAAAGCGTCCATGAAACTTAGGAGCTTATTTCCTGCAGTGGAGTCAATGAGCTGGTCTATCTTTGGTAGAGGGAAGCTATCTTTGGGACAAGCCCGATTGAGATCGGTGTAGTCCACGCACATCCGCCACTTTCCGTTGGATTTGGTAACCATGACCACGTTAGCGATCCATTCAGGGTACCGGGATTCCCTGATGAATCCGGCCTTCAAGAGCTTGTCAACTTCTTCTTGGACTGCGGCATTCCGTTCTATGTTGAAGTGTCTTCTTTTCTGTTTTACCGGCTTGAAGGTGGCATCCACTGCCAACCTATGGATGGCCAGGCCAGGGGGAATGCCGGGCATCTCCTCATGACCCCAAGCAAAGACGCCGTTGTACTCTCTGAGAAGCTCTATCAAATTACTCTTCACCTCTGGGTCTAGACCTTCTCCCACCTTTACTGTCTTTGTTGGGTCCTCCCTCCGGATCTGGACTTCCTCTAGCTGCTCCACGGGGTTCCCACTGGCCCAACTTCGCTCTTCTTCTTCTGACTCTTCCACGATTATGTCTGGTACTTCTCCTTCTTCTAAAACATAATCATCCTGCTCTGTCGTTCTCTGACTTGGGTAGCTGGCCACTGATGCGCATTGCTTAGCCAGTGCAGCGGGGTTAGTTGATACCGCATAGCAGTTTCAGGCTGCCTGCTGGTCTCCTCTTACTTCTCCTACTCCCGATCCTACTGGAAACTTCATCACGTTGTGGTAGATGGACAGTACTCCTCTAATCCCTGATAAGAAAGGCCTTCCTAGAATTGCATTGTACGCAGATGGGGTGTCCACCACGATGAACTTCGTCATTATGTTTTGCTGAAGAGGAGCTTCTCCGACTATCACTGGCAGTATCTTTGTTCCCATCGGCATTACGGAGTCCCCTGTGAATCCGTATAGTAGAGAGGTGCAACTGTTGTAGCAAGAATTCTTCAGGTTAAGCTGTTCATGAGCCCCCTTGAACAGAATATCCACGCTGCTTCCCGTATCAATCAGGACGCGGTGTACTAGGCAGTTAGCGATCTGCACTGTTATGACCATGGGGTCATCATGTGGCTATACCGTATTGAAGACATCCTCCTCCGTGAAGATGATCTTGGTCGAGCGGGATAGATCTCGGGATCCGCCACTGACCTTCAGTATCTCATGGTCAGTGTTAAGCCTGGGAATCTTCCTTGCGTGGTTCTTCCTTGAATTGTTGGAGGTTCCAGCCAAGGTGGGACCCCCACTAATGGTGTGAATCACCTGGATCTGCTGCATTAGATCCTTTTCTCCTTCTCTCCTTCTTTCCGCTGCTTCTTGCATCCCGCTTTGAACCTGCTTTCCTTCTTTGATGCTATCTCGTACCTGTTGTAAAAATTCGGTTAGGAGTCCTCCCCTTACCAGTGCTTCTATCTGATTGCGGAGACTGTAGCATTCTGAGGTGTTGTGTCCCACGTCTTCATGGAAGTCGCAATACTTGTATTGATTCCTCCTGTCTATCGGGATTTTTATGGGAACCGGCTTTCTGAGTAGTCCCTTGTCTCGAATAGCGAGATAGATAGTTTCCCGTGATGCGTTGAGAGGAGTATAGTGGTTATATCCTTCTTCCTCCCTCGTTATTCTGGATACATCCTTTAAGGGGAGCTCTCTGGGGGGCGACCTCCTGACCGGGTACCTCTCTTGGTACGAAGGAATAGGAGGCGGCCTGTATGTCGACCGGTTTGGAGGTTGATTCTGAAATTTCCTAGCTGGGGCAGGTTTTGGAGCTTCCTTTTTTGGGCGTGGTGCTAACCGGGCTTCATCATGTTCAATCTTAATCCGGAGTTGTTCCTCAATGTCCACCTGTTCCAGAGCCCGATTGTAGGCTTCCTGGTACGTCTCAGGAGGATGCTTGGCGAAAGATCGAAACAGTTTGCCAGCCCACAAATTCCTCCGGAAATTTGCTAGCGTTTCCTTCTCATTGAACACACCCATCTGGACGACCTCTTTGTGGAATTTCTCCACATAAGATCTCAGAGTTTCACCTCGTTCTTGAACTACGTACTGCAGTAGGATAGGATCCTTGGGACGGGGTTTGATTCCCTGAAACTGTGCACAGAAAGCTTTGGTAAGTTTGGAGAAAGAATCAACACTACCTGGTGGCAATTTTCTGAACCATGTCTTGGCACAGTCTGTTAGAGTTGAAGGGAACATCCTGCACATGGCTATCCTGGTTGCACTCTGGACCTCCATCTGGTGTACGAAGCTTTCCAGGTGGCTGACGGGGTCTTCTGTTCCAGAATACTTTTCTGAAAGCATCCTGAATTTGGGGGGTAGCCCCGCCTCCCTAACTCTCTTGGAGAATGGTGCATTCATCTCACCCAAAGGATTCTTCTGGATCCCCTGATGCTTTCCCTTTTTTAGCTGCTCCAACTCCTTTGCCATTCTCGTCATCTGGTCCTCCAAGCGCTGAGACTTCTTAGTTCCGGATCGTGCTACCGAAATTTCATCATCCGAAGATTCGGAATCGATGACTACCTCCTTTCGCTTAACTCTTTGATGCCTCTCCCTGGAAATCCTCCGAGATTTGGCACTTTCTTCAGAATTGGGACGGGATTCCCTCTCCTTGGACCGCGGTCTTGGTGGGGATTGAATCTTCCTAGGAGGAACCTCAATCGCGGATTTTACCAGTCGTGGTCTGAGATCCGCCTGTCGGACTGGGAGAGGGGGGCCCAATCGGTCGAAGACTGGAGCCCGAGTGCTTGGTCTGACATCGTCCTGATCCCGACTGCTTCGAATGGGATTCCCTGGGCCATCATCCGGAGCCGGATCGCTTCTACGTAGGCTGCGGCGTGCTGCTCTAAAACCTCTCGATTGACCCCTTGCCCCGCGGGGTTTTGAGGGACAGGGTCTGCAGCCGGTGGGGGCACTGGCGGAGGATTCTCGCTCCTGATACCCTTACCCCGCCTCTGAGCTCTTTCAGTGGAGGCAAGGGATTGGAGCACTGATGGTTCGGGATGACCCTGGGAGGATCGGAGTCTCATTCTGAATATTTCTGGGTGGAAGTAAGCTGTTGCTAAACAATGGTTGGGAGAGTTCCCACAGACGGCGCCAAAAGTGTTATCCGAAAATCGTTAAAAGGACGATAATCCAAATAGCCACTTTAAAGGGTCAAGATCGAGATTGATCCTGGCCGGAGGGGTATCAAGTGGTTCGACACCGACTAGGTCCCTGTCAATGCATGCATGATAAAGAATACGTGAAATTGAATTGGAATTCGTCTTATTGATCTCTCTTCTCCGTTACATGAATACACTGACCATAAATCTATTAAAGCATTAGATTACATGAAAGTTTTTGAATGAAAATATGGATTATGGTTGTGACATGGAGATTTCGGTCGATAAGTGGGATGGTGGTGGAGGTAAATCTGTGCCTGTCGATAAGTAGAGTCTAGGGTTCTTCTCTCCCTTTCCTTTTTTCTCTTTTCCCTTTTTTCTCTTTTCTGGCGATGAATAAGTTGTTGTATATATAGGTCCTGTTTGCTTGCCATGCACTCCTACAATCTCGGACTAGGGTTTGGCCGCTTGCAGGATCCTCCTTCTTAGGAAATAAAATCGGAGCTTTAATGCGCTGAATTCAGTCTTTCCTTCCTAGGAGGAGTCAATCATTTTCCTTCCGAATAGGACTCCTACTGTAATGCTCTTTTCAAATTAGGACTCTTTGGCGGGAAGGAATATTCCTCCTTTGTACGGTGACGTTTTACTGGCTCGTTTGTGGAGCTTTTAGTTCTTGAAGTTTAAGATACTGCTTCCTGGTGCTCTTCTGTCCTAGCGGGCTGCCTACATCTAGTTAGCATCCTACTGATGGCAGTAGGGGGACATCTAACCAGCTTTGTAGTAAGGTGATCAATAGAACTCCGTGTCGGGGTGCAGCAGGGTCCATAGGACGCTATATCGGGGTGTAGCGGGGTCCATAGGAAGCTGTATCGGGGTGTAGCGGGGGCCATAGGAAGCCCGGTTATAGCCGGGTCTGATCTCGCCGCGAGTTCTAGTGAGAATTTTTGGCTCTTGGCTTCTTTATTGAGCTGAGATGCTTGTTGGGGTGGATCCTACTGGTGGAGGTATGTGTTGGGGTTAACCGGGGTCCACTCTGTCATGGTATCCGGGTTGGGTACTGTTATAGCCTTCTTGTGTCGAGGTGGAAAATTCTTCTTTGGTCCTCCGCCAATTTTGGCGGTTAACATGAACGATTGTATAGTTGAATATATATCAACTATTGTTACTCCTCTTATTGATTCATGCAGCGGAATTCAAAAAAAAAATCCTAGTAGTAGAAACTCGTCTTTGTTATTCTAGTTTCGTTGTGATTCGTTTCATGTGAACCGAGGAAATCTTTGTTTCTTGTGAACGTGGCTAAAAAATCCTAATTATTGTTTGGTTAGTTTGATAAGAACTTTTGAGAAAATTACGAGTGAAAAAAGGCAAGAGTGGTGAGTACATACTGAGGGTAAAAGCCGAGTATATTGTGTGAAAACACGAGTGTTGAGTGAACTGATTATTTGAGCGAAACACGTGAGAGAGTGCCGTGAGGTCCTTTTTTTTAATTTTCTAATCTTTTTCTTATAGGAAAACATGTCCGACAACAAAGATAAAGGCACTACTGAGGATTCTTCCATCCCGGCGGATCTAAAGAATCGAAAGGAGGCATTAGTAGGGGAGATGAGATGGATGATGAGGGGGGAATTGGAACAATTACATGAGCACTTAGATCAAGTGGAAAACGCATGTGCAGAACAGCCACGACCCGTTCCATAAGCACGTAGGAGAGAGAGAGTTCCGATTAGAGAAGAAGTTAATGATTATTACGGGGATGAAAATGACATGGAGGGGGATGATCGCATGTCCAATGTGGGTGCGGGAAAGATTAAGCCGTGGAATGGGAGGTAGAAGAGATAGGTATGGGAATAGAGAAGATAGGTATGGAGAGAGGGTTTATAATAATTTGGGTAGTATAAAGGTGAAGATTCCAACCTTCCAAGGTAAAACTGATCCTGAAGCTTATTTAGAGTGGGAGAAAAGAATAGAGTTGGAGTTTGATTGCCATGATTACTCCGAATTGAAGAAAGTGAAATTGGTAGCCATAGAATTCACTGATTATGCTATTGTTTGGTGGGATCAATTGATTGTGAGTAGGAGACGGAATGGAGAAAGACCTATTGAGACATGGGAGGAGATGAAAACTGTTATGAGGAGGAGATTCATTCCAAGTCACTATTATAGGGGTTTGTTTCAAAAATTGCAAACTCTTACTCAGGGGTCTAAGTGTGTAGAAGACTACTATAAGGAGATGGAGATAGCCATGATTCGAGCTGATGTGGAGGAGGACCGAGAGGCGACTATGGCTAGGTTTCTAAATGGGCTACACCGAGACATTGCAAATGTAGTGGAGTTGCAACATTATGTTGAATTGACTGACATGGTACACACGGCCATCAAAGTGGAACAACAATTGAAGAGGAAGGGTTCCACATGGGTTGGGCAAAATTCGGGTTCTTCATCATCATGCAAAACCAAATTGGAGCAAGAAGGAGGACCAGCCTAGTTTCAAGGCCAAAGCCGAACCTCCTAAAGATCATAAGGCTAAAGGCTCATTAAATCAAGGTAAATCAGATCCTCAACCTTCTGGAAACCATTACATTAAATGCTTTAAGTGTTTAAGAGCAGGTCATATTGCATCACAATGCCCAAACAAGAGAGTAATGGTTTTGAGGGATGATGGTGATATCGAATCCGAGAATGAATCCGATGATGAGTCTATGCCACCTTTGGAGGATGCAAGTGACTTTGAATATCTGGTGGGTGGAGAGCTTTTGGTGGCAAGAATAGCTCTTAGTGCTCAAGCCAAGGATGATGATGAGGTACAATGTGATAACATTTTTCACACCCGCTGCCATGTTAATGATAAAGGTATGTAGTATGATTATTGATGGGGGGGTTGTACTAATGTGGCTAGCACTATTTTGGTAGAAAAAAGGAATTTGACAACTTTGAAGCACTCAAAACCTTATAAGCTACAATTGTTGAATGATAGTGGGGAAGTTAGGGTGAATAAACAGGTGTTGGTGTCATTTTCAATTGGAAAATACAAAGATGAAGTTATTTGTGACGTGGTACCAATGAATGCGAGTCATATCCTTTTGGGAAGACCATGGCAGTTTGATAGGCATGTGACTCATGATGGATATACCAATAGATACTCATTTGTACTCAATAAAAGGCCAATCACTCTTGTACCTTTAACCCCAAGCCAAGTATATGAAGATCAAGTGAGGTTAAAAAAAGAGAGATATGTTAAAAAGGAGAGTGAGAGTTCAAAAGAAAGATAGACAAAAGAGAGGGAGTCCAAAACAGCAAAAAAAGAAAAGAAAATTGAAAAGGAAAAAGAGGCTGATGAGAAAAAAGAAAAAGAAAAAGAAAACAAGTGAGTTTTTATGCAAGAGGGAGTGAGATCAAAAAAGCTTTGTTTTCAAATCAGCCGATGATTGTACTTTTGTACAAAGAGGTTTGTTTTAGTGCTAACGAAATTGACTCTTCTTTGCCTAGTGTTGTTGTTTCACTTTTGCAGGACTTTGATGAAGTGTTTCCCGAGGAGATGCCTATTGGTTTACCACCAATAAGGGGAATTGAGCACCAAATTGATTTTGTACCCGGAGCACCAATTCCAAATAAACCCGCATATAGAAGTAGTCCCTAGGAGACAAAGGAACTTCAAAGGTAGGTTGAAGAGCTCATGGAAAAGGGGTATGTTCGTGAGAGTATGAGTCCTTGTGCGGTTCCCGTATTGCTTGTGCCTAAGAAGGACGGAACATGGAGAATGTGTGTTGATTGTCATGCCATCAACAATATCACTGTAAAGTATCGACATCCTATTCCTAGATTAGATGATATGTGATGAGAATCAAGAAGCATCACCAAAGGATCCATTCCATGTTGCAGCTGGGTCAATTACAAGGGGCTAAGAGGATCAATGAAGCATTTAATGGGCTGATCTGATTTGTTGAAGTCCAAGTTCGGCCCACATGAAGACCAAGCTAGGGCTTGGGCGTATGGTACAAGTTAGGGTTAAAGAAGTTTCAATTTTTAGTTTTTTCCTTTTTAATTTCCAAAGAATATTGAGCTGATTTGTTTCATAAAGTAAGAGGCTGATTTGTTTCCAAAATTTAGCCTTCCAAATAGGGAGCAAGTCAATAGTTACTTGTTTTAGTGTTTATTTTCTTTCCTGTTTGTAAGGCAATTTTTGCCTTTTTTAGTTTCCGTTTTGTAAGGCCTTAATGGCCGAATTTCTTGTTTCCATTTTGAGATTGGCGTGTTGCCTTTCTTGTCATTTAGGGTTTTAGTTTAAAAGGAACCATCTTATGTAATTTTCGGTAGTTTTGAATTTTAATGAAAATTGAGAGAATTTTCTCTTTTGTTCTATGAGAACTGATTGGAACTTATCAGATTGTCTCTGTGGCGTTCCTCCTTGACTTATCAATCAAGAATTCCATCCTTGATTGTGGCGTCTTCCTTATACCAAGGTTCACATCTCGCTATAGGTGTTGGGTCGCGGTTTCCATCCGAACCAGAGGTTAGAACGATCCTAGGCATCATCCTTGTTACAATCGACGGGGTTCGTATCAGTTGATATGAACCTCACCAAGAGTAGTGAGACCCGGAACCAATATATGGTAACGAAAGATCGTTTTCTAATTCAAGTTTACAAATAAAGAAAATAAAAAGGACCGCGACCCATTATCTATATGGAGAAAAGAACCAACGGTATCAAGAAGGTTGTAGACGCCACACTCAAGAACAAGAAAGAAGGTGAGTGATAAGTCAAGTTTGAACGCCACAAGGTATAACCCTTGACAAGTTCATAGTTCAATGAAGAACCAAGAGAAAACGTTCTCTCAAATGATATTATTCCATTCAAAGTCTGCTGAATAATACATCATTGAGTCCCTTAAATACTAAAATATCTAAGTCCTAAAAGGTAACAAATATTCGGCAATTAATGCCTTACAATCAGGAAAATAAATGGGCAATTAATGCCTTACAATCAGGAAAGAAATTAAAGATTAAAACATGCACTTAGTTGACTTGCTCCTTATTTGGAATGCTAAATTTTGGAAACAAATCAGCCCCTTACTTTAGGAAACAAATCAGCTCATTATTCTTTGGAAATTAAAAAGGAAAAAACTAAAAATTGAAACTTCTCTAACCCTAACTTGTACCACACGCCCAAGCCCTAGCATGGTCTTCATGTGGGCTGAACTTGGACTTCAACAAATCAGATCAGCCCATTAAATGCTTCATTGATCCTCATAGCCCCTTGTAATTGGCCCAGCTGCAACATGGAATGGATCCTTTGGTGATGCTTCTTGATTCTCATCAATATGCTTGATGAATTGCATGGTTCTATTGTTTTCACTAAAATTGATCTTAAAAGTGGATATCATCAAATTAGGATGAAAGAAGGTGATGAGCGGAAAACTGCTTTCAAAACAAAATATGGTTTATATGAGTGGTTAGTTATGCCTTTTGGGTTAACTAATGCACCAAGTACTTTCATGAGATTAATGAACCATGTTTTGCGTGCTTTTATTTGAAAATTTGTGGTTGTTTACTTTGATGACATTCTGATTTATAGCAAAAATTTGGATGAGCATGTTGAACATTTAAAACTTGTTTTAGGTGTTTTAAGAAGAGAAAAATTGTTTGATAATTTAAAAAAGTGTAACTTTTGCATGGATAAGCTTGTATTTCTGGGTTTTGTTGTTAGTGCTAAGGGAATTGGGGTTAATGAGGAAAAGGTTAAGGCAATTAAGGAGTGGCCGAAACCAACAAATGTGGGACAAGTGAGAAGTTTTCATGGGTTGGCTAGTTTCTATAGGAGGTTTGTGAAAGACTTTAGTAGTCTAGCTGCACCTTTAACTGAAGTTATCAAAAAGAATGTGGGTTTTAAGTGGGGTAATGAACAAGAAAAGGATATTTAACTTGATTAAGGAAAAATTAACTAATGCACCTTTGCTTGCTTTGCCTGACTTTGCTAAAACTTTTGAGATTGAGTGTGATAAATCAGGAATAGGTATTGGAGATGTTCTAATGCAAGAAGGACGCCCCATTGCATTTTTTAGTGAGAAAATAAGTGGAGCAACCTTGAATTATCCTACCTATGACAAAGAGATGTATGCTTTGGTTAGGGCTTTGGAAACTTGGCAACACTACCTTTGGCCGAAAGAATTTGTGATTCACACAGATCATGAGTCCTTGAATCATTTAAAAGGGCAGCACAAGCTAAATAAGTGGCATGCCAAGTGGGTGGAGTTCATAGAAACATTTCCATATGTGATCAAGTACAAAAAAGGTAAGGAAAACGTGGTCGCTGATGCTTTATCTAGAAGGTACGTTTTACTTTCCACTTTGGATGTTAGATTGTTTGGGTTTGACTACATTAAAGAATTGTATGTGGAAGATGCTGATTTTGGCAATGTATTTAATGCATGTGAAAAGGTTGCATTTGGCAAGTTTTATAGGCATGATGTTTGGTCTCGTTTTATTCCCCCCTCTCGCTCTGCTTTGACTTGGCGTTTAATGTTGAACAGGCTTCCTACTGAGGATCACCTTTGGAGGTCTGGGTTCCAGTTGGCTTCTCGTTGCAGTATTTGTGGGGTTAGTAGTGAATCTACAGATCATCTTTTTCTTCATTGTCCCCTGGCGGTTGCTCTTTGGGAGGCGGTTTTCTCGACTTTCCAGCGACGTGTCTCTACCGAAACTTGGCAATCCTTCTTCTTGCAGGCCATGTCGGTTTCCTTTAGTGAGCAGGTCAGGATTTTGTGGAAAGCGGCTATCCATGCAGTGATATGGGGGGTGTGGACTGCTCGTAATCAGTGGATCTTTGAAGGGAAGTCGATGGACTTTAGATCCGTCCTTTCTTTGGTCTGGTGTGCGGTTTCAGAGGCTAATCGCCTAGAGATTGGTTGTATGCGTAACTGTATGGATGACCTTTTGATTCTTCATCGATTTGGTCTTCAGGGTCGCCCTTCTAAAGCCCCAGTAATCAAGAGTGTGGTTTAGTCTCCTCCGGCCCTCGGCTGGATCAAAGTGAACACTGATGGTGCTGCTATGGGCTCTCCGGGGGTTGGTGGTTGTGGTGGTATCTTTCGGAACTGTAGAGCATTTGTGAAGGGTTGCTTTGCTATTCCTCTTGGTCAGGTTTTCGCTTTTGAGGCTGAGCTTCTGGCGGCCTCATTGGCCATTAATTTTGCTTGGAAGTATGGGTGGCATCGAATCTGGCTTGAGAGCGATTCTTCTTATGTGGTTCAGCTTCTTTCTTCTCGTTCTGAGTTGGTTCCTTGGAGGGTTCGTCAGGCGTGGCAGCGTTGCATCTTCCAAATCTCACATATGGATTTTCAGATTTCACATATTTTTAGGGAGGGTAATCAAGTTGCAGTTATGCTTTGGAGCTTCAGACAGATTCTTGGTGGTTCTCTGCCCCACCATTCTGTTCTTCTTTAGTTGGCAATGACTGCATGGGCCACGAGTCTTTTCGTTTTTCTTGATGTTATCTTTTTCTTTTTGCTGTGGCCTACGTGCCTCTTTTTGGTTTGGGGTTGTTTTCCCTGGCTCTTTGTGCTTTGTTGCTTTTTGTCACTTTTTACTTTCTTTTATCTATTTTATATACGGATACTGTTTAGGGGTTTTTCAGCATATGATAATTTGTGATGCTTTTTCCCCTTAGATCAGTCCAATTTTATTAAAAAAATAGGCATGATGGATTTTTGTTTAGAGAAACTAAATTATGCGTGCCTAAGAGTTCTTTGTGTGAATTGCTTGTTAGAGAAGCTCATGGGGGAGGTTTGATGGGGCACTTTGGTATAGCCAAGACACCAGATGTTTTGCATGAACACTTCTTTTGGCCTCATATGAAACGTGATGTAGAGAGAATTTGTGAGAAATGCATTACATGTAGACAAGCTAAGTCTAGGGTTCAGCCTCATGATTTGTATACTCCTTTGCCTATACCTAGTGGACCTTGGATTGATATTTCTATAGATTTTGTGTTGGGGTTTGCCTAGGTCAAAGAGGGGTAGAGATTCTATACATGTGGTAGTTGATAGGTTTTCTAAAATGGCACATTTCATTCTTTGTCATAAAACTGATGATGCATCACATATTGCTAATTTGTTTTTCAAAGAAATTGTTAGATTACATGGCATGCCTAAAACCATTGTTTCGGATAGAGATGCTAAGTTCTTAAGCTACTTTTGGAAAACTCTGTGGGGCAAGTTAGTGATATGAACCTCACCAAGAGTAGTGAGACCCGGAACCAATATATGGTAACGAATGATCGTTTTCTAATTCAAGTTTACAAATAAAGAAAATAAAAAGGACCGCGAACCATTATCTATATGGAGATAAGAACCAACGGTATCAAGAAGGTTGTAGACGCCACACTCAAGAACAAGAAAGAAGGTGAGTGATAAGTCAAGTATGAACGCCACAAGGTATAACCCTTGATAAGTTCATAGTTCAATGAAGAACCAAGAGAAAACGTTCTCTCAAATGATATTATTTCATTCTAAAAGTCTGCTGAATAATACATCAATGAGTCCCTTAAATACTAAGATATCTAAGACCTAAAAGGGAATAAATATTCGGCAATTAAATGCCTTACAATCAGAAAACTAAATTGGGCAATATTTGCCTTACAAATGGAAAGAAAATAAAACTGAAACAAGCAACTAATTGACTTGCTCCCTATTTGGAAGGCTAACATTTGGAAGTAAATTAGCCCCATAATTTGGGAAACAAATCAACCATTATTCTTTGAAAACTAAAAAGGAAAAACTGAAATTCGAACTCCTCAGCTGACCTCATATGCGCAACAAGATAGATATCCAAATTTGGGCTTGTTGTGATCTGTTATGGAGGACGGAGTCTTCATAACATCTGTAGGGCTTGTCTTGGTCTTTCTGAAAACATATTATAATAGATGATCCGACTCCATATGCCCTTTGTAGAGGCCCACGAAGTTCTACTTGGTGTCCAGCTCTTGTCCAGCTCAAGTCTTTGCGTAATAAGATAGATGGCCGAATTTGGGCCTGTTGTGATCTGTTACAGATGACGGAGTCTTCATAACATCTATAGGGTTTGTCTTGGGCTTTCCAGAAATATATTATATGAGATGATCTGATCTCATATGCCCATTGTAGTGGTTTACAAAGTTCAGCCCGGATTTGGTCTTCATGTGGGCCAAACTTGTACTTCAGCAACTCAGAATCAATTATCATTAAATGCTTTTTTGATCCTCTTGACCCTTGTAATTGGCCCAACTGGAACATGCAATGGATCCTTTGGTGATGCTTCTTGATTCTCATAATTCCCCCTCTCTTCAAAAGGATTAGTCCTCGAATCTTCACCGTAATGTTGTTGATAGCTTGCGACACTTCATCAAAGTCCTGTAAAAGAGAAACAAGAACACTAGGCCAAGATGTTGGCTGATTTGAAAACAAGGCTTTTTTGATCTCACTTTTTTTTGCATAGAAGTTCACTTGTTGTCTTTTTTTTTTTTGTTTTTTTTTGTTTATCATCAGCCGAGATTTCTTTTTTTGCTGTTTCAATCTCTCTTTATTTTGTCTCTCTTTCTTTTGAACTCTCACTCTCCTTTTTTTCATCTTTTTTTTCTTTTAACCTCACTTGATCTTCGTAAACTTGTATTGGGGTTAAGGGTAGAAGAGTGATTCGCTTTTTATTGAGTACAAATGAGTATCTATTTGTGTAACATCATGAGTTACACACCTATCAAACTGCCATGGATGCCCCAAAATGATATGACTCACATGCATTGGTACCACATCACACAAAATTTCATCTTTGTACTTCCCAATGGAAAAAGACACTAACACCTGTTTAGTCACCTTGATTTCTTCACTATCATTAAACCATTGCAACTTATAAGGTTTTAGGTGCTTTAAAGTGGCCAAATTTAGTTTTTCCACCAAACTAGTGCTAGCTAAATTAGTACAACTTCCCCCATCAATTATCATGCTACATACCTTATCATTAACATGGCATCGGGTGTGAAAGACATTGTCACGTTGTACCTCATCATCTTCCTTTGCTTGAGCACTAAGAGCTCTTCTTGCGACTGAAAGCTCTCCATCTTTGTGATCTTTGGAAGGTTCGGCATTGAAACTAGGCTGGTCATCCCTCTCGTTCCAATTCTGTTCCCATAATGAAGAAGAACCCGAATGTTGCCCAACTTGTGTGGTACCCTTCCTCTTCGATCGTTGATCCAACCTCATCTCCAACTGATCAAACTTTTGATCCAAGGACCTTAAAAAAAGTTTGAAATCATTCTTTTCTGGTGCATCGCCAGACATTTTTTTTTAACCTGCAAAACAAATTGGTAAGCCTCACAAACACTCCCTCACGTGTTTACTCTCAAAAATGAAGGCACTCACACTCGTGTTTCACTCAATTTCAGCTGTTACCCTTTGATGAGCTCACACTCTCTTGCCTTTTTCCACTCTTCGTTCACTTTTTTTTTTTTTTTTTTTTTGTAATGGATCTGATCAATTTTTTTTTAATCGGAATCAAATCAATCTTCTTTTTTTTTTTTTTTTTTTTTTGTGGTAACGGATCTGATCAACTTTTTTTTTTTTTTTTGATCTAACGAGATAAAAAGAAATAGAATAAAAAATAAGGATAGATCAAACCTGATTTAGAAGTCTAAGCTTTGATACCAACTAATATGAACCTCACCAAGAGTAGTGAGACCCGGAACCAATATATGGTAACGAATGATCGTTTTCTAATTCAAGTTTACAAATAAAGAAAATAAAAAGGACCGTGACCCATTATCTATATGGAGATAAGAACCAACGGTATCAAGAAGGTTGTAGACGCCACACTCAAGAACAAGAAAGAAGGTGAGTGATAAGTCAAGTTTGAACGCCACAAGGTATAACCCTTGATAAGTTCATAGTTCAATGAAGAACCAAGAGAAAACGTTCTCTCAAATGATATTATTTCATTCTAAAAGTCTGCTGAATAATACATCAATGAGTCCCTTAAATACTAAGATATCTAAGACCTAAAAGGGAACAATATTCGGCAATTAAATGCCTTACAATCAGAAAACTAAATTGGGCAATTTTTGCCTTACAAACGAAAAGAAAATAAAACTAAAACAAGCAACTAATTGACTTGCTCCCTATTTGGAAGGCTAACATTTGGAAGTAAATTAGCCCCATAATTTGGGAAACAAATCAACCATTATTCTTTGAAAACTAAAAAGGAAAAACTGAAATTCGGACTCCTCAGCTGACCTCATATGCGCAACAAGATAGATGTCCAAATTTGGGCTTGTTGTGATCTGTTACGGAGGACGGAGTCTTCATAACATCTGTAGAGCTTGTCTTGGGCTTTCTGAAAACATATTATAATAGATGATCCGACTCCATATGCCCTTTGTAGAGGCCCACGAAGTTCTACTTGGCATCCAGCTCTTGTCCAGCTCAAGTATTCGCGTAATAAGATAGATGGCCGAATTTGGGCCTGTTGTGATCTGTTATGGATGACAGAGTCTTCATAACATCTATAGGGCTCGTATTGGGCTTTCCATAAACATATTATAATAGATGATCTGATCTCTTATGCCCTCTGTAAAGGTTTACAAAGTTCAGCCCGGATTTGTCTTCATGTGGGCCAAACTTGTACTTCAGCAACTCAGAATCAATTATCATTAAATGCTTCTTTGATCCTCTTGACCCTTGTAATTGGCCCAACTGAAACATGTAATGGATCCTTTGGTGATGCTTCTTGATTCTCATCAGTTAGGAACTAAACTTTTATTTTCTACTACTTGTCATTCACAAACTGGTGGTCAAACTGAAGTATTTAATAGTATCTGTCTTGTTGCGTGCTATAATACAAATGAAGTTGAAAACATGGGAGGATTGTTTGCCGCATGTAGAGTTTGCTTATAATAGGAGTGTGCATTCTGCAACTCATTTTTTGCCTTTTGAAATTGTGTATGGTTTTAATCCGTTAACTCCTTTGGATGTAATTCTTTTACCTGTGAATGAGCATGTTAACTTGGATGAGAAGAAAAAGGCAGATTTTCTTAAGTAAATCCATGAAAAGACTCGGTAAAACATTGATCGAACCAAAATTGGTATGATTTTGGCCCTCACTTCCTTCTCTTTTTGCTTGATTCTTAGGCAATATCCCATGATTTAATGGTGTGAATTAAGTGTTTTCAGGTTTTTATAAAGTTCAGAGGCATTGGAGTAATATTGGTGGCAAAAGGGGCTGAAATTGTAAAAAGTGTGTGCAGATCATTCATCTTCAAAGAGGCATATCTCTCTCCTCAGATCGAACCAAATTTCCAATTACATATATTCGGAAAGCCCCGGAAGTCTACTTTCCAGCGGTGTTACAGATTGCGATTCCGAGTCTTCTACAGAAATTTATGCCCATTTTAGTAACTGCTGCGCACTCCCTGTCGCCACGGCGACCAAATGGCGACCAAATGGCGACCCATGGCGAACTCCACTTTCTAGAAGCAGAAAAATGGACGTTTTCAAGCCATTTTTTAGGGGTATTCTTGTCCTTTCATGCCTATTTCTAACCTTAGCCTTCAAAACATATAAATACACCATTTTTTATAGAGAATGGACATCTCTTGACCACCAAGAAACCTCCTTTCTACCATTCCTAATCTCTCCATTTCTCTTCTACCTAAGCTAAAACATCTAGATTACTTCACCTAAATCATTCCTCTCCTTCCATTTTCTCCACCCCTTTCCTTTGTCACTTTCCATATGACTCCACCTATCTAGACATATCCTCAACACCCACTCTTTGCACAAGATTCAAGCAAGGAAGCATCAAGGAAGGATCAAGCTTACAAGAGAGACCCAAGGGTGATTTCTCTCCATTTTACTTCCTTTTCTTGTTTGTAATTATGTGTAATTAAAACCCCTATTTTAGGGGATGATTTGAGAGACTTTTTGGGCATGAGTATTTATTAAAGCTTTCAATATTATGTTTGCATGATTTAAGTTTTATTTACTTTTTAATTAGATCTTGCACTTATGTGATTAATTGAGTTATTGACACACTTATTGATTACAATATGTTGTAGGATTTATTTGTGATAAAATTGATTGAGTTATTGACACACTTGATTGATTAGAGCACATAGTGAATAGGATAGGCTTTTGGAGGGGTGATCAACCTCGATTGCCTAGACCATTTGATTGTCACTAACCGATCCCGCCGTGACCCCCTTTCCTTAATCCGTTAGGCATTGCGGTGGGAAGTTGTTTAGAGTTCGTAGTGACGGTCTAAACAACACATTCGAATGAGATCGGTCCTAGATTGTGTAGATTGTGCATTAAAGAAGCCATGTATGAATTGCTCATTGTCCATTAGCTACTCTATCATTTCCCTAGAATTCCTATTAATTGTTTATTCCATATTTCTTATCTAGATTTGTTGAGCATTCCATTTCATTAGTTTTATTAGGTTTATTTTACATGTATGTTTGATGGCTTGACAACCCATTCACTCATCCATTTATCTATGATTTATGTTATCACATTTAGATTAGCTAATTAATCCAACTAATCACTCTAATTCCCTGTGGAATGAATCCTACTTGCCACTTTACTAATTTTCTATCCAAGTGGTGAAAAATCGGTTTTCAAAACGATCACATTTTAAAACATCATTTTGTTGAGTAACACAAACGACGCTCATCAAAATTGGCGCCGCTGCCGGGGAATTAAAGCGATTGTTGAATTAGTTAGCTTTTCTTTGTAGTTTAGATTTTTCATATTTCTTTTGTTATTCATTTTTTTTTTTGTAGTTAGATTTTTTTTTTTTTAGTTATTTGTCATTTTTGTTATTTTTAGATTTTCTAGTCTTGTTTTCGTTTATTTTTCTTCTATTTTTCTTTTCAGGAACAATGGATCCTTTTGACTTGCAATTGGCCATATTCAACCGGGACATTGAGTTATTTGCCTCAAGGCACTCGAAGGAAGAAAGAGCTCATGACTCAAATTCTTCCAATATGGGGCCGATGGATGGGATTCCCGAGGAAGAAATGCTAGAGGCCATCCGAGCATCGCAAATGACATACGAGCATACTTTGAATGAATGTTTGGAGGCAAGTGCACTTAGGTTTTCAGGATTAGAAGCTTCATTGAGAAGATTAGAAGTGCACCTTGGAGCTATCATGGAAGCCACGCAAGCGCAAGAGAGCCAAGAGTTCCCAAATCCACCTATGCTAGAAGAAGCTACCACCATCCATTGGAAGGGTGAGAATGTAGAGCACAATTATTTTCATAATTGTGCTAAGGAGTCTTCTAGTTTTGAAGGTGAAGAAGTAGGAGAAGAGGAGACAAATGATGAAATGAAGGAACCAAAGCCTTATGTGGTATAGGTTATTTCCTAAACTTATCAAGCCACTTTTTCAAGTGAACATTTACTTGCTTTTGCTTTATGTGATTAGGAACACGCCGGCAAGCGACAAATACTTCCAAGACCTAATCGCATATAGGCGCATATTCGAAACCTTGGAATTCGGTTGACCGATCCAAGTAACACGTCTAGCGGGGACGTAAAACCAAGCGCTTGGTGGGAGGCACCCCACCTAGGTATAATTTCTTTCTTTGCTCATTTTATTTTTCTTTTTAATTTTCACATTTTTTGTTTAGAATAAGTATGTGGTTTGTTTGTGTTGTGTTTAGTGCCTAGCGTAGTGTTTGAGTTCTTGCCTTCCATGCTTTGTTTATTCATTGTCCATGCATCTCAATGTCATATATAGATTGAAGACAATGTTTAGATTAGGTTTGGGGGTGTGGATTCATTGTTTGAGTCATTTTTCATTTTATTTTTTCAAGTTTTTCTTTGACCTTTGCGAAAAGTCCCTGTTTTGAAAATTCTGAGGCAAAATGTTTCATTAAAAATGTACTTCTTGGTGAGGAAATAAATTATTTCGCCCACATTTTGTTCTTCAATTTTTCAATACGGTTCCAACGGTATAAAGAACGTAAAATTCTGGGTGGCGGTTTAAAAGTTATGAACGTTTCTTCGACCAAAGGTCATGGGCGATGCCCTGTTTTGAAATTCTGCACGTGAACCATTTTCGAAGTCCGTTTCCACACTTTTCTAATTTGAATTTTAAAATATTTTCTAAATGAAAAGTGTGCATTTACATGTCTATTTTCCTATTCCAAAATTGGAGAAGGTTTTATTGAGTATTTTTGAAAATATGCACTGAAGAGCGGACATTGGTCAAATTCAAAAGTCACCAGTTTTTTGGAATTTTGTCCTCCATATATAAATGTTCTTTCGCATTGTGTTTTTAGTTGGTTAAGTTTGTTTCTTTTAGAGAAATAAATGGTGTTTCAAACTCTTGTTGGCAATTGCATGTATTGAGTATATATTTATTTGCCGGAACTTTCTAATGTGCTTAGTGCTTGTGTAGATTTTCTATTTCTTCTTGAGGAAGTGTGTTGTGTTGCTTGTGCGTTGAAGCAAGGTTTCTTTATCTCTTGGGATGAAACAAAGACAACTTGGGAGTCTTAGAGGGACGAGCGAGCCAAGAGTGCTCATAAAAAGGGCGAGAGCCTTATCCTAAGAAAAGCAACATTTTGGAGTTTGGAGTGCCGGAGGTGGGAGGCACCCCACCTAGGTACAATTTCTTTCTTGCTTTTTAATTTGTTTTATTTCTTGCTTTTTAGTTTCTTGTTTAGAATAAGGGTGTGGATTGTTTGTGATAGTGGATTTAGGCTTGAATGATCATATATTTTATCCACATGGATTGTGATGATGACTCTTGATGAACTTGCATTGATATATCTCTTGAGTTGATTATGAGCATATAGGATATTCTTGAGGCACTTGATTTAATTTTTGGGATAAAATTTTAAAATGGACATTGATGTGTTGTTAAACTCTTTGATTGTGGATGTATGTTGTGCCGAACTTACCGGTATATGCCCCAAAGACATTGAGGACAATGTCTAATTTAGGTTTGGGGGTGTGTGCACATCATCATCTCTTGTTTGCAATTATGTGCAAAAACATTTTGAGCCTAAATTTTTCAAAAATTTCGAAAACCTTGTGATAATGCCATGTTTGAGCATATTTTGCTTGTTGAGATTGTGCCTTTGTGTGTGCAAGTAAGGAATTGTGTATCTTTGCCTTGCTTAGTTTAGATTAACTTCATGCCATTTAGGGTTGCATTGCTCAAGGCGCGCTAGTTCTTTTCTCTTGATGTTGGAGTGAATGTTCAATTGTGCTTGAAGGTTAGGAATTAATAGTGGAGACTTCCCGTGAGGTTCACAAACACGGCCTTAAAAAGCGTATTTGAGGGAAAGTTTTCACTCTTTAAACACTCATTCAAACACACATGTTATGCATATTTTAAAATGTCTCATTCGCACTTAAATGTTGTTTGCCATAGAACATATGGACTGCTTGTGGATGCCTTAATTTACTTTGTGGACAAATCTTTAGAAATGATTTTAGGCAATGCATGTGAAAACCACCAAATTTGCCTAAATACTTCCTATCCATGTAATGTGTGTGCTCCATAGCCCATTTGAAGCCAAACACAATTAAGCTTTTCATTCATGAACCACATTAACATAAACCATATAGCCTAAACACTAGACTTACCTTGTACCAAATGGTTTGCTAAGGCTTAGGGTTTAAATGTAAGCTTTAAGGAGTATTAGAATGTAAGGTGTGTACCTAGGCAAGTATGTATGTGCAAACAAATGAAAAAGATGAAATGCAATGCTTGAAAAGAAAAAGAAAAGACAAGCAAAGAAAAGTAAAGAAAAGAAAAGCATAGCAAAAGAAAGAAAAAAGAAAAGAAAAAAGAAAATGAAGGAGGCACAAAGTGCCTAGATCAATTATGTGAAATCAAATGAGCTACTCAAAGAAAATTAAGAGTAGAAAAAAATGCACAAAGTAAATTGTAAGCCTAGACACCTAAGTATGGAATATGCAATGTTGTAATGAGCAAGTTGTGCTTAATTTAGAATGTATGCCTTAGTGTGACTTTTGGGTGTTTGAAATCAATTCTTCCTATTTATTGACTCACCATTCACCTTTGGCCCCATTACAACCAAATGAAAGACCTTTGATCTTTAGGGATGTCCACTTTGGAAATTTTGGTTGATGCATGTTATTTCCGTTCATGGTTTTCAATTCCATTCATGAGACAAATTTTCAGAAATTGTGTTTTTAAATAATCATGTGCAATTATATTTGATATCTTGAGCAGAAACTCATATTGCATATGGATTGTGAGTGAAGCCTAGGAATATGTGTGAAAATGAAAGAATCCGGTAAGGATTAGATGTCGAGGCGAATTACATTCTTTTCCTAAAGGCACTCTAGTTTTTGAAGCTTTAACATCTTGAATGTAGGATCGCGTTACGTGCAATGTGTACTTAGAGTGGCATGACTTTAATTTTCATTTAGCATCTCTTACATGCACATTTTTCCTAATGAGCACAACGTTGATTAAATCTTTTCACTTATGGTTTTGCAAGTCGAATATTGACTTTTGAGTCTTTTTCAAAGAGTTGGCGCTTTAATGTTGATTGTGTGATATTTAGACATATGTCCATGTGTGCTTATGTTTATTTTGCTCGAGGACGAGCAAAAGATAGGTTTGGGGGTATTTGATCGAACCAAAATTGGTATGATTTTGGCCCTCACTTCCTTCTCTTTTTGCTTGATTCTTAGGCAATATCTCATGATTTAATGGTGTGAATTAAGTGTTTTTAGGTTTTTATAAAGTTCAGAGGCATTGGAGTAATATTGGTGGCAAAAGGGGTTCAAATTGTAAAAAGTGTGTGCAGATCATTCATCTTCAAAGAGGCATATCTCTCTCCTTAGATCGAACCAAATTTCCAATTACATATATTCGGAAAGCCCCGGAAGTCTACTTTCCATCGGTTTTTACAGATTGCGATTCTGAGTCTTCTACAGAAAGTTGTGCCCATTTTAGTAACTGCTGCGCACTCCCTGTCGCCACGGCGACCAAATGGCGACCAAATGGCGACCCATGGCGAACTCCACTTTCTAGAAGCAGCAAAATGGACATTTTCAAGCCATTTTTGAGGGGTATTCTTGTCCTTTCATGCCTATTTCTAACCCTAGCCTTCAAAACATATAAATACACCATTTTTTATAGAGAATGGACATCTCTTGACCACCAAGAAACCTCCTTTCTACCATTCCTAATCTCTCCATTTCTCTTCTACCTAAGCTAAAACATCTAGATTACTTCACCTAAATCATTCCTCTCCTTCCATTTTCTCCACCCCTTTCCTTTGTCACTTTCCATATGACTCCACCTATCTAGACATATCCTCAACACCCACTCTTTGCACAAGATTCAAGCAAGGAAGCATCAAGGAAGGATCAAGCTTACAAGAGAGACCCAAGGATGATTTCTCTCCATTTTACTTCCTTTTCTTGTTTGTAATTATGTGTAATTAAAACCCCTATTTTAGGGGATGATTTGAGAGACTTTTTGGGCATGAGTATTTATTAAAGCTTTCAATATTATGTTTGCATGATTTAAGTTTTATTTACTTTTTAATTAGATCTTGCACTTATGTGATTAATTGAGTTATTGACACACTTATTGATTACAATATGTTGTAGGATTTATTTGTGATAAAATTGATTGAGTTATTGACACACTTGATTGATTAGAGCACATAGTGAATAGGATAGGCTTTTGGAGGGGTGATCAACCTCGATTGCCTAGACCATTTGATTGTCACTAACCGATCCCGCCGTGACCCCCTTTCCTTAATCCGTTAGGCATTGCGGTGGGAAGTTGTTTAGAGTTCGTAGTGACGGTCTAAACAACACATTCGAATGAGATCGGTCCTAGATTGTGTAGATTGTGCATTAAAGAAGCCATGTATGAATTGCTCATTGTCCATTAGCTACTCTATCATTTCCCTAGAATTCCTATTAATTGTTTATTCCATATTTCTTATCTAGATTTGTTGAGCATTCCATTTCATTAGTTTTATTAGGTTTATTTTACATGTATGTTTGATGGCTTGACAACCCATTCACTCATCCATTTATCTATGATTTATGTTATCGCATTTAGATTAGCTAATTAATCCAACTAATCACTCTAATTCCCTGTGGAATGAATCCTACTTGCCACTTTACTAATTTTCTATCCAAGTGGTGAAAAATCGGTTTTCAAAACGATCACATTTTAAAACATCATTTTGTTGAGTAACACAAACGACGCTCATCAAACATCGAGAGGAGAACAAAACAATATGCCAACCAAGCTAATGAAGGGCGCAAGAAAGTTGTGTTTGAGCCAGGTGATTGGGTGTGGTTGCATATGAGGAAGGAACGGTTTCCAGTCCAGCGGCGTTCTAAATTACTTCCTAGGGGAGATGGTCCATTTTAAGTGCTTGAAATGATCAATAACAATGCCTACAAGTTAGATCTTCCAGGTGAGTATAATATTAGTGCAAGCTTCAATGTTTCTGATTTGTCTCCTTTTGATGTAGGTAATGATTTGAGGACAAATCATTTTCAAGAGGGAGGGAATGATGAGAATAAGGGAGCTGCACCAAGGGACCCATTGCATGTTCAGGTTGGGCCAATAACAAGGGCAAGGGCTAAGAGATTCAAAGAGGCACTCAATGGCCTGATTCAAGACACTTGAGCTGATTCTAAATTGTTGAAGACCAAGATAAGCCCACATGAAGACCAATGCTTAATTAACATCATCAAGGCCATGGATTGGACCAAATAAGAGAAGACTTGGGCGTGAGGCACATATTTGGGCGTGTGGCCCAAGTTTGGAGGAGATTCAATTCAAGCTGATTTGTTTCCTTTTTATTTAGTTTTCAAAGAATAATGAGTTGATTTGTTTCCCAAATTAAGAGGCTGATTTGCTTCCTAATTTAGCCTTCCAAATAGGGAGCAAGTCAATAGTTGCTTGTTTTAGTGTTTATTTTCTTTCCCGTTTGTAAGGCAATTATTGCTCTTTTAGTTTTCGTTTTGTAAGGCCTTAATGGCTGAATTTCTTGTTTCCTTTTTTTTTGAGTTTGGCGTGTTGCCTTTCTTTTCTTTTAGGGTTTTAGTTTAAAAGGAACCATCTTATGTAACTTTTTGGCAGACTTGAATTTTAATGAAAATTGAGAGAATTTTCTCTTTTTGTTCTTTGAGAACTGATTGGAACTTATCAGATTTTCTTTGTGGCGTTCCTCCTTGACTTATCAATCAAGTATTCCATCCTTGATTGTGGCGTCTTCCTTATACCAAGGTTCACATCTCGATATAGGTGTTGGGTCACGGTTTCCATCTGAACCAGAGGTTAGAACGATCATGGGCATCAACCTTGTTACAATCGATGAGGTTCGTATCATGAATGCTACCCCTAAACAATTAGAAGTTAAGAAGATTATACTTGACCACAAGCTTAGTCTAGTTTGTTTAATTGAGACAAGAGTGAGTATGATCCTTAAGCCTCTTGTAGTCAATTCAGTTTTCATATATTGGGAAATGCTTGACAATTACAATAGTCATGATCTTGGAAGAATTTGGTTTGGTTGGGATCCTAAGATCCTCAAAATCTCTAAATTTTTTGAAATTGATCAAATTGTACATTGCCAAGCTCATATTTTGGATAGTAATGACAGGTTCAATATCTCATTTGTTTATGGTTCTAATGTTGATAGTTCTATAAGAGCTTTTTTGCATAGTATATGCTCTAATCAGCAAGATACTCCTGGGATGGTTCTTGGCGATTTCAATGTCTCTAGGAGGGTAAATGAGTCAGTTGGGGGTTCATCACGTATTTCCTTAACTATGGAAGAGTTTAATGACTGTCTTTATGTTTCTGAACTTGATGACCTTCGTTTCTCGGGTTTTCTCCACACTTGGTGTAATAAGAGAAGCATTGGCTGCATCTCTAAGAAGTTGGATAGAGTTCTTGTTAATAAGGAATGGATGGCCAAGTTTGAACACTCTGAAGCCATTTTTATTACTCCAAGCATCTCGGATCACAACCCCTCTTTGGTTAAGCTCGGATTGCAAGGTAATAAGAAGAATTGCCCTTTTAAAATTTTCAATTTTCTAATGCCTTACAAATATTCGGCAATTAATGCCTTACAATCAGGAAAATAAATAGGCAATTAATGTCTTACAATCAGGAAAGAAAATAAAGATTAAAGCATACAATTAGTTGACTTGCTCCCTATTTGGATGGCTAAATTTTAGAAACAAATCTGCCCCTTACTCTGGGAAACAAATCAGCTCATTATTCTTTGGAAACTAAACAGGAAAAAGCTTAAATTAATCTTCTATAACCCTAACTTGTACCACACGCCCAAGCCCTAGCTTGGTCTTCATGTGGGCCGAACTTGGACTTCAACAAATCAGATCAGTCCATTAAATGCTTCATTGATCCTCTTGGCTCTTTGTAATTGGCCCAACTGCAACATAGAATGGATCCGTTGGTGAAGCTTCTTGATTCTCATCAGAAGGTTCAGCCTTGGCCTTGAAACTAGACTGGTCATCCCCCTCGTTCCAATTCGGTTCCCATGATGAGGAAGAACCCGAATGTTGTCCAACTTGTGTGGAACCCTTCCTCCTCAATCGTTGATCCAAAATCTTCTCCAACCGATCAAACTTTTGTTACATAGCTTTGTAAAAAAAAAAAAATTGATATCAATCGTTTCCAGTACATTGTCAGACATTTTTTTTTTTACCCTACCTAATCAAATGAAAACAAGCAAAGGTTTTGAGAACTTTATTTATACATTTTTTTTTTGTAACAGATCTTATTAACTTTTTTTTTTTTTTTTTGTAACAGATCTGATTTTATTTTTTTTTGAATTGGAATCTGATCAAACTATTTTTTTTTTTTGGGTAACAGATCTGATCAATTTTTATTTTTTTTTGATCAAATGAAATAAAAAGAAATTAAAAAAAAAAAAAGATAGATCAAATCTAATTTAGAAGCCTAAGCTTTGATACTAACTGATATGAACCTCACCAATAGCAGTGAGACCCGGAACAAATATATGGTAACGAAGGATCGTTTTCTAGTTCAAGTTTATAAACAAAGAAAATAATAGGACCGCGACCCGTTATCTATATGGAGATAAGAACCAATGGTATCAAGAATGTTGTAGACGCCACACTCTAGAACAAGAAAGAAGGTGAGTGATAAGTCAAGGTTTGAATGCCACAAGGTAGAACCTTGATAAGTTCATAGTTCAATGAAGAACCAAGAGAAAAATGTTCTCTCCAATAATATTATTCCATTTCCAAAAGTCTTCTCAATAATACATCAATGAGTCCTTTAAATACTAAAATATCTAAACCCTAGAAAAGAAAGATAAAAGGAAATAAACTACTTAGCAATTAATTGCCTTACAATTAAGAAAGTAAAAAGAATAAAACTTGCAAGTAGTTGAGTTTGTTTGGGAAAGCAAATCAACTATTTATTTGGGAAATAATTAAAAATAGGAAATATGCTAAAATTGGGACTCCTCCAACCATACGCAAATATGTTGAAATTAGGATTCCTCCATCACACGGATTTAAGAAGAAATTCGGACTCCTCCAACCCTAGCTTGTACCACATGCACAACAAGATAGATGGTCGAATTATGGCCTATTGTGATTTGTTATGGGTGATGGAGTCTTCATAACATTTGTAGGTCTCATCTTGGGATTTCGAAAAAAATATTATAATAGATTATCTGACCCCATATGCACTCTGTAGAGGTCCACAAAGTTCAGCCCAACGTCCAACTCAAGTCTTCGAGCAACAAGATAGATGGCCGAATTTGGGCATGTTGTGATTTGTTACGGATGTTGTGATTTGTTACGGATGACGAAGTCTTGATAACATCTGTAGGGCTCGTCTTGGGCTTTCTAGAAACATATTATAAAAGACAATCCAACCCCATGTGTTCTCTATAGAGGTACACGAAATTCAGCCTGGATTTGGTCTTCATGTGGGTCGAACTTGGGCTTCAGCAACTCAGAATCAGCCCCTATTAAATGCTTCTTTGATACCCCTGGCCCTTGTAATTGGCCCAACTGGAACATACAATGGTTCCTTTAGTGATGCTTCTTGATTCTCATCATATCAGATGCGAGGGTGTACGGGTGGAGTATGGGTCAGTGACTCGCACTCACCCGCACTTTATCAACTTCCTTTGACTTTGAAGTCTTGGATCTGGGTAAGTGTCCGGGTGAAATGCGGTTGGATGACCCGCACTCACCCGCACTTTATCAATATTCAGCAATCAGGTCCTCTGGTCTGGGCAAGAGTGCAAGTAAAGTTTGGTTGGGACCCGTACTCACCTGCACTTTATCTAACTTCAGCAATCAGGTCCTCTAGTCTTGGCAAGAGTTCCGGTGAAGTGTGGATGGGACCCGCACTTACCCGCACTGTTGTAGCCTTGATCAGGCCAAAATTGGTATGATTTTGGCCCTCATTTCCGTTTCTTTTTGCTTGATTCTCGGGCATTTTTCCCGTGTTTAATGTTGTTAAATTGAGTGTTTCAGGTTTTATTAGGTTTCAGAAGCAATTGAGATGAAGGTGGAGGACTTGTGCGAAAATGTCTCACAAATGAGAAGAAACAGGGCATTTTCGCCACTTGGACATAAGAGGGCGCCACTTGAGCGCCATGGCGACAGAAGAGTTCCCAAAGGCATCAGAAGGTCGCCACTTGGGCGCCACTTGAGCGCCATGGCGACAGAAGGTCACAAAAACAATCAGGTGGGGTCGCCACTTGGGGTCGCCATGGCGACCTCCCTTGCAAGTGGCAACCTCCCTTGCAAGTGGCGACCTAGTGCACTCAAGGCATGGTCGCCACTTAGGGTCGCCATGGCGACCTTGATGGTACAAATGGCGACCTCTTCACATTTCCAGGGTCGCCACTTATGGTCGCCATGGCGACCTAGAGGATACAAGTGGCGACCTCTACACATTTTGGTCATGGTCGCCACTTGACAAATAGCGAGAAAGATGGTTTTCAGAGCGACCTTTTCATCTAACCGTTTTACGCTCTATGGTCGCCATAGCGACCAAATAGCGACCTAGACTCCACATCAGCGAATCAAGCAGTTACCAGTACATGTCCATGAGTGAGTATATATATAAAGCGTCTCTCCATCTTCAAGGATCGAAAATTAGAGCAAAAATTGAGAGAACACTCTTTCAGATCTAGATCATCATCCATGGAACATTATTCATCATCCTCCATTTCTCTCCTTGAACTCATCTAATCCATCCAACCTGTAAAGATTCCCATTTGTTGATTAGCTTGTTTCGTGGACAAACCACATGTTGGGGTTGATGTAAGGGTAGCTTAGGTATTGGTGATCATCCATGGCCCTTTCAAGACTTCAAGAGAAGAAGCACCAAAGGTAAATTCTAGTGCTTACATGCTTTGAAGAGATCATAGTTGCACACACACACAACTCATGCATAAATCTTATTCTTGTATGTTGTGTGTTTTATATGAGTGCTTGCATGTTCTTGAACATCTCTTCTAGCATGTTTTATTTGATTGCATCTAGGTCATTAAAATGCCATAACATGTTTAGGCATTAGGATGCAAAGTCATGAATTGTATTCATGCTTGTTTGAATTGATTGCATCTTGTTTTATGATAATGCCATGACATGATAGGCATTAGGATGCATTCAATTCCCACACTTGCACTTCATGTTTGATTAGCTTTTAGTGTGGTGTAATTCGTTTCCGTTTGAGTGATCGGAAACGTCCGTGCTTGCACGATGGTGTGCATATCTTAGCACGATGGTTGACCACTTGAGAAGGTCTCATTCTTCTCTTGGATAAGTGGTAGATTCGGTTTGGTTATTTGGAGTGAAGTGTCTAGGTTCAAAATATTGGATTTCAATGATTTAAATGTTTTTCAAAACTGACATTTGTATGGTCTTGTGACCATAACTTTTTACACAAAGTTTCAAATTGAGTTTTGTAAAATTCTAGACAAACTAGACACTCATACCTTTCCAACGGTATATTATTCGTAATATTTTATGACCGTTTGGATTGCTTTTGAAATCTCCAAAGTAACCACTAAAACAGGGCATCACAGCTGTTATCCGTATCTGACCTTTGGTCACTCAAATGACCATAACTTTTTCTACATACATCAAAATATCATTCCATAAATTGGAGTAGAAAGTAGACTTCCATACCTTTCCAACGATATATCATATGAAAGGTTTCGATGTCGTTTGGTCATGTTTCGGTGCGCGCAAATTTGAGTTATGCGCTGTCGCGTTTTCTGCGCTCAGTGACCGCAAAATATGGGCGCCGAATGTGTCAGGTGCATTTCTGCGCCCTTGATTATGCTGCCACGGGCAGCAGAATAGGCCGCCGAATTGGCCCGTAAAGTTGGGACAATTTTGTCTTTTCACCCAACATTTTTACTCTCTATAAATATATCCTTATCTTTGGTTCAAAACACAAGTCTTTGATCCTAAGAACCCTAGAGAGATATTTAGAGAGACTTGAGAGGAAAAACTTAAAGATCACATCTTTATTCCTCTCAACCCATTTCCACATGCATAAATCATCATCTAAGCATCATCTAGGATCATCTAGTGTGTGCTAATGCATGGGTCTTCTTCAACACACATGGTATGATTTGTTGAACACTAATCTCATCTTATTTTAGTGTTTTTACTTATCAATTTTATCTCTTTTATTACTTGTATGTTCTTGAGTAATTTCTACATACATGATTGAGATTATGTGTTGATTGGGTTTATTTTTACATAGCTTATTTGATTAGGTCATTATTGCCTAAAAGCTATGCCATAAACATTCATGTGCATCAAAGATCATCTAAGCATTTTCTAGCATAGTTAGTTTGCTTAGTTGCATGGGTTTTGGTCTTCACACTTCCCTTGGTATGTTCTTCACTTTTATCATTGATATTTAGTGTTGTATTTATCAAGGCATCTCTTTTATTATTTGAATGATCTTATATTAATATCTTATATTCAAAATAGAGATTGTTTGTGATGACATGATTGAATGTTTGTGGGTTATTTTTATAGCAACATCTAGGTTATTTAATCTATGATTTGCTAAGCTATTTGACATGTCATTTAGCCATTGATATCTAGGGTTGCATTTATTGCCATCTAATCATCCTAGATAAGCATATAGAGTTGCCTAGCTCTCATTGCATTTGTTGAGTATTTATATATATTCACATAGGTTGTAATCTCTTCATTGAGAAGTAAGTCTTGCGTGTAGCTTCCGGGATTAGGTTGCTTAGATCGCAAGCAATTGAAGTCTTGTTGTGATAGACCGGGATTAGGTCGGACACCGGGATTAGGTGGTCACACAAGCAATTGGACTAGGTCCACTTTTAAAGGCCCGCGTGGTAGAAGTGGGGGGTTACAGACCGGAGTGTTAGACGAGGTCTACATAGGTTGTAAACTTCATTTCAATTAGTGGATTCGAGGTTCGAGTGTGGCGCACTATAATAGCCCGTGGTTTTTCCCTGTTGAGGGTTTCCACGTAAAAATCAAGTGTCGTTTATATTTCCGCACCTTATTACACTTGATTATTGTTTTGTGAATTGGGTTATATTTGTAATATTGACTAATCCGAAAATTTGGTAATAACGGATTAAAAACCCATTCACACACCCTCTATGTCATTTATAAAAGACACCCACGGGTATAATGGTAAAATTTGTGAACTTTCACAACCCTCAACACAAAACCTTGATTACTTCACTACATCATTCCTCATCCCACCATTTCTCCACCAAAATCCTTAGTAACTTTCCACCAAAACACCCACATTCCAAGACATTTCCTCATCCTCCATTCCTTGCATCTAGGAGCATAGAGGAGAAGAAGGATCAAGCTTCAAGAAGGTGACCCAAGGGTTATTTCCTTATCATTTACTTCTTTTCATTTATTGCAAATATGTGTAACTAAACCCCTAATCTAGGGGATAGATTTGAGGATCAATTGGTTGTGGGTTTAGCTTAGCTTGTAATGAATCTCTTATGTGTTCTATTCATTCAAATTAATTAGATTCCATTCATTATAATTGACTTGTATATCACTTGTTGATTGCTATCTTGAGTGGAATAATTTGTTATATATTCATATGTGGATTGACAATCCTTGTGTGATTAAGAACCCATTGGATAGGATAGATTAGTGGTGGGTATATCAACCCCACTAATCTAAGCCTCTAAGTGGTTAACATAATGAGATTGGTACATTAATGATGCTAATTAGCTTACCCACATCCAAGTGTTAATCGATCTATTCCCTAGTTCTCTCATTAATTGATTTTATCACTATTCTTATCAAGGTGTTGAGTATTCTATTTTTCATAACATTTTTGTGTATTTTCATTTGAGTAGTTTAGCATTGGTGGTTTTAGAAACCACACATTTATCAAACACTATGATTTATTTTATTGTTCTAAGATTAGTCAATTTATCTAATTAACACTCCATTCCCTGTGGAACGAACTTGCTCACTATTTTGCTATCAAATCACATTTTAAAAGGATTAAGTGGCTTAAAAGAGTTTTCAAGAATCAACCAAAAACCATTATTATTACTATTTTGTTGAGTACACAAACGACCTCATCAAGCCTCTTGATGTCTTTCTCCCTCTTTCTGCAACCTTGGTTCTCTTTTCATCCGAAAGTCCCGTAATACACTCTAAACACTAGTAATGGGTAAATGCCTATAAATATGAACATAGAGCCAATAAGCGACGTTAAAATGCACGAAAACGACACAAAGGTTATGAATTTGAGGGCTGAAATATACAATATATTTGGCACGATCAAATACCTCAAAACCAAACCTTTGCTCATCCTCAGGCAAACATAAAATAAAACAAATAAGACGGACTAACAACTGACTTGATTGAAAAGTTCTTAGACAGCTAAACAATAATTTCAAAATAGCCATAAGTCCAACTAGTGATGTGATACAAAAATGTGTGATTGAGAGGAGTAAACATATGCACCTTATCTAAAGCAACCTGTAAATACCAAAAGGAAACTCGCACGAACAACATCCCACACCTAAAGGTACTCATGCATCGGGGACTACTCACTCCCATACCTTGAGCATAATTCGCTTCAATTCTAAAGCTCATGTGGATCTCTATTTTCTTTTCGCTCAGAGTCCTAAGTTCCACACTCACACATATGCAAAGATGAATGATGCATAGAATTTAAGCAATGACTATCCTAGGAAAGGAACACTATGCCATGGACGTGAAAGATCAAGTGTCAACCAACATTTCCAATTTAGACTAATTATGGGTCAAAAGGTCTTTTCCTTGGTTGTAACATGGCCATGGGGTTTAATGAGGTAATACAACGAATTTAGACAATTTGGAGTTCAAAATTACCAATCATGCTAGAATAAGTCCACCCATACAGTGCTCTTTATTATCTCTTGATAAATCACACGCTAGCGTTTTAGGCATTTGTTTTACCCATATTTATGCTTACAATGTTGTACTCTGCATTGTGAGTACTTAGCAACAAATAATTCGAGAATCTTTTGATTTTCTCATTTTCTTTTCTTTTGAGTTGCCCATATTTCTTTTATTTGACAATTAAGGCTCATAAGTACTGATTTGGGTACTTTTACATTTTTGGCCATTTGCTTAGCATATTTTCAACATTTTTTTCTTTGTACACGCTATATGACAATTAGAGCATAACTTCTTTCATTACCACCATTACACATCCTAAAATGATTAGTAACAAAGGTAGGCATGTGTTTAGGCTATGAGGTATATGGTTGTACGTGGTATCAAATGAAAGAGTAGTGTTTGGCCTCAAGTTTGGCTTTGGAGCACACAAATATGGATAGGAAAGTGTTTAGGCTTCTTGTAGGTAATTAACTTCACACACATTGCCTAATATCATGTCCACAATCATCTATCAAGGGAATTAACACATCCATCAAGCCATTCACCATATGATATGCATGTCCTAAGGCATGTGACGTAATGACGAGAGGAGTATTTTAAGAATAATCAATATTAACACTCAAAATGCACAATTTGAAAGCTTGTGTTTGTGATCTCACGAACATCTCCACTATTAGAACAAGGCGTGAAAGCGCTGAGTGGCACCTTAAAGTGGCACCAAGCTACATCACAAGATTACTATGAATACGAAGAACTCGCCAAAGGCACACGCTAAAAACATCACATCCAAACTAATTAAAGCTCGAAATTTTTGGCCAAGCGACAAAATTTTAAAAAAATGGATACTAAAAAGACTAAAAAGATGACTCAAAAAGGTGACTTCACCCCAAAACCAAAACTCAACAATGTCCTCATTGTTGGAAACCAAAGAGTACAGCCTAGCGGGGGGAAAACACCTTACAAGACTTAAATAGGCTCTATTAATCAAGGTGATTCAAACAACATGTCATTTAAAGCATTTTTCAACCTAATTCAAGCATATTCTCAAAATTGGTGGAAGGGGGGCAAAACAACCCCCAAATCGGATCTTTTCATAAGATCAATATGCAACACAAAATGTGTTCATCCATATCAACAAAATATTCCAAATCCACATTTAACAATGTGAAATCAATTAAGCACAAAATTTTAGAGGTAGAAACTCCCTTAAAAAGAAAATAGGTCCTTTGTCCGTGCAAGCTATCATGAAATTCCCAAAAAGACGAAGAACCTAACTTAAACACAACACCTTTACTAAGCACAAGTCAAATGCAATTCAAAACATGGTTTATAGTGTTCATAGAAACCACAACTAAAAAGAAAGCAAAAATAGCTAAAAGTGTACTAAGAAATAGGACCTCGGTGGGTTGCCTTCCACAAGCACTCTATTTAAAGTCTGGGCAAGACATGATAAGAGCTCTATGGCTCAGCAAGCTCCACAGAACCAACACCCTTGCGACTAACTTTAGACCCCAAATATGGCTTAAGCCTATGTCCATTCACCTTAAATGTTGCATCGTCTTTCAAACTCTGAATTTCTATTGCTCCATTAGGTGAGACATCAATAACATGGTATGGTCCTGACCATCTTGATTTCAAGTTCCCTGAAAATAACTTCAGACGAGATTCGTAAAACAACACGAGCATTCCAGGTTGGAGCTATTTTTTCACCAATCGATTGTCATGAATGATTTTTGTTTATTCTTTGTAAATCCTTGAACTCTCATAGGCTTCTAACCTAAATTCTTCCATCTCATTCAACTAATGGCATCTTTCTTCACCCGCCTTGTCATACTCCCAGTTTAACTTCTTGATTGCCCACCACGCTCTATGTTCTAGTTCTACCGATAGATGGCAAGCTTTACCGAACACTAACCTGTAAGGGCTCATCCCAATAGGAGTCTTGAATGCCATCCGGTATACCCACAGGGTGTCGGATAACTTCATTGCCCAATCGTTTCTAGTAGAGGAGATCGTTTTCTCCAAAATCTACTTGATGTGTCTATTGCTCACTTCGACCTTCCCCGACGTCTGAGGGTGGTATGGTGTGGCTACCTTGTGACGGGCCCCATACTTCTTCAATAGGTTGCCTAATATCTTATTACATAAATGGCTTCCTCCATCACTGATTATCACCCGTGGAATCCCAAATAGAGCCAAAATGTTTTCATTTACATACTTCACCACAACATTACTGTCATTAGTCTTTGTGGCGATTGCCTCCACCCATTTTGAGATGTAGTCAATTCCCACCAAAATATAGCTATATCCACCTGATGGTGTAAACAGTCCCACGAAGTCAAGCCCCCAAGTATCGAATATTTCTATGATCAAGATCCCCGTTTGTGGCATCTCATTCCGCTTACCAATGTTTCCCGTGCGTTGACATCTGTTGCATGCTAAACAGAACAGATACGCGTCCTTAAAAAGCGATACCCAAAAGAAACCTGATTGAAGTGCCTTGAGTGTCATTGTTCATGCACTAAAATGGCCCCCACACTGTATCTTATGACAGAATCTCAATACGTCACACTGCACTGCCTCTGGCACACACCTTCTAATCACCTGATCAGGCCCGTGTTTAAATAAATAAGGCTCATCCCAGAAATATTCTCTTAACCTTCTGACCTTTTTTTACCCTATGAATCCAAATCCAGGGGAAACACTCCATGAGTTAGGTAGTTTGCCAGATCTACGTACCAAGGCTCCTCAACCTGAACTGCCCACAAATGCTCGTCAGGAAAACCCTCTCTCAAAGGAATCTCATATTCTCCTATTGGGCCTTGCTGAACTAACCTACTGAGGTGGTCTGCTACTATATTCTCACAACCCTTCTTATCTCGGATTTCTAAATCAAATTCTTGTAGTAGCAATACCCACCTGATGATCCTGGGTTTCATATCTTTCTTTTGGAGTAAATATCGCAAAGCGGCATGGTTTGAATACACCACGACCTTGGCACCCACTAAGTATTGTCTAAATTTTTCAAGAGCAAAAATGATAGCCAGTAACTCTTTCTCTGTTATTGAATAATTCAACTGTGCGTCATTCAAAGTATAGGATGAGTAATATATAATGTGCGGGTCCTTGTCAACCCTCTGCCCCAAAACTACACCTAAGCATAATCAGATTCATCACACATCACTTCAAATGACAAATCCCAAACTGGTGGTGCTATCACTGGTGATGAGGTCAAAGCCTCATTTAGGGTTTCAAACGCTACCAAACACTTTGCATCAAACACAAAGTCCTTGTCCTTTTATAGAAACAAACATAAAGGCCTAGAGATCTTCGAAAAATCTTTGATGAATCTCCTATAAAACCCGGCGTGGCCAAGGAAAGACCTGATGTCTTTCACAGTCAATGGTGGTGGTAAACTCCTAATTACCTCAACTTTTGCTTTGTCCACCTCGATCCCCTTACTAGATATAATATGGCCTAGAACAATTCCTTGTTGTACCATGAAAGGGCACTTTTCCCATTTTGGTACCAAGTTGTTCTTCATGCACCGTTTTAGTACTAAGGATAAGTTACCAATGTTAGGATTATGCTCAATAGCAAGAGTGTAATAGTGTAATTAACAATCTTATTCATATTAATAAAGTGATTTCTGGTTTAAACAAATCTTATAGCATTTATAGTTTAATAATTGTTAAAGTAAATAATCATAAGGTCTAAAGACTATGAGAAAAGAAGAATTGTTCATACATCTGGATATGTATGTGGTAGACACAATTCTTTAGTTAGTCTTGAATATCGTTCACAACTTAAGTTAAAGGTTGGGCACCTTTATCTTGTTAAAGTTGTAGAATTCTTTTGCTAGCATTTGAGTGGGATCAAATGAGATATGATGAGTCTAAAATCATCGGAGTGTCTTCGAGCAAAAGGATCTAGTGCACTGGGTGCATTGAACAGGATCACAATGAAATACTTTATCTATAACCGTTAGTAGATAAAAGTAATTTCATTATCAGGACAATCGGAGAGTCTATCTTAATCCTGAGATAAATGATGGACTTATGGTTGCAGGTGATATCATTTGAGCTATCAATGAGTACGATTATATCGCATAGTCTATCCTCGATAGTTTGGTGATATTCATTTGTTAATCGATAGAGGACTTCATTTATAGATATGGACATCGTGGCTCCATTTATTAAATGAGAGTATAATATCATCATATGGATGTTTTGAGGTAATTGGATATTAAATCTCAACGTTGAGTTTTCAATAGTGTCTATTGAAAACATGGCTTCTGGACAAGTCAAAATATCCAAGTTCAAAATGTGGTCATATGAGTAAATATGGTAACTTGGAGAGTTATAGGCGGTCTATGAACTCTTGGCGATTACTGATATTAATCACGAGGATACACTATCTCCAATATGATTGTCTAGGGTATGAATGAGGAAGCATCTTCCTTTTCTGTCTTTATTTAAGAGTTCAATTTTAGCTCTTTAGTGGAATGAGCTAAAATTAATGGATCGGACCTAAGTGAATCATTAGTTGATTGTGATTAGGTTATGTCGATTGGAGCTTAAATTTAGATAGCCCGCCAAGATCCCCAATCCACACGGACTTGCATGGATCACTTGATATATTCTACCGGACCAATTTAGGGTCCATCTAGAATTGCAATTTAATATATTAAGAATATAATTTGCACATTATTTATGTAATGGGCTGCACAATTATATTTATATATTAATGGATGACATGTGGGCTTGTTTCTTTTAGTAAGATTGGGTCTAGTTCACATGTGGGCTTTTTAATTAAAGTCCTATGGATTAAATGAAATAGGAAAAATAATATTTGGCCCATTACTAATATGGGGCGGCAAGGTTAAATAATAACCTAAAATATTATTTTGTTTTCATTATTTAATTAAATAAGAATTAATTAATTCATTAATTAATTATTTAATTAAGATACAAATCTTTTCTCATTAGGAAATATATTTCCTAAAGGTATACTATTGGTAGTAGTATAATTAAATAGAAAGACTTGTTTGACAAGGAAATAAATAATTAGTTTTATTTATTCAAACAGGAAGTCTTTTTATTTTAGTCAAATATGAGAATAAAAGATTTATGAGTTTGATTAGGTTTGGGAAATCTTTTCTAAATAGGAATTAGGGTGCAATTCAAACTAGTTAACTTGTTTTGGAAATTGCGGCAACCCTAATGCATCAAGGAAGAGAATTCGGCCAACCCTAAAGCTAAAAAAGAAAGGAGAAAAATTTGGGCCATATATATATGCACATATATTATTTTCGGCCAGCCCTAAGGCTTAGTGCAGAAAATTATTTTTCTTCTTCTTCTTAACTCATAGATAGAGATTTTATTCAACTAAAACAAAAGAAAAAGGAACATAGATTATTCTTTGATGGTGTACTACTTGCTTGATCATTGATAAGCTTGTGTATACAACATCGATTAAGGTTCACGCGAGTTTCGATCATTAGATTGAGAACTCAAAAGTGACCGGAATAATCTTAGATTTCTTTTGATTGTTTTTGTGACTAACGATCAAGAAAGAAAAGTTTGTTTAATCCCATCACAGGTTTGCAATTCAAAGAGAAGGGAGACCACGCTCCTAGGTGATCCACGTTCGTGCTAGGATTGAAGATCTTGTGGATTACCATCGACGCAAGTCAATCGGATCACGCGACAAGAGGTATTAAATTTTATTACTTTGTTATATATATTTAATTAATCAAAAGGGTTTAAGGTTCATAATTGGAAAAATTTTTAAAAGCTACCCAACACTATTTTTTTAGTCTCGCTTCCGCTGCGGGTACTACGGTATTTTTCCCTACAATTGGTATCAGAGCCTGGTTTGAACCCTTTTAATTAATTAACGTATATATACGTGGATCGATTTCTTTTTATTGTGATTATGCATGTTTTAGAAAGAAATGGCACTCTAGGTATTCGCATATATTATTACATGTGATGTATGGATTAATATATGTTTTTATGTGGATTGTTATTGCTCGATTTTGGCTCTAGATTTTCAATGTATTTTTGGTTTCGGAATTGTAACAAGAAGGGTGGTCTATCATCGCCATAATTCCTTCTTGGTAGTTGCTAGTATTTTTTTTTATGTATTAAATAAGCTGCAGTTTTTTTTTTTTTGTATTAAAAATTTTTCTGCAGTATTTTTTTTTTGTGTGCAGTATTTTACTGCTGTGATTAAAAAAAAAAAAAAAAAAAATTTCTGCAGTATTTTATTTTGTTTAAATTAAATTGTAACACGTCCTATATCGAAGAATTGAAGACGTGAAGCAAACCGGAACCGAGAACGAGCACCGTGCGCACCCTAGGAGTGGATTGGGCCGCACAATGCAAGCCCAAAGCTTGGTGGGCTGCGCATGGCAGCCATGCAAAGCCTTATGGGCTGCGCATGGCAGCCCCTTTGAGAGGTGGTGGGCCGTGAAGTCCCGAGGAGGGAGGCCGGAGGATGGGCTTATGGTGATGGGCCACTCGAAGATCTTGTATTCCTATATCAAATGTAATTTACTTGTTTTTCTAGGATGGGCCAAAATTGTTGCTATTTAATTTATGCTTAAATATTACAATATTTGTTGTTGTATGATAACATGACATATAGAATAGGAGTGCCACTCATATATCTCTTTTGGTATGAACATGCATTGAATGATTTAGGTATCTAAATTGGCATCTAGATAACTTGGTAAATCATTCTATGGGATTTAATCACACGCCTTAAATAATTGAGTGGGAGAAGGTGTTTTTGTAACAACTATGGCTTCCAAGATTAGTTGAGCTTAATTATTTTATGGTAATTCCCCAAAGGGACATCCATAAATGGAATTAAGCAATATACTTCCTTACAAGGATAGACTAGACAATGGACTCAACGAGATCTACTCCCAAAGGAGGGATTTTCGTTAGAGAAAATTGAGGGTCGATATCTTGGTGACACACTCAATGTAATTTTATTGATATCCTCCAAAGAGTTCTTGTCAGTAAAATTGCAAGGCTAAAATTGAAAACGCTGGTTGTTATGTTAACAATTAGGTGGGACCTAGTCTAACTAGTAAATGGTGCGAACTCCCAAAGGAGGCGTAACATTTATGGGTGTTAGATCACCGTTGAATTTTATGATTGAGTTATTCATTTAATTCAAGATAAATATTTAAAAGTGCTTTTTAATGATTATTTACTTATATATGTTTTGTTTTCATTCAGAAATCATGACCCCATCACTTATGAACATCCTGAAAGATAACACCTTAACTGGAGATAACTATGTAACATGGAAAAGGAAAATTGGGTTGTTGCTGCAAAGTGAAAAACATAAGTTTGTTCTAACCACTCCTAAACCACCTGCTCCTACAATTGAATCAAGCATTGTGCAAAGAGATGAGTATGAGCAGTGGAAGACTTCAGATGATATGGCCAAATGTTATATTATGGCCACTATCTCCGACGTGTTGCAACAGCAGCATGAAGGAATGGAGTCTGCTGCTGATATAATGATGTCTCTAGAGGAGATGTTTGCTATGAAGTCCAGGACGACTAAGAGAGAGGCAGTGACTGCTTTTATGAATCTTAGGATGAAACCTGGACAGGCTGTGAAAGATCACATGATGAAAGTCATAGCACATCTCAACATTGCTGAACTGCATGGCGCTGAGATAGATGGTGAGACAAAGATTGATATGGTTGTCAATTCATTGTCAGATTCCTTTGATCAGTTCAAATTGGACTACACTTTGAACAAAAAGGAATACACCTTACAGAGCCTGATGCAAGATGTTCAAAGTGCTGAAAAGATCCTTGTGAAAGGCAAAGGTCAAGAGATTCATGTGGTTGGTAAAGTTGCTACTGTTAAGGCCCGTCAAAAGGTCAAGAAACAACAGAAGAAAAAGCAACTTGGGCCTGCCAAGAAGGACACCAAGAAAGTAACCAAGATCAAAGGGAAATGCTTCCTTTGTGGTGAAAAGGGACATTGGAAGAGATATTGCCCAAAGTCCCAGAACAAGAAGGAAGAAGGTAATTTGAATTATCTTGAAACATGTTTTTTGGCTGATTCTACAGATTCTTGGATCATAGACTCAGGAGCCACTAATCATGTTTGTTATTCCTTGCAGGGGTTCTAAGAAAGGAGAAGGCTGAATAAGAATGAGATCAATTTGCGCTTGGGCAACGGAACGTTAGTGTCTGCAAGTGCAGTGGGAGATATTAGAGTTTGTTTGGATTCTAGAAGGCATTTAGATTTAATAGACGTTTATTATGTACCTCAATTCAAGAGGAATTTAATTTCAGTTTCTTGTTTGAATAAATTTGGATATTCGGTTACTTTTAATAAAGTTTTTATTATTAGTAAGAATGACAAAGTTATTTGCAAAGGTACATTGGAAAACGGTCTATACTTCTTGCATAGAAATATCTCTCACTCGTTAGACACAGAAATAACGGAACCTGATCATAAAAGAGTTAAATTATCAAAAGATGAAACCTACCTTTGGCATTTACGCTTAGGTCATATTAACCTTAATAGGATTAAAAGATTGGTAAGTGACGGACCTTTGAGTGACTTAAAGGTTGATGATCTACCAACTTGTGAATCTTGTTTGGAAGGTAAAATGACCAAAAGGACGTTCTCTGCCAAAGGTGCCAGAGCCACTGAATGTTTAGGATTGATACACACTGATGTATGTGGACCTATGAGCATTCAAGCTAGAGGTGGATATGAGTACTTCATCACTTTCACATATGATTACTCAAGATTTGGATATGTGTATCTCATGCGACATAAGTCGGATGCTTTTGACATGTTCAAAGCATTTAAAGCTGAAGTGGAAAATCAGCTTGAGAAACACATAAAAATCTTGAGATCTGATCGTGGTGGAGAATATCTATCTGGGGAGTTTCAGCAATATCTTATTGAAAATGGGATAGTTTCTCAGTTTTCTGCACCTGGTACACCTCAACAAAATGGGGTAGCAGAAAGGAGAAATAGAACTCTTTTGGATATGGTTAGGTCTATGTTGAGTTATTCAACACTTCCTATTTCTTTCTGGGGATATACTTTACAAACTGCAATATACATTCTAAACCGAGTACCATCTAAGTCTGTTCCTCAAACACCGCATGAGTTGTGGACTGGGCGCAAGCCTAGTTTACAACACTTAAGGATATTTGGATGTCCTGCGCACGTGTTAAAAGGAAAGACAGAAAAGATGGAGTCCCGTTCAGAAACATGTATATTTGTAGGGTATCCGAAAGAAACTAAAGGATATTATTTTTATAGTCCTTCAGATCTTAAAGTATTTGTTTCGACAAATGCTAAATTTCTGGATAAGGACTATATGAATGATTTTGTGCCTAAAAGTAGAATGGTCCTGAATGAGATGTCAGGAGATACAATTCCACGAGAGGTTACACAACCTAACCCAATTGTAAGTTCCGATCCAACACAAGATCAACAACCTACCATTCCTCGTCGTAGTGGGAGGGTTAGAACACAACCCGAAAGATACATCGGTCTGGGAGAATCTGTAGAGAATCTCCCGGACGACGATGATCCCTATACATACAAGGAAGCTATGGATGATGTTGATAGTCGCCATTGGCAAACGGCAATGCAATCCGAGATTGAATCTATGTTCAATAACAAAGTCTGGTCCCTTGTAGACTTGCCTAAAGGGATAAAACCCATTGGGTGCAAGTGGGTATACAAGAGGAAAAGAGGTATGGATGGAAAGGTGGAAACCTTTAAAGCTAGATTGGTAGCTAAAGGGTATACACAGAAAGAAGGTATCGATTACGAGGAAACCTTCTCTCCTGTGGCCATGCTTAAATCCATTAGGATACTCTTATCCATTGCAGCATCTTTAGATCTAGAGATTTGGCAAATGGATGTCAAGACAGCTTTCCTTAATGGAAGTCTTGACGAAAGCATCTACATGATGCAACCAGAGGGATTCATTGAAAAGGGCCAAATGGACAAGGTATGCAAGTTGCAGAAATCCATATATGGATTAAAGCAAGCATCCAGATCCTGGAACATAAGGTTCGATCAAGCTGTCAAAGGTTTTGGATTTATTCAGAATCTTGACGAACCTTGTGTATACAAGAGGATTAAGGGCGACAAGTTGGTTTTCCTGATTCTTTATGTTGATGATATACTACTCATCGGAAACGATGTAGGTGTATTGACATCAGTAAAAGAATGGTTAGCAAAACAATTTGATATGAAGGACTTAGGAGAAGCAAGTTTTATTCTAGGTATCCAAGTTATAAGGGATAGAAAGAATAGAACGATTGCATTATCCCAAGCTTCATACATAGACAAAATCTTGTCTAGGTTTTCCATGCAGGATTCCAAGAAAGGTATGTTACCTTTCAGACATGGAATCAAGCTTTCTAAGGAACAAGTTCCTAAGAATGAGCATGAAGAGCAGTTCATGAGTAGAGTTCCATATGCCTCGGCAGTTGGAAGTCTCATGTATGCAATGCTCTGCACTAGACCAGATATTTGTTTTGCTGTTGGCATAGTTAGCAGGTTTCAATCGAAACCTGGTCCTGATCACTAGACGGCAGTCAAGCATATTTTCAAGTATCTCAAGAGAACGAGAGATAATATGCTTGTATACTCTGGAGGGGATTTGATTCCCGTTGGGTATACAGATTCTGATTTTCAATCAGATTCTGACTCCAGAAAATCCACATCAGGGGCTGTGTTTACTATTGGAGGAGGAGCAGTTATATGGAGGAGTATCAAGCAATCTTGTATTGCTGATTCCACCATGGAAGCTGAGTATGTTGCTGCATGCGAGGCTGTTTGGCTCCGCCAATTCTTGATTGACTTGGAAGTGGTTCCTAGTGCGAATAAGCAGATCACTATCTACTGTGACAACAGTGGAGCAGTGGCTAATTCGAAAGAACCAAGAAGTCACAAGAGGGGTAAACACATAGAAAGGAAATATCATCTTTTAAGGGAGATTGTTCAAAGAGGTGACGTGACGATTACCAAAATCGCGTCAGCGGAAAATCTAGCAGATCCCTTCACAAAGGCTCTACCTCAGAAGAGTTTCGATGGGCACCTAGAGAATATGGGCTTGAGAGATATGACACATTTGCTATAGCGCAAGTGAGAGATTGTTAGGATTATGCTCAATAGCAAGAGTGTAATAGTGTAATTAACAATCTTATTCATATTAATAAAGTGATTTCTGGTTTAAACAAATCTTATAGCATTTATAGTTTAATAATTGTTAAAGTAAATAATCATAAGGTCTAAAGACTATGAGAAAAGAAGAATTGTTCATACATCTGGATATGTATGTGGTAGACACAATTCTTTAGTTAGTCTTGAATATCGTTCACAACTTAAGTTAAAGGTTGGGCACCTTTATCTTGTTAAAGTTGTAGAATTCTTTTGCTAGCATTTGAGTGGGATCAAATGAGATATGATGAGTCTAAAATCATCGGAGTGTCTTCGAGCAAAAGGATCTAGTGCACTGGGTGCATTGAACAGGATCACAATGAAATACTTTATCTATAACCGTTAGTAGATAAAAGTAATTTCATTATCAGGACAATCGGAGAGTCTATCTTAATCCTGAGATAAATGATGGACTTATGGTTGCAGGTGATATCATTTGAGCTATCAATGAGTACGATTATATCGCATAGTCTATCCTCGATAGTTTGGTGATATTCATTTGTTAATCGATAGAGGACTTCATTTATAGATATGGACATCGTGGCTCCATTTATTAAATGAGAGTATAATATCATCATATGGATGTTTTGAGGTAATTGGATATTAAATCTCAACGTTGAGTTTTCAATAGTGTCTATTGAAAACATGGCTTCTGGACAAGTCAAAATATCCAAGTTCAAAATGTGGTCATATGAGTAAATATGGTAACTTGGAGAGTTATAGGCGGTCTATGAACTCTTGGCGATTACTGATATTAATCACGAGGATACACTATCTCCAATATGATTGTCTAGGGTATGAATGAGGAAGCATCTTCCTTTTCTGTCTTTATTTAAGAGTTCAATTTTAGCTCTTTAGTGGAATGAGCTAAAATTAATGGATCGGACCTAAGTGAATCATTAGTTGATTGTGATTAGGTTATGTCGATTGGAGCTTAAATTTAGATAGCCCGCCAAGATCCCCAATCCACACGGACTTGCATGGATCACTTGATATATTCTACCGGACCAATTTAGGGTCCATCTAGAATTGCAATTTAATATATTAAGAATATAATTTGCACATTATTTATGTAATGGGCTGCACAATTATATTTATATATTAATGGATGACATGTGGCCTTGTTTCTTTTAGTAAGATTGGGTCTAGTTCACATGTGGGCTTTTTAATTAAAGTCCTATGGATTAAATGAAATAGGAAAAATAATATTTGGCCCATTACTAATATGGGGCGGCAAGGTTAAATAATAACCTAAAATATTATTTTGTTTTCATTATTTAATTAAATAAGAATTAATTAATTCATTAATTAATTATTTAATTAGGGAGAATCGCAAATACCCCCCCGACTTTTAACCAAATGGCAAATCAAACCCTCTGGTTTGAACAATCAGCAAACAACCCCCTACCGTTAAGTAACCCTTGCATTATTTGATGCATGTAGGGGGTTATTTGCTGATTTGTAGGGGGCTATTTGCTGATTGTTCAAATTTGTAGGGGGTTATTTGCTGATTGTTCAAACCAGAGGGTTTGATTTGCCATTAGCTTAAAAGTCGGGGGGGTATTTGCGATTCTCCCATTTAATTAAGATACAAATCTTTTCTCATTAGGAAATATATTTCCTAAAGGTATACTATTGGTAGTAGTATAATTAAATAGAAAGACTTGTTTGACAAGGAAATAAATAATTAGTTTTATTTATTCAAACAGGAAGTCTTTTTATTTTAGTCAAATATGAGAATAAAAGATTTATGAGTTTGATTAGGTTTGGGAAATCTTTTCTAAATAGGAATTAGGGTGCAATTCAAACTAGTTAACTTGTTTTGGAAATTGCGGCAACCCTAATGCATCAAGGAAGAGAATTCGGCCAACCCTAAAGCTAAAAAAGAAAGGAGAAAAATTTGGGCCATATATATATGCACATATATTATTTTCGGCCAGCCCTAAGGCTTAGTGCAGAAAATTATTTTTCTTCTTCTTCTTAACTCATAGATAGAGATTTTATTCAACTAAAACAAAAGAAAAAGGAACATAGATTATTCTTTGATGGTGTACTACTTGCTTGATCATTGATAAGCTTGTGTATACAACATCGATTAAGGTTCACGCGAGTTTCGATCATTAGATTGAGAACTCAAAAGTGACCGGAATAATCTTAGATTTCTTTTGATTGTTTTTGTGACTAACGATCAAGAAAGAAAAGTTTGTTTAATCCCATCACAGGTTTGCAATTCAAAGAGAAGGGAGACCACGCTCCTAGGTGATCCACGTTCGTGCTAGGATTGAAGATCTTGCGGATTACCATCGACGCAAGTCAATCGGATCACGCGACAAGAATTATTAAATTTTATTACTTTGTTATATATATTTAATTAATCAAAAGGGTTTAAGGTTCATAATTGGAAAAAATTTTAAAAGCTACCCAACACTATTTTTTTAGTCTCGCTTCCGCTGCGGGTACTACGGTATTTTTCCCTACAACCAAGACACAAGTTGAAGGAGTTCCCGAAAGCTGAGAAGTCGTCCATAAAGACCTGTATTATCTCTCCCACCATATCAGAGAACAAATAAATCATACACCTTTAAAAAGTCTCTGGCGTGTTACAAAGGCCAAAGAGCATCCTTCGGAAAGCATATGTTCCATATGGGCAGGTGAACATGGTTTTCTCCTGATCCTCTAGGGCAATCACTATCTGATTATAACCAGAGTAACCGTCTAGGAAACAATAGAACTAATGCCCTGCCAACCGTTCTAAGACTTGGTCTATGAAAGGCATGGGGAAATGATCATTCTTGGTGATGGCATCCAATCTATGGTAGTCTACGCAAACGCACCACCCTGTCTGAAACCTTTGTGCCACCATCTCTTTCTTGTCATTTTTCACCATTGTAACTCCCGAATTCTTTGGTACTACGTGGATGGGACTCACCCACCTACTATATGAGATAGGGTAGATGATCCCGGCATCTATAAGCTTTAGTATTTTCTTTTTAACAACTTCCTGCATGATCCAGTTCAGTCTCCTTTGTAGCTCCGTTGATGGTTTGGTGTTTTCCTCTAGTAGGATCTTGTGCATGCATATGGTGGGACTGATACCTTTTAAATCATCTATAACCCACCCAATGGCATTCTTATGTTCTCTTAAAACCGCAAGCAAATCTTCTTCTCGGCTTTCTTCTAAATCGATGGCAATTATCATTGGATTCCTTTTTTCTTCATCTAGGAATACATACTTTAAGTTGGATGGAATTGCCTTCAACTCAACTTTTGGTAGGATCTCTTCTGATGGCAAAATGTCATCACCACTTTCTACCTTTTCAAATTCCTCTTCCACAGCGACATCTATGTCCTCCTCAAAGAAATCCACATTGCTACAATAATGGGAGCCAATTGGGTATGTTAAAGAGTTAAAGATGTTGAACTCCACTGGTTCATCTAATAACTTAATGGTAAGCTTCCTTACTGATCGAACCAAAATTGGTATGATTTTGGCCCTCGTGTCCTTCTCCTTTTGCTTGATTCTCGAGCAATATCCTATGATTTAATTGAGTAAATTAAGTGTTTTCAGGAATTTACAGAATTCAGGGGCATTGGAGTAATCTTGGTCAGTTGGAGGCAAAAGTGTAAAATATGAGGGAAGATTGAAGTTATCGCAATTATGAAAGAAATCAGGGGGCTATCTGTAATTTACCAAGCAAAGTAGGCAAGGCAGCTGATACGAACCTCGTCGATTGTAACAAGGATGATGCCTAGGATCGTTCTAACCTCTGGTTCGGATGGAAACCGCGACCCAACACCTATAGCGAGATGTGAACCTTGGTATAAGGAAGACGCTACAATCAATGATGGAATACTTGATTGATAAGTCAAGGAGGAACGCCACAGAGAAAATCTGATAAGTTCCAATTAGTTCTCAAGAACAAAAGAGAAAATTCTCTCAATTTTTATTAAAAAATCAAATCTGCCGAAAAAAACATAAGTTGGTTCCTTTTAAACTAAAACCCTAGAAGACAAGGTAGGCTACACGCCTAACTCAAAAAGGAAAACAAAAATATTTCGGCCAATAAGGCCTTACAAAACGAAAACTAAAAAGGAAACAAATCAACTAAAACTGAATCTCCTCCAAACTTGTGCCACACGCCCAACTTGTGCTTCACGCCCAAGTCTTCTCTTATTCGGCCCAATCCATTGCCTTGATGACATTAATTAAGCCTTGGTCTTCATGTGGGCTTATCTTGGGCTTCAACAATTTAGAATCAGCCCAAGTGTCTTGAATCAGGCCATTGAGTGCCTCTTTGAATCTCCTAGCCCTAGCCCTAGCCCTTGTTATTGGCCCAACCGGAACATGCAATGGGTCGCTTGGTGCAGCTCCCTTATTCTCATTAGCAGTGCCATGTCATCAATGAGAAATGGGCCTTTGAATGAACCCCGGGCCCCTTTTGCGTGCACACCACTAGCCCTAGTTTAATGAAACGGTGCGTTTCATATGTGGGTTCAAAACAGCAGGCCCAATGTGTGGCCTAAATGCTGACCTAGTCCACCTAACGCATAGCCCGTGTGCACCCAAAAATGTCTACTAACTGCACCTCATATGAGACAAAGAAGAGGTAGCTAAATGCACCCCTGCCTCTTGCTAAGCGTCCCCCATCTTCTTCAAAGTTCCTTTTTCTTCGACAGTGTGCAGAGCAGCCATGGCCATTTCAAACCCTAAAGTCGCTGCCACTTGAAGTCACAGGAAAGAGACATATTGCCAGCCGATTCCGGTCCCAAAATGACGGTGACCTCACAGGTAACCTGGTTGTCCCTTTTATGGTGCCCTAAACGGCCAGAATCCAAGCCTCTAATTCACGCCTAATCTCCCATATGTCGCCCTCAATCCCAAACCATGACCAAACCGCGAAAATCAATGTTGTGGTTTGCATTCTGATGTCGCCATGGCAACAGAGAGTTGTTTTTGGCCAGATTGCGTCGCCCTGAGAAGTCGTCAAGATGTCGCCATTGAAGCAAGTAGCGACCTCTTCTCTGTACATTTGTGATTGGGTGGGAAAATTACAAAATGCACCCCTCTTATGGTCTAAATGGTAATTTGCCATGGTCAGGGGTATTTTGGTAATTGACCACCCGGGACCTAATTTGAAAAGCCTATAAATTCATCACTATTTTTCCCCTTTTAACAACTCTTGTCAATTCTTGACAACCAAGAAACCTCATTGCTACCACTACTAATCCCTCAATTTCTCCTCTACCTTAAACTCAACATCTTGATTTCCTTCCCTCAATCATTCCTTTCTTCAGATCTTCTCCACATATCTCCTTTGTCACTTCCCATTTGACTCCGCCTATCTAGACACATCCTCATCATCCACTCTTTGCACAAGGAGCATCAAAGGCAAGGAAAGGATCAAGCTTACAAAAGGAGGCCCAAGGGTGATTTCCTAATCTTTTACTTGCCTTCCCTTTGATTGTAGTATGTGTAATTAAATCCCCTTTCTAGGGTTTAGATGTGAGAACATTTGGATTGGGTTTTGCTTAAGCTTTAATATATTTTAATCTCTATTTGTGTTCTATTCATTTTATAATTAGATTCTATTCATTATATAATTGACATGTATACCCACCAGTTGATTATACTCTTGTTTAGGATAATTTGTTATATAATCTTGATTGGATTAAAACCCTTGATGGATTGAGAATATAGTGAGTAGGATAGATTGTCGGAGGGTATATCAACCGCGACAATCTAAACCTTTAATTGTAACAAACCAATCCCGCCGTGACCCCCTCTCCTTAATCGGTTAGGCATTACGGTAAGAAGTTGTTTAGGGTTCATAGTGATGGTCTAAAAACATTCTAGAAAACAATTGGTTAACATTTATGAGATTTGCTCACTAAGGTAGCTTGAAAAGCATTTCCCGTAATCCACTTGTGACTCCGTCAATTCCCTAGCTATTCTCTTAATTGTTAATTCCATATATCTTATCTAGATTTGATGAGCATTCTATTTTATTAGTTTTATTAGGTTTATTTTACGTGTATGTTTGATGGCTTGACAAACCATACAACCATTCAGTGCTTATGATGTACTTTATCACATTTAGAATAGTTAATTTATTCAACTAATTACTCTAATTCCCTGTGGAACAAATCTTACTTGCCACTTTACTAATTTTCTATTTAAGTGGATTTTTAAGTGGTGAAATTAGTTTTCAAAACGATCACACATTAAAATGTATTTTGTTGAGTACACAAACGACCTCATCTCCTGCATGCATATCTATTACAACCCTATATGTTGCCATGAAGGGCCCACCGAAAAGAAACTTCACATCCCTCACATCTCTGCCTTCATCCATGTCTGTTACTACAAAGTCTGCAGGTATGATCAGTTTTTCGATCTGTATCAACACATCTTCAATAATGCCATTTGGACTCCTTGCCGAAGCATCCCCTAAAACAAGGGACATTGTGGTTTTTCTAAAGTCATTAAGACCAAGCTTCTTGTAGACATAGAATGGCATTAGGTTAATGCTTGCTCCCGAATCCAACATCACTATTTCGTGATTCGATCCACCAATTGTTATGTCTACTACAAAACTTCCTAGGTCTTTCATTTTCTGGGGCAATGTCTTCTGAATCACAACACTTACTGATATGAAGCTCACCAAGAGTAGTGAGACCTGGAACCAATATGATAAGAACCTCACCAAGAGTAGTGAGACCCGGAACCAATATATGGTAACGAATGATCATTTTCTAATTCAAGTTTACAAATAAAGAAAATAAAAAGGACCGCGACCCATTATCTATATGGAGATAAGAAGGTTGTAGACGCCACACTCAAGAACAAGAAAGAATGTGAGTGATAAGTCAAGTTTGAACGCCACAAGGTATAACTCTTGATAAGTTCATAGTTCAATGAAGAACCAAGAGAAAACATTCTCTCAAATGATATTATTTCATTCTAAAAGTCTACTGAATAATACATCAATGAGTCCCTTAAATACTAAGATATCTAAGACCTAAAAGGGAACAAATATTCGGCAATTAAATGCCTTACAATCAGAAAACTAAATTGGGCAATATTTGCCTTACAAACGGAAAGAAACTAAAACTAAAACAAGCAACTAATTGACTTGCTCCCTATTTGGAAGGCTAACATTTGGAAGTAAATCAGCCCCATAATTTGGGAAACAAATCAACCATTATTCTTTGCAAACTAAAAAGGAAAAATTGAAATTGAATCTTCTCTAACCCTAACTTGTATTACATGCAAGTATGCTGAAATTAGGACTCCTCCAACCACACGGAATTAAGCTAAAATTCGGACTCCTCAGCTCAAGTCTTCGTGCAACAAGCTAGATGTCCAAATTTGGGCTTGTTGTGATCTGTTACGGAGGACAGAGTCTTCATAACATCTATAGGGTTCATCTTGGGCTTTTCAAAAACATATTATAATAGAAGATCCAACTCTATACGCCCTCTGTAGAGGCCCACAAAGTTCTGCCTGGCGTCCAGCTCTTGTCCAGATCAAGACTTCGCGTAATAAGATAAATGGCCGATTTTGGGCCTGTTGCGATCTGTTACGGATGACGGAGTCTTCATAACATCTGTAGGGCTTATCTTGGGCTTTCTAAAAACATATTATAGTAGAAGATCCGACCCCATATGCCCTCTGTAGAGGTCTACAAAGTTCAGCCCGGATTTGGTCTTCATGTGGGCCGAACTTGTACTTCAGCAACTCAGAATCAATTATCATTAAATGCTTCTTTGATCCTCTTGGCCCTTGTAATTGGCCCAACTGGAACATGCAACATATCCTTTGGTGATGCTTCTTGATTCTCATCACAATATATGGTAATGAAGGATCGTTTTTTAATTCAAGTTTATAAACAAAGAAAATAATAGGACCACAACCCGTTATATATATGGAGATAAGAACCAATGGTATCAAGAAAGTTTTAGACGCCACACTCAAGAACAAGAAAGAAGGTGAGTGATAAGTCAAGGTTTGAACGCCACAAGGTAGAACCTTGATAAGTTCATAGTTCAATGAAGAACCAAGAGAAAAACGTTCTTCAAATAATATTATTCCATTTCCAAAATTCTAGTCTTGAAAAATAATATTATTGACACGGGAGTGTCCCATTGCATGACCTCGGTTCAAGCCACAAAGGGATTTCAAATTTTCACTATGGTTTGTTAAGCATTAGATTCAGCTCGCAAGGGTATTTTTGAGACTTCATAACTTTTCATTCCGGAAGATTTAGCTGATGTGCTTTATTTCATTGGAAAGATAAGCTTATTAAATTTAATTTCATATCTTAAAAAAGGTCATTTGAAGGTCCCAAGAGAGAGTTATGACTGAATTCGTTTTGGTGGTCAGATTCAACTAATATCGGGATTTGAAGAGTCCAGCTTTAATATCTTTAATTTCTTTGTTTAAAATGCTTTGAAATGTATTGTTATCTTTTATTTTTGTCCCTTTCCTATTCATGGAGGGTTGTTCCTTGATTATGCTATATAATGAGCATTTATCCATGTAAAAAGTAAGTTAATGAAGAATATTATCTCTTTGAGATTTTATCTTTAAACTCTGTATCTCTTTGGTGGATTTCCATTGAGTGTTGAGTTTTGCTTTGGTTCTGTATCCTTGGTTAGTTAAGAGGGTGGTGTTTCTGTATCCCTTTTGATTAGTCTTGGTGGTGAGCCGTTTCTACTAGTTTACTAAGGGTGGTGATATCTGTATCCCTTGGAAAATTAGTTAATTTATCTTTACTTGTTCTTGTGTGAGACGGACTGGTTTGTATTTTTTTTTGTGCGTGGGCTATTCATGAGTGTGTTTGACATTTGTGGAGATTTTTTAGGGCTGTTCAGCGTCAGATTGGTATCTAAGCAACAACAACAGCCTAGTTCTTCTAATACAAATTCTCGCAGGTGTTTTAAGTGCTAAGGGTTTGGGCATTTCTCTTCTGTGTGTCCAAATCACAAGATCGTTTCATTGGTTGAAGAAGATAGAGATGAAGATGACTTAGCAACAGATTTTAAAGAAGATGAGTATGAGAATGAAGAGGTTGCGGAAGATGTGACTTATGGAGATAAAGGTGCTTCTCCGGTCGTTCAAAGGAGTTTGAGTGTGATTCAAGAAGAGGAAGAGGAGGATTGGGTAAGAAAAAATGTGTTCCACACCAAGTGCACTTCTAATGGCAAGGTGTGTGTTGTGATTATTGATAGTGGCAGTTTTGAGAATGTAGTGTCTTCTTATAAGGTTGACAAGTTAGACCTCAAACAGTGCAGCACCCACATCCCTATGAGCTTTCATGGCTTCAAAAGGACAACGAGATTAAGGTGAATAAGCATTGCCTTGTTTCTTTTCAATTGGTAGAAATTATAGAGATGAAGTTTGGTGTGATGTAGCTCCTATGGATGCATGTCATTTACCGCCGGGAAGACCTTGGCATTATGATAGGCGTGTGTTGTACAATGGTTTTAAACACATGTACTCTTTTGTTAAAGATGGTTGTAAGATTATGTTGGGCCCTAGTAGGCCAAAAGAGGTTCCCAAACCCTCTAAAGGAGAGGGAAATAACTTGCATACTCAAGTTGATTGTAGGAGAGAGTTGATGCAAGGGTGTGAAGTTTATGTGCTGTTTGTGGTGGAAGAAAATGAGGGGAACAATGATCCACCGCTGATTATAAAGACTATTCTTGAAGAATACTTTGATGTAGTTTCGGATGAGTTACCACCTGGTTTACCACCGTTAAGAGACATTCAATATTGCGTTGACTTTGTTCCAGGTGCAAACTTACAAACAAAGCAGCTTATCGAATGAGTCCTAAAGAGTATGAAGAGTTGCAACATCAAGTGGATGAATTGTTAGCTAAGGGAATGGTGAGAGAAAGCATGAGTCCATGTGCAGTACCAGCTCTTTTGGTGCCAAAGAAATATGGTGCGTGGCGTATGTACATTGATAGTAGAGCAGTGAACAAGATTACATTTGATTATCGCTTCCCAATTCCACAACTTGATGATCTACTTGATCAACTACATGGTGCTGTCATCTTTTCAAAAAATTGATCTACGTAATGGGTACCATCAAATCATAATGAGACAAGGAGATGAGTGGAAGACAGCCTTCAAGACTAGAAATGGCCTCTATGAGTGGATGGTGATGCCATTTGGGTTATGTACTGAAGTATGGACACCCCTATCGTTCATGCACCAATCATAGCCCGTTTGAGGTGGTGTATGGTAAGAATCCTATAAGCCCTTTGGAATTGGTTCCCATTGGTTCTAACAAAGATTTTAGTGGAGATGCTGATGTTAGAGTTGGTGAGATCAAGAAGTTGCATGCTCAAGTTCGAGAGAAGATTATGAAGCAGAATGAGAAGTACAAGAAAACTAAGAACAAGTGACGCAAACATGTAGAGTTCAAGGAATGAGACTTGGTGTGGATTCATCTTAGCAAAGATCATTTTCCAAAAGGGAAATATGGTAAGCTAAAACCTAGAGCTAATGGTCCATTCAAAGTACTTCAACGCATTGGAGAGAATGCATACAAGATCAAGCTACCATATTCTTATGGTGTGTCACCAACTTTCAATGTAGCTGATTTGTCTCCTTATCATGGTGATGCATTTCAGACTTGAGGTCAAGTCTTTTCCAACCTGGGGAGATTGACATGGGAGTGTCCCATGACCTCAGTTCAAGACACAAAGGGATTTCAAATTCTCACTATGGTATTAAGCATCAGATTCAGTTCGCAGGAGTATTTTTGAGAATTTATAACTTTTGATTCCAGAAGATTTAGCTGATGTGCTTTATGTCATTGGAAAGATAAGCTTCTTAACTTCAATTTCGTATCTTAAAACATGTCATTTGAAGGTCCCAAGAGAGAGTTATGACTGAATTCGTTTTGGTGGTCAGATTCAACTAATCTCGAGATTTGAAGAGTCCCGTTTTAATATCTTTAATTTCTTTGTTTAAAATGCTTTGAAATGTATTGTTATCTTTTATTTTCATTCCTTTCCTATGCATGAAGGATTGTTCCTTGATTAGGCTATATAATGAGTCTTTATCCATGTAAAAAGTAAGTTAATGAATATTGCATTTCAGAATATTATCTCTTTGAGATTTTATCTTTCAACTTTGTATCTCTTTGGTGGATTTCCATTGAGTGGTGAGTTTTGCTTTGGTTATGTATCCTTGTTTAGTTAAAAGGGTGGTGTTTCTGTATCCCTTTTGATTAGTCTTGATGGTGAGCCGTTTCTACTAGTTTACTAAGGGTGGTGATATTTGTATCCCCTGGAAAATTAGTTAATTTGTCTTTACTTGTTCTTGTGTTAGACGGACTGGTTTGTGTTACTTTTGTGCATGGGCTGTCCGTGAGTGTGTTTAACATCGGTGGAGATTGTTTAGGGCTATCCAGCATCAAATGAGTCCCTTAAACACTAAAAATATCCAAAACCCTAGAAAAGAAAGATAAACGAAATAAACTACTCAACAATTAGTTTCCTTAAAATCTGAAAAAGTAGAAAGAATAAAACTAGTAACTAGCTGACTTTGTTTGGGAAACAAATCAGCTATTTATTTGAGAAATAAATAAAATAGGAAATATGCTAAAACTAGGACTCCTCTAACCATACGCAAATATGCTGAAATTATGACTCCTCCAACCATACGGAATTAAGCTTAAATTTGGACTCCTCAGCTCAAGTCTTCGCGCAATAAGATAGATTGCTGAATTTGTGTATGTTGTCATCTGTTTCGAAAGTCAAAGTCTGCATATCATTTGTAAGGATTGTCTTGGGATTTCCGAAAATATATTATAATAGACGATCTGACCTCATATGCTCTTTGTAGAGGCCCACAAAGTTCAGCCCGGCACCCAGCTCAAGTCTTCGTGCAACAATATAGATGGCCAAATTTGGGCCTGTTGTGATCTGTTTAGGAGGTTGGAATCTTCATAACATATGTAGGGATCATCTTGGGCTTTCCAGAAATATATTATAAAAGACGATCCGATGCCATATGTCCTCTATAGAGGTCCACGAAGTTCAGCCCAAATTTGGTCTTCATGTGGGCCGAACTTGGACTTCAACAACTCAGAATCAACCCACATTAAATGCTTCTTTGATCCTCTAGGCCCTTGTAATTGGCCCCACTGGAATATGCAATGGATCCTTTGATGATGCTTCTTGATTCTCATCATCCCACCTCTCTTCAAAAGGATTCGTCCTCGAATCTTCACCATACTGTTGTTGATAGCCTGCGACACTTCATCAAAAGTCCTGCAAAGAGAAACAAGAACAATAGGCCAAGAAGTTGGCTGATTTGAAAACAAGGCCTTTTTTATCTCACTTTTTTTTCTCATTAGTCGAGATTTCTTTTTTTGCTGTTTCAATCTCTCTTTCTTTTGAACTCTCACTCTCCTTGTTTACATCTTTTTTTTCTTTTAACCTCACTTGATCTTCATACACCTGTATTAGGGTTAAGGGTACACGAGTGATTCGCTTTTTATTGAGTATAAAAGAGTATCTACTTGTATAACCATCATGAGTTACACGCCTATCAAACTGCCATGGTTGCCTTAAAAGGTTATGACTCACATGCATTGGTACCACATCACACAAGACTTCATCTTTGTACTTCCCGATGGAAAAAGACACCAACACCTGTTTAGTTACCTTGATTTCTTCACTATCATTCAACCATTGTAGCTTATAAGGTTTTGGGTGCTTTAAAGTGGCCAAATTCAATTTTCCACCAAACTAGTACTAGCCAAATTAGTACAACTTCCCCCATCAATTATCATGCTACATACCTTATCATTAACATGGCATCGGGTGTGAAAGACATTGCCACATTGTACCTCATCATCTCCCTTTGCTTGAGCATTAAGAGCTCTTCTCGTGACCAAAAGCTCTCTATCTTTGTGATCTTTGGAAGGTTCGGCCTTGGCCATGAAACTAGGCTGGTCATCCCTCCTATTCCAATTCGATTCCCATGATGAAGAAGAACCCGAATATTGCCCAACTCGTGTGGAACCCTTCCTCTTCAATCGTTGATCCAACATCTTCTCCAACCAATCAAACTTTTGTACCATAGCTTTGTAAAAAAAAAAAAAAAAAAAAATTGATATCAATCGTTTCTGGTACATCGGCAGATTTTTTTGTTTTTACCCTACCCGATCAAACGAAAAAAAGCAAAGATTTTGGGAACTTTTTTTTTTTTTTTTAGTAACGGATCTGATTAATTTGTTTTTTTGAATCGGAATTTGATCAAACTTTTTTTTTTGATCAAACAAAATAAAAAGAAATTAAAAAAAAGAAAAAAGATAGGTCAAACCTGATTTAGAAGCCTAAGCTTTGATACCAACTAATATGAACTTCACCAAGAGTAGTGAGACCCAAAACCAATCTATGGTAACAAAGGATTGTTTTCTAATTCAAGTTTACAAACAACAAAAATAATAGGATTGTGACCCATTATCTATATGGAGATAAGAACCAATGGTATCAAGAAGGTTGTAGATACCACAATCTAGTACAAGAAAGAAGGTGAGTGATAAGTCAAGGTTTGAATGCCACAAGATAGAACCTTGATAAGTTCATAGTTCAATGAAGAACCAAGAGAAAAATGTTCTCTCAAATAATATTATTCCATTCCCAAAAGTCTAGTCTTGAAAAATACATCAATGAGTCCCTTAAATACTAAAAATATCTAAAACCCTAGAAAAGAAAGATAAAGGAAATAAACTACTCATCAATTAATTGCCTTACAATTAGGAAAGTAAAAAGAATAAAACTAGCAACTAGTTGACTTTGTTTGGGAAACAAATCAGCTATTTATTTGAGAAATAAATAAAATAGGAAATATGCTAAAACTGGTACTCCTCCAACCATACGCAAATATGCTGAAATTATGACTCCTCCAACCATACGGAATTAAGCTGAAATTCGGACTCCTCAACTCAAGTCTTCACACAATAAAATAGATGACTGAATTTGGGTTTGTTGTGTTCTGTTTCGGAGGTTGGAGTCTTCATAATATCTGTAGGGCTCATCTTGGGCTTTCCGAAAATATATTATAATGGATGATCTGATCCCATATGCTCTCTGTAGAAGCCCAGGAAGTTCAGCCTGGCGTCCAGCTCAAGTCTTCTCGCAACAAGATTGATGGCCAAATTTAGGCCCGTTGTGATCTGTTTTGAAGGTCAGAGTCTTCATAACATCTGTAGGGATCGTCTTAGGCTTTCCAGAAATGTATTATAATAGATGATCCAACTCTATATATCATCTATAGAGGTGCACAAAATTCAGCCTGGATTTGGTCTTCATGTGGGCCGAACTTGGACTTCAACAACTTAGAATCAGCCTCCATTAAATGCTTCTTTGATCCTCTTGGCTGTAATTGGCCCCACTAGAATATGCAATAGATCCTTTGGTGATGCTTCTTGATTCTCATCACTTACGTTCTCATTTAGACAATCCTATTTTTTTGGCCAAAACCTCTCTTTATCCTTGCTTAAATCCTTGAAAAATTTCCCATAAGTCTGCATTTTTTGGATGGCATCTAACAGGGGTAAATAGATAGTTACCTTGATGAGAATAAGGGAGCTGTACCAAGGGACCCATTGCATGTTCCGATTGGGCCAATAACAAAGGCAAAGGCTAAGAGATTCAAAGAGGCACTCAATGACCTGATTCAAGACACTTGGGCTGATTCTAAATTGTTGAAGTCCAAGATAAGCTCACATGAAGACCAAGGCTTAATTAACATCATCAAGGCTATGGATTGGGCCGAATAAGAGAAGACATGGGCGTGAGACACAAGTTTGGGCGTGTGGCACAAGTTTGGAGGAGATTCAATTCAAGCTGATTTGTTTCCTTTTTTTTTTTTTAGTTTTCAAAGAATAATGAGTTGATTTGTTTCCCAAATTAAGGGGCTGATTTGCTTCCTAATTTAGCCTTCCAAATAGGGAGCAAGTCAATAGTTGCTTGTTTTAGTGTTTATTTTCTTTCCCGTTTGTAAGGCAATTATTGCCCTTTTAGTTTTTTGTTTTGTAAGGCCTTAATGGCCGAATATCTTGTTTCTTTTTTTGAGATTGGCGTGTTGTCTTTCTTGTCTTTTAGGGTGCGTTTGGTACGCGGGTGATGACTCGCTTTTTGTGTCGTTACCAAATTGCGAATTACCAAAAGAATGTTATAAAATGAATCTTTACGCAATATATTTTAAGATTTGAAAATAAGTATTGTGGTAAGCTTAGAATTCGTTCCACAGGGAATTAGAGTAATATGTTGAATTAATTAGCTAATCTAAATGCGATAACATAAATCATAGATAAATGGATGAGTGAATGGGTTGTCAAGCCATCAAACATACAGGTAAAATAAACCTAATAAAACTAATGAAATGGAATGCTCAACAAATCTAGATAAGAAATATGGAATAAACAATTAATAGGAATTCTAGGGAAATGATAGAGTAGCTAATGGACAATGAGCAATTCATACATGGCTTCTTTAATGCACAATCTACACAATCTAGGACCGATCTCATTCGAATGTGTTGTTTAGACCGTCACTACGAACCCTAAACAACTTCCCACCGCAATGCCTAACCGATTAAGGAAAGGGGGTCACGGCGGGATCGGTTAGTGACAATCAAATGGTCTAGGCAATCGAGGTTGATCACCCCTCCAAAAGCCTATCCTATTCACTATGTGCTCTAATCAATCAAGTGTGTCAATAACTCAATCAATTTTATCACAAATTAATCCTACAACATATTGTAATCAACAAGTGTGTCAATACTCATTTAATCACATAAGTGCAAGATCTAATTAAAAAGTAAATAAAACTTAAATCATGCAAACATAATATTCAAAGCTTTAATAAATACTCATGTCCAAAAAGTCTCTCAAATCATCCCCTAAAATAGGGGTTTTAATTACACATAATTACAAACAAGAAAAGGAAGTAAAATGGAGAGAAATCACCCTTGGGTCTCTCTTGTAAGCTTGATCCTTCCTTGATGCTTCCTTGCTTGAATCTTGTGCAAAGAGTGGGTGTTGAGGATATGTCTAGATAGGTGGAGTCATATGGAAAGTGACAAAGGAAAGGGGTGGAGAAAATGGAAGGAGAGGAATGATTTTTGTGAAGTAATCTAGATGTTTAAGCTTAGGTAGAAGAGAAATGGAGAGATTAGGAATGGTGGAGAAAGGAGGTTTCTTGATGAACAAGAGTTGTCAAGAGTTAGCATAAAATGGTGTATTTATATGTTAGAAAAGCTAGGGTATGAAATGGGCATGAAAGGACAAGAATACCCCTCAAAAATGGCTTGAAAAACGTTCATTTTGCTACTTCTAGAAAGTGGAGGTCGCCATGGCGCGCCATAGGGTCGCCATGGCGACAGGGAGTGCGCAGCAGCTACGAAAACGGGCATAACTTTCTGTAGAAAACTCGGAATCGCAATCCGTAAAAACTGCTGGAAAGTAGACTTCCGGGGCTTTCCGAATATATGTAATTGGAAATGTGGTTCAATCTGAGGAGAGAGATATGCCTCTTTGAAGATGAATGATCTGCACACACTTTTTACAATTTCAGCCCCTTTTGCCACCAATATTATTCCAATGCCTCTGAACTTTATAAAAACCTGAAAACACTTAATTCACACCATTAAATCATGGGATATTGCCCAAGAATCAAGCAAAAAGAGAAGGAAGTGAGGGCCAAAATCATACCAATTTTGGTTCGATCAGCGGGACAGGACGGGACAGGACGGGACAACTTTTTATTGTCCCACGTTTGGCGCGCTATTAGCATGGGACGGGATGGGATGGGACAAGGTGGGACAAAAACCACCAAATTTTGTCCCACCCAAAACCCTAGGACAAGGTTGTCCCATGACATGGGACAAGTACAAAAAAAACTATTTTACCCTTTAAATTTTTAAAAAAATTATAAACATGTTTAATAATAATATATACTATTATATATATTATTATAATATATATATCTATATATATTATAATAATATAGATTATAATATTATACTGAGCTGAAAAGCATATGCTGATCAACTATGGACACCAAATACTTATATTCTTCCCTGCCCCACTGGGACCCCCCAGGGGACCCACTCTCGCCACGTGGCCATTGGCGATAAAGACTCTTTATCGCAAGAGTGGTGGCGAGCTCGACTTGAACTCGTGACTCCCAGGGTCGAAACAAGGCTCTGATACCACTGAGCTGAAAAGCATATGCTGATCAACTATGGACACCAAATACTTATATATAATATTATAGCCTATATTATTATGATATATTATATATATATATCATAATATTATGATATATATTATTTTAATATATATATATATTAATATATATCATAATATTATATATATATAATATTTTATTATTATAATATTATATATATATTTATATATTATATATTATTATATATACTAAAATAATATAATATATTATATATAAATATATAATAATATATAATATATAAATATATAAATACATATAATATTATAATCTATATTATTATGATATAGTATATATATATAATATATATATATATATATATTTTTTTTTTTTTTTTTTTTTTAAAGAATGATCTCTGCATTTGCATTCCCACACCTCAAATTGTTAACCTTTTTTGGGTGATCAAGTTCACAAAAGTAAAGTAATCAAAGGAGCACCAGATTTGATCCAAACTAAAATATATCTAGGACAAAAAGGTTCATTGAAAGCAGAAAAGCTCAAGAACAAATAAACATGAACCAACATAAAAAGTTCTCAATTGACTGTTCCTCCTTGTGAACAAAACAAAATCTTTTAAAAGCTATGAATAAGTCTTACATCTTAACATATACTAGACCACAAAACACGATCATGCTCGATAGAGTACTGCTAACACCGATGGATGCCATGTACCTAGCTTAAGCCACAAGGGTGCTGGCAGTGGTTGATTCGTATTTCCAGACGGGGGGAAGCTTCTTTGTTTTCTTGTAGTAACGAGCAAGCCTGTGAATCCTGCTCTCAACAAGGATCAAGCGGAACTTGGAATCCTTGTCCTTCCTGTTCCTTTCCAAATGCTTCCTGATAGCAACAGCCTTCTTGATGAGGTGGTAAAGATCCTCAGGAATTTCAGGAGCAAGCCCATGAGCCTTGAGGATACGCAATATCTTGCTTCCAGTAACACTCTTGACTTGAGCGATCCCATGAGAATCACGGAGAATGACACCAATCTGAGATGGAGTCAGACCCTTTTTCACAAATTTACAGATGTTGTCATCAACATCTTGACTTGAAATCTTGAGCCAACTCGGTGGCGTCCTCTTGTAAGGCAGAGCTGACGACGAAATACCCTTACCGCGACTGTGCATACGACCCATGGTGACGGCGGCGACGGTGGTGACGGGAGAGCTCTCTGTTCAGGTTTGTTCCTCTGCAACTATATATATAATATATCTTCTATATAATATTATATATATATATTTTTATATATATAATATAATATATAATATATCATATATATATTATATTATATATTATTATATATTATTATATATATATTAATATAATATGTATTTATAATATATTTTATAATATTATATATTATTACGTATATATTATATAATATATAATATTTTATTATCATATACAATAATATATAATATATTATTATATATAATAATACATATTATTAATATATTAATATAATAATATATATTATAATATATAATATTTATACATAATAATATATATTATAATATCATTATATATTACAATATATATTATAATTATAGTATATATAAGAGTTATAGTATATATAAGAGGGGCACTCTAGTCATTTGAACCTCTTGTCTCGTCCTGTCCTAGTCATACCAAACGCATAACAGTACAGGTAACAGTTCTGTCCCAGACCTTCCAAACACAATACAGAACAACTTGTCCTGTCCTGTCCCGTCCCGTCCTGTCCTGTCCTGTCCTGTCCCGTCCCGTCCCATCTTGTCCTGTCCCATCTGCGTACCAAACGCACCCTTAGGGTTTTAGTTTAAAAGGAACCATCTTATATAACTTTTCGGCAGACTTGAATTTTAATGAAAATTGAGAGAATTTTCTCTTTTGTTCTTTGAGAAGTGATTGGAACTTATCAGATTTTCTCTGTGGTGTTCCTCCTTGACTTATCAATCAAGTATTCCATCCTTGATTGTGGCATCTTCCTTATATCAAGGTTCACATCTTGATATAGGTGTTGGGTCGCGGTTTCCATCCGAACCAGAAGTTAGAACGATCCTAGGCGTCAACCTTGTTACAATCGACGAGGTCCGTATCAGTTGGTATCAGAGCTTAGGCCTTTAACAGCAGGTTTAACCTATCTTTGTTATTCTTCTTCTTTGATTCCGTTTGATCATGTCCAGTACCCTAAAAAAAAAATACCAAAGATCTTGCTTGTTAATCAAGGTCGGTAAAAAAAAAATATATTATTTTGAATGATTGTATAGTTGAATATATATCAACTATTGTTACTCCTCTTCTTGATTCATGCAGTGGTATTAAAAAAAAAAAAAAAATCCTGGTAGTAGAAACTCGTCTTTGTTATTCTAGCTTCGTTGTGATTCGTTTCATGTGAACCTAGGAAATCTTTGTTTCTTGTGAATGTGACTAAGAAATCCTGATTATTGTTTGGTTAGTTTGATAAGAACTTTTGAGAAAATTACGAGTGGAAAAAGGCAAGAGTGGTGAGTATGTACTGAGGGTAAAAGCCGAGTATATTGTGTGAAAACACGAGTGTTGAGTGAATTGATTATTTGAGCGAAATACGTGAGGGAGTGCCGTGAGGTCCTTTTTATTTTCTAATCTTTTTCTTGTAGGAAAACATGTCCGACAACAAAGATAAAGGCACTACTGAGGATTCTTCCATTACGGCGGATCTAAAGAATTGGAAGGAGGCATTAGTAGGGGAGATGAGGTGGATGATGAGGGGAGAATTGGAACAATTACATGAGCGCTTAGATCAAGTGGAAAACGCACGTGCGAAACAGCCACGACCCATTCCACAAGCACGTAGGAGAGAGAGAGTTCCGGTTAGAGAAAAAGTTAATGATTATTATGGGGATGAAAATGACATGGAGGGGGATAATCGCATGTCCAATGTGGGTGCGGGAAGATTTAGGCGTGGAATGGGAGGTAGAGGAGATAGGTATGGGAATAGAGAAGCTAGGTATGGGAATAGAGGAGATAGGTATGGAGAGAGGGTTGATAATAATTTGGGTAGTATAAAGGTGAAGATTCCAACTTTCCAATGTGAAACTGATCCTGAAGCTTATTTGGAGTGAGAGAAAAGAATAGAGTTGGTGTTTGATTGCCATGATTACTCCGAATTGAAGAAAGTGAAATTGGCAGCCATAGAATTCACTGATTATGCTATTGCTTGGTGGGATCAATTGATTGTGAGTAGGAGACGGAATGAGGAAAGACCTATTGAGACATGGGAGGAGATGAAAACTGTTATGAGGAGGAGATTAATTCCAAGTCACTATTACAGGGGTTTGTTTCATTAATAGCCAACCAATGGAAAAAACTCATCCTCGGAATATTCTAAGGGAACCACACAATATTAAACCAGGGAACAAAAGAGTGATGGGTTCTAAGAGACTCCATAGCCGAAGTAGCAGAATAAATACCATTTTGAGAGGGGAGCCATCGAATAATATCATCCATAATGGAGTCTGGATTGTAAGAAGGCATTCGACTCTTTATTTTAGCAAGATCAATTGACATAGCAACAGGCTATCTCCAAATATCACCAAGGACAATGGTATTAACTTTGGCATTGATAGGGAGACCAGAATCATAGATAACACGGGAACTCCATTTCATATGAATAAGGCCATCAGGGTGCCAATTATCAAACCATAAGGAAGTGTTCAAGCCACTACCAATAATGTACTGGAATAAAGGAGGGACTGAAGGCCTAAGATGAAGTAGCTTTCTCCAATTCCAAGAACAGGTATGAGGAGCTTTCACCTCCCACAAACTTGAACCTTTGAGGTGGTAGGCATTGATCCAAGAAGTCCAAAGATTATTAGTACCATAAACCAAATTCCAAATGTTCCTATTCATTAGAGCCTTATTCCACAAAGAGAGGTCCTTGATTCTAAGACCACCCTCTTTCTTAGGAATACAAATATCGGACCAAGCAATTTTAGAACCTTTGCTGCTACCCAACCCCATTCCATAAAAAACTATGAAATTTCTGCTCAATAACCTTTAAGATCTTCTTAGGAAGACAAAGATGACTAGCCCAAAACACTTGAATACTGGTTAAGACTGAGATAATTGGTTGAAGATGTTAGGATTATGCTCAATAGCAAGAGTGTAATAGTGTAATTAACAATCTTTTTCATATTAATAAAGTGATTTCTGTTTTAAACAAATCTTATAGCATTTATAGTTTAATAATTGTTAAAGTAAATAATCATAAGGTCTAAAGACTATGAGAAAAAAAAGAATTGTTCATACATCTGGATATGTATGTGGTAGACACAATTCTTTAGTTAGTCTTGAATATCATTCACAACTTAAGTTAAAGGTTGGGCACCTTTATCTTGTTAAAGTTGTAGAATTCTTTTGCTAGCATTTGAGTGGGATCAAATGAGATATGATGAGTCTAAAATCATCAGAGTGTCTTCGAGCAAAAGAATCTAGTGCACTAGGTGCATTGAACAAGATCACAATGAAATACTTTATCTATAACCGTCAGTAGATAAAAGTAATTTCATTATCAGGACAATCGGAGAGTCTATCTTAATCCTGAGATAAATGATGGACTTATGGTTGCAGGTGATATCATTTGAGCTATCAATGAGTACGATTATATCGCATAGTCTATCCTCGATAGTTTGGTGATATTCATTTGTTAATCGATAGAGGACTTCATTTATAGATATGGACATCGTGGCTGCATTTATTAAATGAGAGTATGATATCATCATATGGATGTTTTGAGGTAATTGGATATTAAATCTCAACGTTGAGTTTTCAATAGTGTCTATTGAAAACATGGCTTCTGGACAAGTCAAAATATCCAAGTTCAAAACGTGGTCATATGAGTAAATATGGTAACTTGGAGAGTTATAGGCGGTCTATGAACTCTTGGCGATTACTGATATTAATCACGAGGATACACTATCTCCAATATGATTGTCTAGGGTATGAATGAGGAAGCATCTTCCTTTTCTGTCTTTATTTAAGAGTTCAATTTTAGCTCTTTAGTGGAATGAGTTAAAATTAATGGATCGGACCTAAGTGAATCATTTGTTGATTGTGATTAGGTTATGTCTATTGGAGCTTAAATTTAGATAGCCCGCCAAGATCCCCAATCCACACGGACTTGCATGGATCACTTGATATATTCTACCGGACCAATTTAGGGTCCATCTAGAATTGCAATTTAATATATTAAGAATATAATTTGCACATTATTTATGTAATGGGCTGCACAATTATATTTATATATTAATGGATGACATGTGGGCTTGTTTCTTTTAGTAAGAATGGGTCTAGTTCACATGTGGGCTTTTTTATTTAAAGTCCAAAGGATTAAATGAAATGAGAAAATAATATTTGGCCCAATTATACATGTGGGGCGGCAAGATGCTATAATAGCATTTAATATTATTTTGTTTCATTATTTAATTAAATAAGAATTAATTAATTTATTAATTAATTGTTTAATTAAGTAACAAATCTTTTCTAAATAGGAAATATGATTCCTATTTGTATACTATTGGTAGTAGTATAATTAAATAGAAAGAATTGTTTGTCAAGGAAATAAATAATTAATTTTATTTATTTAATCAGATAGGAAGTCTTTTTATTTTAGTCAAATAAGGAATAAAAGATTATTGAGTTGGATTAGGGTTTGGAAATCTTAAACAAAATAGGAATTAGGGTGCAAAACATACTCCTTTTTTGTAGGAGGATTTGCGGCAACCCTAATTATTTTTGGGGAAGAATTCGGCCACCCTAGGGTAAAAAGAAGAAGAAATTCGGCCACCTATATAAGGCCACTTATAGAATTCGGCCACCGCCCTAAGGCTTGTGTGCAAAAAAAATTTTTCTTCTTCTTCTTAACTCATAGATGGAGAATTTATTCAACTAAGACTAAAAACAAAAGGAACATAGATTATTCTTTAATTGTATTCTAGTTGCTTATTCATCAATAAGCTTGTGAATACTAAATCGATCTAGGTTCACGCGAGTTTCGATCATAAGATTGAGAACTCAAAAGTGACCGGAATAATCTTAGGTTTCTTTAGATTGTTTTTGGGACTAACGAATCAAGAAAAGTTTGTTTAATCCAATCACAGGTTTGCAATTCAAAGAAAGGGAGACCACGCTCCTAGGTGATCCACGTTCGTGCTAGGATTGAAGATCTTGCGGATTACCATCGACGCAAGTCAATCGGATCACGCGACAAGAGGTATTAATCTTTTGTTTATTTTTATATATCTTTAATTAATCAAAAGGGTTTAAGGTTCATAAAATGGAAAAATTTTAAAAGCTACTAAAACTTTTTTTTTTAGTCTCGCTTCCGCTGCGGGTACAATTTTTCCCTACAGAAGATGACCAGCATAAGAAAGGCACTTTATCCGGAGAAGAAACCAGCAAGCTCACAATTAATAGTGATAGAGAACTTAGTAGTGGTAAGGCAAGCTCTAATCTAATTTATGACTTTCAAAGGAAATTGAAACGCAGCAAGAGTGTCAAGTAAGGAGCCCCAATCAACCATATCAAATGCTTTCATCAAATCCACCTTAAGGGCCAACTTTGGCGTACTATCATCTTTGTGGTAATTCCTCATTAGCTCTTGGACAAGAATAATGTTGTCTCCAATTCTCCTACCTGGAACAAAGGTTGATTGGAAGGTGCTAATAATTCCAGGAAGACAACTATTGGCAATTATCTTAGCAATGATCTTGTAGAGAGTGTTGCAACAAGAGATTGGTCTAAAGTCTGCCATTTTAGCGGGATTAGGGACCTTCGGAACCAAAGTAAGAATCGTAACATTGAGCTCTTTAAGAAGAAGGCCAGTACGAAAGAATTCTAGAACAGCATTAATAACATCATCACCAACGATGTGCCATGTCTTCTTGAAGAAATGAGCATTAAAACCATCTAAACCAGAAGCCTTATTAGGGTAGAGAGAAAAGCAAACCTCACAAATTTCATCATTTGTGTCCTGTCTACTCATGAAATCAGTTTGATCAATGGAGATGTGTTTGTCAATAACATTTCTCAAAGGACGAGAACCATGTCTAGAAGGCAAAGAGCAACCAAGAATATTTTGAAAGTGACAAACAACCTCATATTTGATTTGAGTATCTCTTTCAATCAAGGAACCATCTTCTCCAGTAATAGAAAGGATCTTACTTCTATTGCATCTTCCATTGATGAATTTGAAAAAATAGGAGGTGTTACGGTCACCAGCCTTAAGCCATTGAACTCTAGATTTTTGCCTCAAACAATCCTCCTCTGTTTGAAGAGCCAATGTGTAAGAGCTCATAAGCTCATTCTCTTGCATTCTAAGTCCTTCATCAAGAGGCTGCAGATCAAGAAGACTTTGGCAATCAACAAGAGCAGCCTTGGCCTCAATAGATTTAACCGTCAAATCCCCCACCGTATTCTTGTTAAGGGACTTTAAAACCTTCTTTAAATTTCGAAGCTTAGAGCAAAACTGAAATTGCATATTGCCATGAAAATTCTCTTGCAAACAACTCTCAAAGAAAGTCTTCCCTTTCTATTAGAAAATTGAAAATTTTAAAAGGGCAATTCTTCTTATTACCTTGCAATCCGAGCTTAACTAAAGAGAGGTTGTGATCCGAGATGCTAGGAGGAAGAAAAATGGCTTTAAAGTGCTCTAACTTGGCCATCCATTCCTTATTAACAAGAACTCTATCCAACTTCTTTGAGATGCAGCCAATGCTTCTCTTATTACACCAAGTGTGAAGAAAACCGGAGAAATGAAGGTCATCAAGTTTAGAAACATAAAGACAGTCATTAAACTCTTCCATAGCTGAGGAAATACGAGATGAACCCCCAACTAACTCATTCACCCTCCTAGAGACATTGAAATCGCCAAGAACCATCCAAAGAGTATCTTGCTGATTAGAGCATATATTATGCCAAAGAGCTCTTCTAGAACTATCAAAATTAGAACCATAAACAAATGAGATATGGAACCTGTCGTTACAATCCAAAATATGAGCTTGGCAATGTATAATCTGATCAATTTCAAAAAATTTAGTGATTTTGAGGATCCTAGGATCCTAACCAATCCAAATTCTACCAAGATCATGACTATAATAATTGTCAAGCATTTTTCAATCCGTGAAAACTGAATTGAATACAAGAGGCTTATGGATCATACTTACTCTTGTCTCAATTAAACAAACTAGACTAAGCTTGTGGTCAAGTATCATCTTCTTAACTTCTAATTGTTTAGGGGTTGCATTCAGACCCCTAATGTTCCAACAAGCTAAATTAATCATTAAGAGGTTGAGGAGATTTCACCTCCTTGTTAGAGGTATCAACAACACTCTCCTTAGAGAGGACATTGCATTGATTCTTGATTGGCAGGTTGGGAGGACATAAAAGAAGCTGAATTTCAGAATGACTAGCGGCAATGACTTCATCAACATTCAAAGAAGATACGGAAAGAGGAAGAGGCTCCATATTCGCACTAGGTGAGGGAACAAGGGTTGCATCTCCTCTAGAAAAGTTCCCTGAAGAGATGGATACATGAGCTGCAACACCACAATTGACCTTCACCCATTCTTGCTTCACTTTGGAACCATGGTTCTCATCGATTCTACCTTCCACATGCTTTAGACTTGGGCAGGTTGCAGCAAAATGACCAAACAATTTGCACTCCAGACAAATCTTTGGTCTCCATTGGTATTCAACCAGAATTTCAACACTCTCCCAATTATTGAGCTCATCACAATCGCCCATAAGTAAATCAAAAGAATCAACTAACTTGTTAGTAGCATCAATCTCGACACAAATTCTGACATATGAATTACTTTTCATTGATTCAGTTAAGCTATCAATATAAAGAGGCTTCCCAACAACACTAGCAATATAGCTTAGCCCCTATTCAGTCCAATATTCATAAGGAATATTAAAAAACTTGACCCATACTGGAACCTTAGAATAAGATTATTTCATTAAAACAAGCCGAGAGTGCCATTTATTAAGAATTATCATTCTTCCAGCAAAAATCCATGGACCAGCCTCAAGAACTTTAGAGCAAGAGTTATCATCTGAGAACTTGAAAAAATAGAACCCTTTTTTATTCTTGAGCACCTCTAGAAGACCATAATTACCCCAAATCTTCTTAGAAATATTGTTAACAAGAGAGAATGAGAGCTTCTTCTCAATAAAATAACCCACCAAACAGTTCTTCCAAGCTTTAAAGCCATCCTTTGCAACTTCTATGGGTGGGGAGACACACTTCCTATTACCACTTTGTAAGGGCTGGTAGAATTTTAGGTTCATAGGCTTACTTGTGGGGATACCCATAATTGGACCATTGTGAGTACCTTTCAGCACATTACTATAAGAAAAAGTGCTTTTTTTGGAAATTATAGGAGGCAATTAACCTACAACAATGTTAGCATCTTTATTCACCAAAAAATGAGTGATAGAGATACCTTTATTTTGGGAGACCTCTGTAGGGAAAAACGTTTGCACGTGGTAGAAGCGAGACTAAAAGAAGTTTAGTATATTTTAAAATTTTTCCAAGTTTGAACCTTAATCCTTTAATTAATTAAACATATACACCAAAAGATATCATTCCTTTGTCGCGTGATCCGATTGACTATGCGTCGATGGTAATCCGCAAGATCTTCCAATCCAATCACGAACGTGAATCACCTAGGAGCGTGGTCTCCCTTCTCTTTGAATTGTGTACTTGAGAATGGATAACAAAATTTTTTCTGATCTTTGTTAGTCACAATAAACTCCAAAAGATTGCTAAGAATGTCCCGGTCATTTTTGAATTCACAATCGTTAGATTGAAACTCACGTGAACCTTATTTGAAATTGTGCACAAAACCTTTTGATGTAAAGATTACTAGTGCACTATCGAAATAAGAACAATCTCCTCTTACAACCTCTCTTGGCCGAATTTCACACTAGTCTAAGAATCTGGATTGAGAGTGATTCTACTTATGTGGTTCAGCTTCTTTCTTCTCGTTCTGAGTTGGTTCATTGGAGAGTTCGTCAGGCGTGGCAGGGCTACATCTTCCAAATCTCGCATATGGATTTTTAGGTTTCACATATTTTTAGGAAGGGGAATCAAGTTGCAGATACGCTTTCTAAGCATGCTTTGGAGCTTCAAGCTGATTCTTGGTGGTTCTCTGCCCCGCCGTTCTGTTCTTCTTTAGTTGGCAATGACTGCATGAGTCGCGAGTCTTTTCTTTTTTCTTGATGTTTTCTTTTTCTTTTTGGTGTGGCCTGTGTGCCTCTTTTTGTTTGGGGTTGTTTTCCCTGGCTCTTTGTGCTTTGTTGCTTTTTGTCACTTTTTACTATCTTTTATCTGTTTTATATATGGTTACTGTCTAGGGGTTTTTCAACATATGATCGTTTGTGATGTTTTTTACCCTTAGATCAGTCCAACTTTTTTTTAAAAAAATAAAAATAAAAATCTCTCAATTGCAAAAACTAGGGTTTTTTTTTTTTTTTTTTTTTTTTTTTTTTTAATGGTTTGGCCGAATTCTCTTTTCCCATTTATATATATATATGATTCTCCACGCCTAATATATATATATATATATTGTGCAATTACTGCACGCCTAATATATATATACATTTAGTGCAAATATACTGCATGCATTATAAATTATATATATATATTGCGCACGGCTACATATCATTTGCCAAAATACATATATATCTTCATATATAGTTTTCGGTCAAAATATTATATATATCTATAGTGCACGAATTCATCTTGCATTAAACCTCTATAGTACAAACCCTAATTCAACTCTTTAGTGTATTTGTGACTATATAAAAAACTTCCTAATTTGACTAGATAAATAAATCTCTTATTTATCTACTTATCAAATAAAGTCTTTTATATTTAATATACTACGACCAATAGTATAATACTAGAAAACATATTTCCTAATCAGAAAAAGATTTGATTCTTAATTAAATAAATAATTAATTAACATATTAATTCATTTTCATTTAATTAAATAATAAAATAAACAATATAATGGGCTAATAAAATTAGCCTTGCCGCCCATGACCATTACTTGGGTCATATATTGTTTTTCTTATTTTATTAAATCCATTTGGACTTTAATAAAAAGCCCACATGTGAACTAGACCTATTCTTACTAAAAGAAACAAGCCCGCATGTCTTTCATTAATTTATTAATATAATTAAACAGCCCATTAAATAAATAATGTGCAAATTATATTCTTAATATATTAAATACAATTCTAGATGGACCCATAAATAGTCCATCTAGAATTGTCCGTGTGGATTGGGGATCTTGGCGGGTCTATCTAAATTTAAGCTCCAATAGACATAACCCAATTATAATCAACAAATGATTCACTTAGGTTCAATCTATTAATTTTAGTTTATTCCACTAAAGAACTAAAATTGCACTCTTAAATAAAGATGGAATAAGTAAATGATTCTCATTCTAGACAATCTTATAGGAGATAGTGAATCCTCGTGAAGAATATCAGTAATCGCCAAGAGCTCATAGACTGCCTATAGCTCTCCAAGTTACCATATTTACTCATATGACCACACTTTGAACTTGGATATATATTATGACTTGTCCAGAAGTCATCTTTCAATAGACACTATTGAAAACTCAACATTGAGATTTAATATCCAAAACCACAAAGTATCCATATGATGATATTCTACTCACATTTAATAAATGGAGCCACGATGTCCATATCTATAAATGAAGTCCTCTATCGATTAGCAAATGAATACCACCAAACTATCGAGGATAGACTATGCTATATAATCGTACTCATTGATAGCTCAAATGATAACACTTGTAACCATAAGTCTATCATTTATCTCAGAATTAAAATAGACTCTATGATTGTCTTGATAATGAAAAGACTTTTATTTATAGACGGTTCTAAAAAAAGTATTTCATTGTGATCCAGTTCAATGCACCCAGTGCACTAGATTCGTTTATTCGAAGACCTTTCGATGATTTTAGACTCATCATAACACATTTGATCCCACTCAAATGGTAGTAAAAGAATTCTACAACTTTAACAAGATAAAGGTGCCCAACCTCTAACTTAAATTGTGAATGTTATTCAAGACTAACTAAAGAATTGTGTCTACCTCATACATATCCAGATGTACAAACAATTCTTCTTTTCTCATAGTCTTTTGGCCTTATGATTATTTATTTTGACAATTATAATAATAAATGCTATAAGATTTTGTTAAAAATAGAAATCACTTTATTAATATGAAAAGATTGTCAAGTACAATATTACACTCTTGCAATTGAGCATAATCCTAACAACCTCCTCAAGTTGGACCGTAGTGGAGGAGTCGGGATTAACTTTCCTTTGCTGCTCCTTAGCTGATAGACCTTCAATCTCATGAGACAAACCAGCTCTATTGCAAATAGTATTGGTACCAGCTGAAATATTTTCAGTTTGAGGGCTCAATCCATCTCCATGGGAAAAAGCCTTATTCGAAACCCTACTAGCTTCCAAGAGAGAGGGAAAACCAGCAAAGGAAGATATAGAACAGTGTGGATTCTCCATGATTGAACCGGAGAAACCCTAGAGAAAACACTAACTAGAATAGAAAACTTGAAAAGGACATAACTCAGTGCCGTAAACCCCAAATCACAAAGTTCTTGTTTCTAGGTTGCATAGAAATTCACAATCTACAATCTTGAAGAATGGAAAATTAACTGAATCTAGCCGAAAAAGGACCAAAATAGCAAAACGGCAGTGAAACCCTAATAAAAAAAACAAACCAGTGCATAGATATTGAAACTGCCATAACTCTATGAAAAAAAGCCAAATCACAAGTTTCTTGTTTCAAAGTTGCATGAAATTTCACGATCTACAACTTTAAAGAAGAAAATAAGATCAGAATCAGACCAGAAGTGGCTCGGAATTGCAAAGCGGCACCGAAACCCTAAAACCTAAGCTCCCAACCAAACAGAGCATTTTTTAAATAAATAGTATCATAGAAAAGAAGGAAAGAATGTACGCCTAATGCAGAGGTTTCCCGGACCATTATTGACACTATTCGTAGCCAGCTCTGTTCTATCAATTTGAAGGATTGGACTCTGATTGCTATGAATTAGAATGTCACCTCTAGATGATACTCGTGTTGTTGGCTGTTTGTTTGCTCTTTCTTTTGTGTTTTTACTTTGTTAAAGATTTTGTTTAGCTCTTGTTTTTGAGCTTTTGTTAAGCTTATTTTGGGCCTTTGTGCTCTTGTTTCTTTGTTTCCTAGGGTATGCCCCTTGTATTTGTACATTCTTTCCTCTTTCTATGGTACTATTTATTTACCAAAAAAAAAAAGTTAGAGGAAAGTCCATTGTAGAAAGAGTTCACTTTCAATTCTTGAGGGTATGTATGCAGCGGCATCTAAGCGAGCAACAAGTGAAACCTTTCCCATGCCTTATGGAAGGGTTCACCATCCTCCTCGTAGAAAGATGCTATCTGCATATGTAACTCCTTTGCTTTTGCGAAGGGAAAAATTTGTTGAAGAAAACCTTGCACACCTGAGCCCATGTCACCAATGATCCCAACCTCAAGTTTATGTACCGAGTTTTGGCCCTGTCTTTCAAACAGTATTGGAAACAATGAAGGTGAAGTTGCTCTCTAGTTAGAACCTCTTGGCGAGCCATCTCTAGAAAGGTTTATAATGTAGCGCCATACTCCTTCGTGTACTGAAGGTTGTTTTCCATAGCTTTCCCACTAAAAGAAGGAAGGAGACCAATGTGCATACTCTTCAATTCATACTGCCTAGCCAAATCATCAAGTATTATGGCTGTGGCACATTTCCTATAAAGGGAAGTGTGTACTCCCCATAGTAAGGCCCAACTGTTCTTCCTTGTGCTCACTAGCCTCTGGTTCACGAGCATGTTGCTCATGCTGATATGGAGGAACTCTGTCTTCCATATTATCCTCCAACTAACTGACTCTTCTTCCTATTTAGTTGAAATTATAGTTTATTGGTAAAACTGTTCCTTTCAACAATCTTCTTTCGTGCATAAATCTGGAATCCTGAAATTCCACAACAAATATCGCCTAATGTAAAAGACACCAAACAAAATAAAACAAAAAATGTAACTAAACACAAAAACTACTAAAGCAAAACTAATCAAAGCTAAACTCTCTAATCCCCGGCAGCGACGCTATTTTGACAAAGGTCGTTTGCGTATGTAAATTCATTTGTCAAACAATATTTATAAGAACCTCAACAATGCCTTATATGGGTTTGAAAACACAAGTATGGCGGCAAGTAGGGTGTCGTCCACAAGGATCGGGACCAGCAATGACTAATCGGTACTTTAGCAATAGTTATGAACTAAAAGTAAAAGTGAATGATTGGTGTTTTGAAATATGAATTAACTAAAGGAAACTAATAAGTGCAATGAATAAAGATGGAATGCAAATGGAGTGATATATATGATATGGGGACAAAGGAGTTGATGGACTCATAAGTGAACAATGGGCACGTAAAAACTCACAATTAAGCACAAATGATCTAATGTAACCAACCTAGGATGTATTGTGTTGGTTATGTATCCCTTGCAAAAGGTCATCCTAGGATGTATAGTGAAAGCCTCCTACTTGGGACTATCCCTTCTAAGCAACCAACCTAGGATGTATAGTATTAGTTGCTTAGTTAGGACTTTTTTCCATGAAGATTATCTATCAATTTAATGGCTTAACCTTTTAATAAAGTAGTCACCCTAGGATGTATAGTGATTACTCTTAATCTCACACAAGAGGACAACCTAGGATGTATAGTGAAGGCCTCCTACTTGAGATTAGATTAAGATGGAGGTTATTAAACCGGATTCCACTCGAAGGATGTATTCTTGTGGAATCCAAGGGTAGCCACTCCTAGGATATATAGTTATGACTCTTAATCTCTCACAAGAGGTCAACCTAGGATGTGTAGGAAAACTTCCTATTCGAGATTAGATAAAGATTTGGTTTGTGAATCTGGATTCCACTTGAAGGATGTATTCTTATGGAATCCTTCCATTCAAAAGATCTTGAGACAACTAAATATGATATATACCTAGTTGCTCCTCAAGTACTTCCTAAATCAATTTGCTAAGAGGATGTATCCAAGACAAATCAACATTCAAAAGCAATGATGACAATGAATAGAACATAAATGATAGATTGAAATACTAGTAGAGTTTAATTACACACGCCCATTATCCATCAAACTAATCACATCAACCCCTTAGTGGGGATTTAGCTACCCATGGTAAATACACAATATGAACTAAGAGAAGAGAGATAGAGAAGACCCATGGTGAGACCTTCTTCTTGAAGCTTGGATTCCAATCTCCTAGTGTTCGTCCTTGAGTAGAGATGGAATGTATGTGAGAATGGTGGAAAATGATGTGTAGAAATGTGAAGTATGGAAGTGAAATGTGTTTGGATGGTTGGGAGAATATTCCTAGATCTAGATGATGTAAGGGGAATGAAAATGTCAGAGTAAAAACGTATGTATTCGTTCCAATATAAGTTTCTATTAATATGGATTACAAAAATAGGTCTAAAATGCTTTAAAGTCAAAATCTGGTGAGCGTGGAGTGCGAGTTGAGTGCGGGTCAGGGACCCACACTATACCCGCACTTATCGAGTCTTCAAGTTTCCAGCTCGCGGGTTTCCCAAATTGTGTGGGTGGAGTGCAGTTGGATGACCCGCACTATACCCGCACTTTATCTTTCCTTCGAGATTTCAGCTCTTGAGTTTTGTCAACAGTGCGAGTGGAGTATGGTTGGCTGACCCGCACTGTACCATCACTTTATCTTTTTTTCAAGATTTCAGCTCTGGGGTTTTATCAATAATACAGGTGGAGTATGGTTGGCTTACCGGTATTGTACCCGCACTTTATCTTCTCCTCAAATATCAGCTCTCGGGTTGTGTTAATAATGCGGGTAGAGTGCGGTTGGTTGACCAGCACTGTACCTACACTTTATGTTCTCAAATATCAGCTCTAGGTTTTATCAATAGTGCAGGTGTAGTGCGATTGGATGACCCGCACTCTTGGAGCTTCTAATGACTTTTTTCCTTCTTTTTGCATCTTTTGGTTCCTTTTCGCCCGAAAGTCCCATATTCCGCATCTAACACTAGAAATGTATGAATGCCTGCAAATAAGAACAAAGAGCCCATGAGAGATGCTAAAACGTAAGAGAAGGAGACCAAGGATAAGGAAATGAGGGCCAAAATATACAACAATTTTGGCACGATCAAAGCACATCATTTGATCAAAGTTGTAAATATCATTCTTTTCTATATTGTCTTATTTATAAATAATATATTGATTAGTACTGGTACATATTGAACATAATTGTGAATACAAGTATACTTTGGTTTTAGTTTTAATATAATTCCTTCACTTACAACTTGTGGACTTAATAGACAATGATTTATTGAAAATTCTTTTCTATTGTCTACACATGTTTTATATTGTTTAAGTGTTGTGATTCACGCTATCTAGAGGGACAAAATCTTGTTTGTTTCAAGGGACTGAAAAAGGTATAAAAACCTATTCACCTGCATTTGTACATTTCAATTGGTATCAGAGCAGGTCATTAGAAGGAATTAACGAGATCCGAGATACACTAATGGTTTATTGCTAAGTTTTTGAGTCATGGTTGTCCTCCTCTATTTGTTGGGAAAATATATGTTTTGTAGAAAGTGCTCATGTAAGACTTCATTAAGTCTAGTGATGAACAAGCTTGGTTGGTTATCAAGAAAGGTTTCTCTTCTCTGAGTCTTATATGTGATGAAATAGTTTCTCCTAAACCAAAATGGTGATGAAGTATGAATGAGATTTATTTATAGAAGTTGAAACTTTTAGAACTTTTTTTTTTTTTGGTATTCGTGGGTATTCGGGCCAGCTTGTGTGCACCTTGACTAATCCCATAAGACCCTAAAGTTAAAATCCAAGTAAACCTCCAGTGGCCACAAGAGAAACATGGCTGCCACGGACCGAACCCAGGACGTCCGAGTTTACGGCTCGCCCCAGTGACCAGCGGTACCATTCATAGTTGTGTATGTTTGAATCTCCTTTCTCTAAATAAAGATATTAATATGGCAAAAAAGGCATGTAATAGATTCCAAGCTATTTGTGGAAAAGGTTCTTCTTATTTGTCATTGCATTTGTCTACTAACAATTTTGTTGATAAGCTTAAAATGATTGTTAGTTACAATAGCAAAGAAGAAGAAGTTTTTGTTACCTAGAGGATGATCAAATTAGACTTGATCATTTATTTTTTTTTAATAAAAAAGGACTGATCTAAGGGTAAAAAGCATCACAAGCGATCATATGCTGAAAAACCCCTAGACAGTATCCGTATATAAAAGAGATAAAAGAAAGTAAAAAGTGACAAAAAGCAACAAAGCACAAAGAGCTAAGGAAAACAACCCCAAACAAAAAGAGGCACGTAGGCCACACCAAAAAGAAAAAGAAAACATCAAGAAAAACGAAAAGACTCGCGGCCCATGCAGTCATTGCCAACTAAAGAAGAACAGAATGGCGGGGCAGAGAACCACCAAGAATCTATCTGAAGCTCCAAAGCATGCTTAGAAAGCGTATCTGCAACTTGATTTCCCTCCATAAAAATATGTGAAACCTGAAAATCCATATGTGAGATTTGGAAGATGCAGCGCTGCCACGCCTGATGAACCCTCCAAGGAACCAACTCAGAATGAGAAGAAAGAAGCTGAACCACATAAGAAGAATCGCTCTCAAGCCAGATTCGATGCCACCCATACTTCCAAGCAAAATTAATGGCCAATGAGGCCGCCAGAAGCTCAGCCTCAAAAGCGAAAACCTGACCAAGAGGAATAGCAAAGCAACCCTTCACAAAAGCTCTATAGTTCCGAAAGATACCACCACAACCACCAACCCCCGGAGAGCCCATAGCAGCGCCATCAGTATTCACTTTGATCCAGCCGGGGGCCAGAGACGACCAAACCACACTCTTGATTACTGGGGCTTTAGAAGGGCGACCCTGAAGACCAAATCGACGAAGAATCAAAAGGTCATCCATACAGTTATGCATACAACAAATCTCTAGGCGATTAGCCTTTGAAACTGCACACCAGACCAAAGAAAGGATGGATTTAAAGTCCACCGACTTCCCTTCAAAGATCCACTGATTACGAGCAGTCCACACCCCCCATATCACAGCATGGATAGCCGCTTTCCATAAAATCCTGACCTGCTCACTAAAGGAAACCGACATGGCCTGCAAGAAGAAGGATTGCCAAGTTTCGGTAGAGACACGTCACTGGAAAATCGAGAAAACCGCCTCCCAAAAAGCAACCGCCAGAGGACAATGAAGAAAAAGATGATCTGCAGATTCACTATCATTTACTCAAGCAACACAATGAAGAAATTTGCAAGGAGTGATGATGACTCTAGTGATGAGGAATCCTCAAGTGATAAGTCCTCAAGTGAGGAAGAGCTAGTTAGCAACTTTGTTGCTTTTATGGGTTCTCACTTTATGCTAGAGGATGAATGTCAAGCATCTTTGGACAAGGAGATTGATCCAAATCATCAAGAGTGCTTGAGTTCTAATTCAAACAATCTTGATCTTTTGGCTAAGATAAAGAGCCTTAAAAAGCAATTGGAAATAGCTTTAAGAGAGGTTAAAGAGAAGGATGATTTGATCAAGATACAAGTTGATCATTTGCCAAGAAGCTTAGAGAAGTTGAATGAGTTGTTCTTGAGAAGGAAAAGATCATTTCTAGTTTGACTCAAGGATTTTCTAGTGGCTTAGTAGTTGAGGAAGAGCTCATAGAAGTGTCACTTCCTACAAGCGAGGCAAAAGTCATCATTGACAAGAAAGCTCCTAAGAAGAGACGATCCAAGACTAAGAACAAATTGAAGAACAAGGTATCTCTACAAACTCCCATTTGTGCTTCTTCTAGTCCGGAAGGTAAAATCTCTTCTTTCAATCCCATATGTCATTTTTGCAATACCGTAGGCCACATCAAGCCCAAATGCCTTTTTTTTTTTGGGTAAATAAGTAGTATCATAGAAAGAGGAAAGAATGTACAAATACAAGGGGCATACCCCAAGAAACAAAGAAACCATAGCACAAAGGCCCAAAACAAGCTCAACAAAAGCTCAAAAACAACAAGCTCATAAACAAGAGCTAAACAAAAGCTTTAAAAAAGAAAAAAACACAAAAGAAAGAGCAAATAAACAGCAAACAACACAAGTATCATCTAGAGGTGACATTACAATTCATAACAATCAGAGGCCAATCCTTCAAATGGATAGAACAGAGCCGGCTACAAATAGTGTCAATAATGGTCTAGGCAACCTTTGCATTAGGCCTACTAGAGCTCTTAAAAATACAAAATTTTCTCTCTCTCCAAATAAAATAGACATCCACCGTAAGACAAAGCTTTTTAGTCACAGTGGAAGCAGAGCTCCCTTTCCAATGAATGGAAATCCAATCAATTAAATCATTCCAGCTGAGACTAATCCAAGAACAACCACACTTGTTCAAGAGTTGAGTTCAAATGGCTTTGCTATACAAACACTCAAAGAAAAGGTGGGCATGTAGCAATAACTTCAGGATCGTAGCACTGAACACGGTCCAAGGTAGAAAGCCTACCTTTAATAGCCAACCAAAGGATGAAGCCCATCCTCGGAATATTCTGATGGAACTACACAATATTAAACCAGGGAACAAGAGAGTGATGGGTTCTAAAAGACTCCATAGTTGAAGCAGCATAATAAATGCCATTTGGAGAGGGGAGCCATCGAATAATATCATCCAAAATGGAGTTTGGATTGTAAGAAGGCATATGACTCTTTATTTCAGCAAGATCAATTGACATAGCAATAGGACATCTCCAAATATCACCAAGGAAAATAGTATTAACCTTAGCATTGATAGGGAGACTAGAATCGTAGATAGCACGGGAACTCCATTTCGAACGAATAGAGCCATCAGGGTGCTTTAAATACACTGAATATTGCAAATTAGAAAATGCATATAGGGATAAAGAGATTGGACCTCATTTTAAGTATGCTAGGGCTTTAGAGAATGGAAAGCATGATGTTGTCACAAAACATGTTAAGAATGTCCGGAATATGAATAATGCAAACCTTGTTATTTTTGACAAAACATGTGTTGCTAATGTTATCCGAAAATCGTTAAAAGGACGATAATCCAAATAGCCACTTTAAAGGGTCAAGATCGAGATTGATCCTGGCCGGAGGGGTATCAAGTGGTTCGACACCGACTAGGTCCCTGTCAATGCATGCATGATAAAGAATACGTGAAATTGAATTGGAATTCGTCTTATTGATCTCTCTTCTCCGTTACATGAATACACTGACCATAAATCTATTAAAACATTAGATTACATGAAAGTTTTTGAATGAAAATATGGATTATGGTTGTGACATGGAGATTTCGGTCGATAAGTGGGATGGTGGTAGAGGTAAATCTGTGCCTGTCGATAAGTAGAGTCTAGGGTTCTTCTCTCCCTTTCCTTTTTTCTCTTTTCCCTTTTTTCCTCTTTTCTCCCCCTTTTGGCGATGAATAAGTTGTTGTATATATAGGTCCTGTTTGCTTGCCATGCACTCCTACAATCTCGGACTAGGGTTTGGCCGCTTACAGGATCCTCCTTCTTAGGAAATAAAATCGGAGCTTTAATGCGCTGAATTCAGTCTTTCCTTCCTAGGAGGAGTCAATCATTTTCCTTCCGAATAGGACTCCTACTGTAATGCTCTTTTCAAATTAGGACTCTTTGGCGGGAAGGAATATTCCTCCTTTGTACGGTGATGTTTTACTGGCTCGTTTGTGGAGCTTTTAGTTCTTGAAGTTTAAGATACTGCTTCCTGGTGCTCTTCTGTCCTAGCGGGCTGCCTACATCTAGTTAGCATCCTACTGATGGCATTAGGGGGACATCTAACCAGCTTTGTAGTAAGGTGATCAATAGAACTCCGTGTCGGGGTGCAGCAGGGTCCATAGGACGCTATATCGGGGTGTAGCGGGGTCCATAGGAAGCTGTATCGGGGTGTAGCGGGGGCCATAGGAAGCCCGGTTATAGCCGGGTCTGATCTCGCCGTGAGTTCTAGTGAGAATTTTTGGCTCTTGGCTTCTTTATTGAGCTGAGATGCTTGTCGGGGTGGATCCCGCTGGTGGAGGTATGTGTTGGGGTTGGCCGGGGTTCACTCTGTCATGGTATCCGGGTTGGGTACTGTTATAGCCTTCTTGTGTCGAGGTGGAAAATTCTTCTTTGGTCCTCCGCCAATTTTGGCGGTTAACAGAAGTCCCCCCTGACTTGGACACTGACACCTTGTCGGGGTCGGGGTCAGGATCTTTTTGTTTGCTTGAAGGATTTTCTACCTTATCCCCTTTCTTCCCTTGTCTGACTGGGTTTCCACTTAAGAGAAGGAAATCCTTATTTTGTCCGTTATAACTGGTCACGTGTCGACTGTTGATTGGGTTTCCCCTTTCTTCAAAAAGAGCCGTTTTGGCGCAATTAATGCGGAAAACGCCTCAAACCCCTCCTCCCGGTCACCGATTCCGGTTTCCAAGTAGGTAACCGTCATTCTTTCTTTTATAAATGGACTGGTTTTACTGGCGCTTCTTACCTTTGAGCTTTCAGACTTTCAAAATCGAACGAGAACAAAAATACTCTCCCTGACCTCTTTTCTTTCTTACTTTCCCAATTTCCTCAAAGTTTCTTCTTTTCTTTCAATGGCTTCTCCTTCGCGAATCCCTTCCTCTCAAGAAGTTGCTGCTGAACAAAATCCTCCAGTAACGGTGAACCCCGTTCATTCAGATCCTGCCTTCTCTCCCCCGTCTGACAATGCTGAGGCGATTGAGGCTACAGCGGACTCCTTGACGTCAGAGGGGAAAAAACGGGGTCGAGAAGGGGATGCAACTGCTGAAGAAACCCCGCAGGCTCAGCGACGCCGTTTTACCCGAAACCCCCAAATTGGGTTGGGTTTTCATAATCAACCTGAAGACCCAGTCCTGGTTGGTGACGAGGCGAGCGCCTTTCAAGCAGGTGGCTGTGAGAAAAGTGACGGACTTGATGTCGCGTTGGTCGGAGTTCAGACGGGCTCCTTTGCCGCCTTTCACGATAGTCGGGTTATTCCCGACTCTGTTTGTACAATGGATACGCTCAATCAACTACGGGAAGAGTACAAAATCCCGGAGTACATTATTCTCTCCCTTCCTCCCCAAGGCTATGACGCGTACGCCCCGCCTCCAGACCGCTTGCTGATCCACAGAGCCGCTCTGGAGTGTGGAGTCCGGCTCCCACTACACCCCACTCTTCGTCGAGCTCTCGTCGCGCTTGAATTGGCCCCTCTCCAACTTTCTCCGGGCTTCTGGAAACACCTGACAGGGTTCTTGGTGCTCTGGAGGGAGCAGTGCGAGAGGGATCATATTGAGCGGGAACCAGGTCTGGATGAGCTCCGCTTCCTCTTTAACATTACGAGCATGGTACCCCGGGGTCAGTTCTACCTGAGGGCATCGAATGATTTGAAGTTTGTCGTCCCCGGGGCGAATGTGAAATATGCGGCGCCTTGGAAGGAGGAGTGGCTGGTGATCGAGGGCGATTGGGGGCGCACTGCTCTAGTTGGGGGGAATGAGTACCCCGTCCCTACCCAGTTTACCGCGAGGGACAAGTGGGCGAAGGGGACCTTGGCTCCTGAGTCCCGAGAGATTTTAACAAGGATCCTGAAGAGAGGGTATACCAACCTGCAATTCCCCTCTTTGGATCCCTTTGAGGGAGCCCGCTTGGAACGGTACCTGAGGATCTCTCCTACCTCTCCCGGTGAGTTAACCGCATCCTGCATCTCTATTTCTCAATGTTTATATTCCTTCTTTTGATTCTTACTGAGCATCCTTTCTTCTGGCAGTATCAGCTTCCCTGATGGTCACGGGGACTCTCCCTTCTTCGGGGGGTAAAGATAATACCGTGCTACCTCGTTCCTCCCTTACTCCTTCTCCCACGTCGGCTGTCAGGACTAGGTCGGGGTCCGTCCGTAAAGGCTCTAACTCCACCCCCCTTCCTGACTTCACTCCTGCTCCATCAGGGTCTAAAGCTAAAGCTCCAGCTCGCAACCTCTCTACTCCTCCCTCCCGTTCGAGGATCCCGGCGTTACTAGCCAGGGCGGCTAGGGCCCGGAGCTCTGAAAAGCCGGCTCAGAAAAAGAAAATCTCCCCCATTGAAATCTCTTCTGCTCCTCCTCCTGCCGTAGCTTTTCCCGTGGATCCTGTGAGGGCCCCGGTGGTGGAAGCACTTGTTTACACTCCTGCTCTTGATGCTGGTGTGGCCTCTGGATCGGGGTCGGGGAATGCTACTCTTGACGAGGTGGTATCTAGATTTGCGGCCACCTGCCCTGGTGGAGATTTGACAGATATGGCCAGGCTTCCTACAGGCATCTTGGTTACCAAGGGGGTTTCGGTTCTGGCTGAGGTAAACTTTTACTCCCTTCTTGCTACTTAATTTCTTCCTTCTGCTGGGTAATGACTCTATTTCTCTCTGCAGGGTTTCAAGTTTGCCTTGGCCATGGAGAAACAGCTGCTGTCATTGAAAGAAACTCATATCGGTCTTCAAGCAAGGTTAGAGGAAACTCAGCAGGAGCTAGTCCAGACCCAACAAAACGTGGCCCCTTTACTTCAAGAGGCTAGGGCATCAGAAGAAGCGCGACAGGAGGACTTGGTGATGATCAGACGCCTTGAGCGTTGTTTAGACATAGAAACCATCAAGTCCCTGCGCCGCAGAGAGGAGAGGGATCGCATAAAAGCTGAAAAGAGGCTGCTGTCAGATGAGAACCAGCTTCTGCGGGATGCCTTAGAGGATTTGAAGGCCCACCAGGGGCCCTCTTTCGAGGATGGTTACTTCACTGCCTGCTATGAGGTAGCTACAGCTTTGCCTCATTCTTTCGACCTCAAGGCAACCTTGAACTGGGACCGGGGGCAGATTATGGCTAAAGCTGCCCGGTTAGCTGGAGGGAATCAAGAGGCTGAAGCCCCTCCACAGGAAATGGCTCTCCCGGGCCAAGAAACCGTCGTGGCTGCTGGGGTCCAACAAGATGGCGCGGAGGGAGCTGATCTAGATCCTCCTGTCATTGAAAAACCAGTGGTGGACCCCGAGTCGGCTTCGGGAGTAGTCTTTGTGGAAGGAGGTGATGGACCAGCTAGATCCGGGGTCCCTATGGTTGAAGGGATTCAGTCTGGGTCTTCTGCCATGGAGGCGGTTCATAACGATGCAGCAACTGAGCCTTTGGGAGAAGGGGCAGTTGGTCAAGGAGAGCATCCAGAGGAGGAACAAGAAGCTTAGTCTGGCCTCCCTTTTTTATTAAAAAATTTTTTTGTAGCCCGATTGGGGAATTGGGCACCCTGATTATAAATATAGCAGCTTTTCTGAATACTGTGTCTTGTTTACTTTGTACTTAGAAAATTCTCACTGCATATAAAGTTGTTGATGCTTGGAATCCTGTTGAATGCTCGGACCCCGGTGAATAACAAGGACGATGACTGGACCCCGATGGGTAATAAGGATAGAATATGTGCGTATAACCATAAGAACCACTGGGGTAAAATTATATCTTCCTCTAATCGGACTCCCTTAAACGCATCACAGTATAAAGTGTTATAGAAGTCATTCGAGAAGTCCTTCTCCTTACGAACAATTCGTCCTGCTGAGGATGAACTTCTAAGTCTCTTTCTGACTGCTGGTCCGCTGTCGGGGTAGCAAGCGGGGAAATAAAGGGTGAAGTATCCCGATGAGTCACCCCGATGTTACTGTAGATCAGTCCCGGTAGGCTACTAAAGCTACTTTAGCACCAGGTTTCTTGGAGGAAGGTATTTCCCTATCAAGGCAGCAGGAGCGCCCTTAGGCTATTTCCTGGTCTTGAGGCGCTTTAACAATGGAGATCCTCTTGGCGGGCTTGACCCAGTCCAAGGCATCAGGAGCGCCCTGAGGCTATTTCCTGGTCTTGAGGCGAAGTAAGAAACCAGGTACCCTGAGGCAGCCCGACTCTTACTGTAATCTGTCCTGGTAGGCAACTAAGGCCACTTTAGCACCAGGCTTCCTGGAGGAGGGTATTCCCCGACCAAGGCTATCCTGGTAGGCAACTAAGGCCACTTTAGCACCAGGCTTCTCAGAGGAGGGTATTCCCCGACCGAGGCAGCAGGAGCGCCCTTAGGCTATTTCCTGGTCTTAAGGCGCTTTAACAATGGAGATCCTCTTGGCGGGCTTGACCCAGTCCAAGGCATCAGGAGCGCCCTGAGGCTATTTCCTGGTCTTGAGGCGAAGTAAGAAACCAGGTACCCTGAGGCAGCCCGACTCTTACTGTAATCTGTCCTGGTAGGCAACTAAGGCCACTTTAGCACCAGGCTTCCTGGAGGAGGGTATTCCCCGACCAAGGCTATCCTGGTAGGCAACTAAGGCCACTTTAGCACCAGGCTTCTCAGAGGAGGGTATTCCCCGACCGAGGCAGCAGGAGGGCCCTTAGGCTATTTCCTGGTCTTGAGGCGCTTTAACAATGGAGATCCTCTTGGCGGGCTTGACCCAGTCCAAGGCATCAGGAGCGCCCTGAGGCTATTTCCCGGTCTTGAGGCGCTTTAATAATGGAGATCCTCTTAGCGGGGTTGGCCCCGTTTAAGGCATCAGGAGTACTATGTAGTTCCCCTGGTCTTGACTCAGTAACGGAGATCCTCCTAGAAGGTTTGACCCCGTCTAGGGCATCAGGAGCTTTAAGAAGCTCTCCTGGCCTTTAGGTGATTCCGTGATGATGATTCTGTAGGTGATATCAGTAGGAGATAATCGGGCACTGGAAAATAGGAGAATCATATAGAAGAAAGAATTGCTTTTATTTAATTTCCCAAACGGTACAAGCATGAACTCGGGGTGAGCATCCCGCTAGATAAGAACATAGTTTCTAAGGGTAGAATTTTCGAAGATGATCGGCATTCCATATGTGATCCACCGGGTAACCCTCCATGTCTTCGAGCTTGTAAGCACCACCCCGAAGTGATGCCTTAATCAAGTATGGACCCTCCCAGTTAGGGGCTAGCACCCCGTCAGACCTCCTACGAGTACTATGGGTCACCTTCCTGAGAACCAAGTCTCCCTCCTTGAAATTTCGGGTCCTCACCCTCTTGTTGAAGTGTCGGGCTATCTTGCTCTGGTATACGGCCACCTTCTGTGCGACCTTGCTTTGTTTTTCCTCCAGTAGGTCCAAGCTAGCTCTCAACTTGGCCTCATTATCTTCTGGTTCATAATTTTGAACCCGAAAAGATATGAGCTTATGTTCGATGGGCAAGACCGCTTCTGCCCCAAATACCAGGGAGTAGGGGGTCTCTCCGGTTGCTGTCCGCCTAGTTGTTCTGTAGGCCCAAAGTACATTGGGTAATTCTGCCACCCATAATCCTTTCTTCTGTTGGAGCTTTTTCTTTAGGAGCTTCTTAATGGTCTTGTTGGTTGCTTCGACTAGCCCGTTGGTTTGAGGATGGGCCACCGAAGCAAAACGGAGATTGATCCTCCGGTCTGCACAGAATTCTCGGAAGTTGGCATTGTCAAACTGCTTTCCCAAATCAGTTATGATGGCCATCGGGGTGCCAAACCGGCAGACTATGTGTTCCTTGACAAAGTTGGTGGTCTTTTCTTCGGTTATCCGGGTGAGTGCCTTAGCTTCCACCCACCGAGTAAAGTAATCTATCGCCACTACTGCGTGCTTGGCTTGGCCGGGTGCAGTGGGAAGTGGCCCGATCAAGTCTAGTCCCCAGATGGCAAAGGGGTAGGGAGTGCTGATTGAGGAGAGTCTCTCTGGAGGGAGATGATGAAGGTTGGCTATTTTCTGGCAAGCCTCGCAGGATCGCGCGAACTGCCTTGCGTCCTGGTGTATAGTCGGCCAGTAGTAGCCCATCCTAACTACCTGGTAAGCCAAAGTTTCCCCTGACACGTGGTTACCACAATCCCCAGAATGCACCTCACTGAGCGCCCAGTGCGCATCATCGGGATGGAGACACCTGAGCAGAGGGAGAGATTTTCCCTTACGATATAGGTGTCCTTCTACTAAGCAGTATCGGGTAGCTGTCCTCTTGAGCCGACGGGCTTGATCCGGATCTGCTGGGAGAATGTCGTTTTGGAGATAGTCTGCTATTGGATCCATCCAACACGGGAGGCGGCCTACTGGGAGGACTTCTGCCTCTTTCGCTATGCTGGAGAAAGGAACCAATTGAAGGGGGACCCCTTTTGGTAGAGCGTGTCCCTCTCCTGTGGCAATCTTGGCTAAAACGTCCGCGCGATGGTTTTTCTCCCTAGGCACTTGCTCTATTTTTACACCTTTGAACCTCTTCATAGCCTCTTGAACTTTAGCCAGATAGGCTATCATGTTGTCACCCTTCGCTTGGTATAATCCTGTCACCTGGTTGACCACTAGTTTTGAATCGCTCTTGATTTGAAGATACTCGGCCCCCAGAGCCCCTACTACCTTCATTCCTGCTAGCAGAGCCTCGTATTCCGCTTCGTTGTTGGTGGCTCTGAATTCAAACCTGAAGCAATGACTTACTTCAATTCCCGCGGGGTCGATTAGGACGATCCCGGCTCCGCACCCCGACTGGTTCGATGCTCCATCCGTGTAAAGAATCCATATCTTGTTGTCTATAGGCCATTCCAGAAGGGCTTGATCCGGGTCTGGGTCTGCCGACACACCTTGGTTCAGGGTCGGGCCAAACTCCACTATGAAGTCCACCAGGGCTTAAGCTTTGATCGTGGTTCTCGCCTTGTACTTGATGTCAAACTGTGTGAGCTCTAGGGCCCACAGAACCAGTCTGCCTGAAACATCCGGTCTCTGGAGAAATTGCCTCAAAGGCTGATCTGTGACGACCGCGATGGTGTGGGCTTGAAAATAAGGCCGGAGCTTTCTGGATGTTGTTACTAAGGCGTAGGCGAGTTTTTCTAGCAAGGTATAACTCTTCTCGGACTTTGTAAGAGCCCGACTCACGTAGTAGATCGGCCTCTGTACCCCGTCACTGCATTCTTTCACCAAGGCCCCGCTAGTTGCTGCTTCGGAAACTGCTAGGTAGAGTAGAAGTTCTTCACCCGGGATTGGTTTTACCAATAGCGGCGGACTTGACAGGTATCCCTTTAGAGCCTGAAAGGCCTGCTCGCTCTGCTCGTCCCACTTCATCTTTTTCCCCTGCTTGATGACTTTAAAAAAGGGGAGACACTTGTCTGTGGAGCGGGATATGAACCGGTTTAAAGCCGCTATCCGCCCCGCTAACCCTTGCGCCTGCTTGAGGTTTGTAGGAGACTCGAGATCTAAAATGGCTTTGATCTTCTCAGGATTTGCCTCGATTCCCCTTTCATGCACCATGAATCCCAAGAATTTGCCTGCTGCCACCCCGAATGCGCATTTAGCGGGGTTCAGCCTCATCTGGTTCTGTCTTATTATCTGGAAGGTCTGGCGCAAGTCCCCTGCATGTTGTCTTGCTTCTGGAGACTTAGTGATCATGTCGTCTATGTATACTTCCATGGATCTCCCTATCAGTTCCTTGAATAGTTTATTCACCATGCGCTGGTAGGTGGCACCTGCATTTTTGAGTCCGAATGGCATTACCTTGTAACAGTAGAGGCCTTGTCCAGTGATGAAGCTAGTCTTGTCTTGATCTGAAGGGTGCATCATGATTTGATTGTACCCCGAGAAAGCGTCCATGAAACTTAGGAGCTTATTTCCTGCAGTGGAGTCAATGAGCTGGTCTATCTTTGGTAGAGGGAAGCTATCTTTAGGACAAGCCCGATTGAGATCGGTGTAGTCCACGCACATCCGCCACTTTCCGTTGGATTTGGTAACCATGACCACGTTAGCGATCCATTCAGGGTACCGGGATTCCCTGATGAATCCGGCCTTCAAGAGCTTGTCAACTTCTTCTTGGACTGCGGCATTCCGTTCTGTGTTGAAGTGTCTTCTTTTCTGTTTTACCGGCTTGAAGGTGGCATCCACTGCCAACCTATGGATGGCCAGGCCAGGGGGAATGCCGGGCATCTCCTCATGACCCCAAGCAAAGACGTCGTTGTACTCTCTGAGAAGCTCTATCAAATTACTCTTCACCTCTGGGTCTAGACCTTCTCCCACCTTTACTGTCTTTGTTGGGTCCTCCCTCCGGATCTGGACTTCCTCTAGCTGCTCCACGGGGTTCCCACTGGCCCAACTTCGCTCTTCTTCTTCTGACTCTTCCACGATTATGTCTGGTATTTCTCCTTCTTCTAAAACATAATCATCCTGCTCTGTCGTTCTCTGACTTGGGTAGCTGGCCACTGATGCGCATTGCTTAGCCAGTGCAGCGGGGTTAGTTGATACCGCATAGCAGTTTCGGGCTGCCTGCTGGTCTCCTCTTACTTCTCCTACTCCCGATCCTACTGGAAACTTCATCACATTGTGGTAGATGGACAGTACTCCTCTAATCCCTGATAAGAAAGGCCTTCCTAGAATTGCATTGTACGCAGATGGGGTGTCCACCACGACGAACTCCGTCATTATGTTTTGCTGAAGAGGAGCTTCTCCGACTATCACTGGCAGTATCTTTGTTCCCATCGGCATTACGGAGTCCCCTGTGAATCCGTATAGTAGAGAGGTGCAACTGTTGTAGCAAGAATTCTTCAGGTTAAGCTGTTCATGAGCCCCCTTGAACAGAATATCCACGCTGCTTCCCGTATCAATCAGGACGCGGTGTACTAGGCAGTTAGCGATCTGCACTGTTATGACCATGGGGTCATCATGTGGCTGTACCGTATTGAAGACATCCTCCTCCGTGAAGATGATCTTGGTCGAGCGGGATAGATCTCGGGATCCGCCACTGACCTTCAGTATCTCATGGTCAGTGTTAAGCCTGGGAATCTTCCTTGCGTGGTTCTTCCTTGAATTGTTGGAGGTTCCAGCCAAGGTGGGACCCCCACTAATGGTGTGAATCACCTGGACCTGCTGCATTAGATCCTTTTCTCCTTCTCTCCTTCTTTCCGCTGCTTCTTGCATCCCGCTTTGAACCTGCTTTCCTTCTTTGATGCTATCTCGTACCTGTTGTAAAAATTTGGTTAGGAGTCCTCCCCTTACCAGTGCTTCTATCTGATTGCGGAGACTGTAGCATTCTGAGGTGTTGTGTCCCACGTCTTCATGGAAGTCGCAATACTTGTATTGATTCCTCCTGTCTATCGGGATTTTTATGGGAACCGGCTTTCTGAGTAGTCCCTTGTCTCGAATAGCGAGATAGATAGTTTCCCGTGATGCGTTGAGAGGAGTATAGTGGTTATATCCTTCTTCCTCCCTCGTTATTCTGGATACATCCTTCAAGGGGAGCTCTCTGGGGGGCGACCTCCTGACCGGGTACCTCTCTTGGTACGAAGGAATAGGAGGCGGCCTGTATGTCGACCGGTTTGGAGGTTGATTCTGAAATTTCCTAGCTGGGGCAGGTTTTGGAGCTTCCTTTTTAGGGCGTGGTGCTAACCGGGCTTCATCATGTTCAATCTTAATCCGGAGTTGTTCCTCAATGTCCACCTGTTCCAGAGCCCGATTGTAGGCTTCCTGGTACGTCTCAGGAGGATGCTTGGCGAAAGATCGGAACAGTCTGCCAGCCCACAAATTCCTCCGGAAATTTGCTAGCGTTTCCTTCTCATTGAACACACCCATCTGGACGACCTCTTTGTGGAATTTCTCCACATAAGATCTCAGAGTTTCACCTCGTTCTTGAACTACGTACTGCAGTAGGATAGGATCCTTGGGACGGGGTTTGATTCCCTAAAACTGTGCACAGAAAGCTTTGGTAAGTTTGGAGAAAGAATCAACACTACCTGGTGGCAATTTTCTGAACCATGTCTTGGCACAGTCTGTTAGAGTTGAAGGGAACATCCTGCACATGGCTATCCTGGTTGCACTCTGGACCTCCATCTGGTGTACGAAGCTTTCCAGGTGGCTGATGGGGTCTTCTGTTCCAGAATACTTTTCTGAAGGCATCCTGAATTTGTGGGGTAGCCCCGCCTCCCTAACTCTCTTGGAGAATGGTGCATTCATCTCACCCAAAGGATTCTTCTGGATCCCCTGATGCTTTCCCTTTTTTAGCTGCTCCAACTCCTTTGCCATTCTCGTCATCTGGTCCTCCAAGCGCTGAGACTTCTTAGTTCCGGATCGTGCTACCGAAATTTCATCATCCGAAGATTCGGAATCGATGACTACCTCCTTTCGCTTAACTCTTTGATGCCTCTCCCTGGAAATCCTCCGAGATTTGGCACTTTCTTCAGAATTGGGACGGGATTCCCTCTCCTTGGACCGCGGTCTTGGTGGGGATTGAATCTTCCTAGGAGGAACCTCAATCGCGGATTTTACCAGTCGTGGTCTGAGATCCGCCTGTCGGACTGGGAGAGGGGGGCCCAATCGGTCGAAGACTGGAGCCCGAGTGCTTGGTCTGACATCGTCCTGGATCCCGGCTGCTTCGAATGGGATTCCCTGGGCCATCATCCGGAGCCGGATCGCTTCTACGTAGGCTGCGGCGTGCTGCTCTAAAACCTCTCGATTGACCCCTTGCCCCGCGGGGTTTTGAGGGACAGGGTCTGCAGCCGGTGGGGGCACTGGCGGAGGATTCTCGCTCCTGATACCCTTACCCCGCCTCTGAGCTCTTTCAGTGGAGGCAAAGGATTGGAGCCCTGATGGTTCGGGATGACCCTGGGAGGATCGGAGTCTCATTCTGAATATTTCTGGGTGGAAGTAAGCTGTTGCTAAACAATGGTTGGGAGAGTCCCCACAGACGGCGCCAAAAGTGTTATCCGAAAATCGTTAAAAGGACGATAATCCAAATAGCCACTTTAAAGGGTCAAGATCGAGATTGATCCTGGCCGGAGGGGTATCAAGTGGTTCGACACCGACTAGGTCCCTGTCAATGCATGCATGATAAAGAATACGTGAAATTGAATTGGAATTCGTCTTATTGATCTCTCTTCTCCGTTACATGAATACACTGACCATAAATCTATTAAAACATTAGATTACATGAAAGTTTTTGAATGAAAATATGGATTATGGTTGTGACATGGAGATTTCGGTCGATAAGTGGGATGGTGGTAGAGGTAAATCTGTGCCTGTCGATAAGTAGAGTCTAGGGTTCTTCTCTCCCTTTCCTTTTTTCTCTTTTCCCTTTTTTTCTCTTTTCTCCCCCTTTTGGCGATGAATAAGTTGTTGTATATATAGGTCCTGTTTGCTTGCCATGCACTCCTACAATCTCGGACTAGGGTTTGGCCGCTTGCAGGATCCTCCTTCTTAGGAAATAAAATCGGAGCTTTAATGCGCTGAATTCAGTCTTTCCTTCCTAGGAGGAGTCAATCATTTTCCTTCCGAATAGGACTCCTACTGTAATGCTCTTTTCAAATTAGGACTCTTTGGCGGGAAGGAATATTCCTCCTTTGTACGGTGACGTTTTACTGGCTCGTTTGTGGAGCTTTTAGTTCTTGAAGTTTAAGATACTGCTTCCTGGTGCTCTTCTGTCCTAGCGGGCTGCCTACATCTAGTTAGCATCCTACTGATGGCAGTAGGGGGACATCTAACCAGCTTTGTAGTAAGGTGATCAATAGAACTCCGTGTCGGGGTGCAGCAGGGTCCATAGGACGCTATATCGGGGTGTAGCGGGGTCCATAGGAAGCTGTATCGGGGTGTAGCGGGGGCCATAGGAAGCCCGGTTATAGCCGGGTCTGATCTCGCCGTGAGTTCTAGTGAGAATTTTTGGCTCTTGGCTTCTTTATTGAGCTGAGATGCTTGTCGGGGTGGATCCCGCTGGTGGAGGTATGTGTTGGGGTTGGCCGGGGTTCACTCTGTCATGGTATCCGGGTTGGGTACTGTTATAGCCTTCTATTGTCGAGGTGGAAAATTCTTCTTTGGTCCTCCGCCAATTTTGGCGGTTAACAGCTAATAATGTTGAAAGAAGAGTATCAATGATATTCTTGTGGATCAAATGGTAGAACTCTAGATTCAACATTGTTGTCAAGAAATATCTTGATAATGAGTTCACCCAAGACCAAGTTGGTCAAGGGTGAGTACTCTTACCATAAGTGTGAGTTGCACATGATGAGAATTAAGAAGCATCATCAAAGGATCTATTGCATGTTCCAGTCGGGCCAATTACAAGGACCAAGAGGATTAAAGAAGCACTTGATGGGCTGCTTTTGAAATGTTGAAGTAGAAGTTGGGCCCACATGAAGACCAAGGCTTAGTTAACGTCATCAAGACAAATGATCGGGTTGAATAAGAGACTTGGGCTTGTGGTACAAGTTAGGGCATGTGGTGAGAAGCATATGGTTGGAAGAGTCCCGGTTTCAACATATTTCCTATTTTTATTTATTTCCCAAATAAAGATTTGATTTGTTTCCCAAACAAAGTCAACTAGTTTCTAGTTTTATTCTTTTTTACTTTCCTAATTGTAAGGCAATTAATTGCTGAATAGTTTATTTCCTTTCTTATGTTAGGTGTTTAGCCTTTCTTTATCCTTCTAGGGTTTAGATATTTTTAGTATATAAGGGACACATGAATGTATTATTAATTAGTTTTTGAATTGAAATAATATTGATAGAGAACATTTTCTCTTTGGTTCTTCATAGAACTTGTGAACTTATCAAGGGATCTACCTTCTGGCGTTTAAACAATGGCTTATCACTCACAATCCTTCCTAGTTCTTGAATGTGGCATCTACAATCTTTCTGATACCGTTGGTTCTTATCTCCTTATAGATAACGGGTCACAGTCCTTTTATTTTCTTTGTTACAAATCCGAATTAGAACACGATCCTTGGTTACATTACCATCTTATTGGTTCTGAGTCTCATTACTCTTGGTGAGGTTCATATTAGCATATGTGAGTTAGCTATAAGATTAGTGTTAAGTTGTTAAGAAACGTAGCTAGCTAGCTTTGTCTCTCTATAACTTGACATGAACTTAGCTATCTCACATTTTTGTTATGATAGTCTAAATCCATTAATTAACTTTTGAGAAGTTGCTTTATTTAAATCCATATGGTGATAATTGTTTTAAGACTTTTAGAGAAAGTCAATTTTTTTTGTTTGTTTGAGTTGAAATGCTAAGTCTTTGGTCTATTGGATCGATACACCAATAACTTGTTGTCATGAGGACAAACAAGCCAAGAGGGCTCATAAAAAGGGCGAAGGCTTTACATTTGATAAAAATAGCTTGCAAAGGTATTTCTGTATCATATTGCTTGCTTATTTGGATTTTCATCTCTCAACTCATTATTTGCACCACTTCATGAAGCATGTCATATTAGAGATCTAGTATAGTGTTCTTATGGTTCTCATTGACATTTGCTCTTTTAAGATCTTTTGGTGATGTTGTTCACATTGATCTTGATCATGATGTGTGAATTGTTAGTTTGAATGTTATGTGGCAGCTTTTGAAAAATATGAGCTTCAAATTCTTTGAAAGCTACTCTCTTGTGAAGTAATGATCTTAAGTAAGTCTCTTTGTATTCCTTTTAGATCATTTGCTTGTAAGCCATAAAATTTGGTTTTCAAAAATTGCACCTTGCTATGCTTAGTTGAGTAAGTTAAGTTTGAATATATATAAGTTGTGGATACACCTTGAAGTCCTTTGACTAGTACATTTAAGATGACCTATAGTTAGTATCCATTTTGCTTCGACAACTACATAGAACTCAACGAGAATCTTCATGAAATGGGCTACACACATTGGTCGTGCAGCTGCCCAATGTAGGAAAGGGCTACACCATTGTGATGAGTGAAAGCCATCATGAAGCGTATTTGTTTATGTTAGAAAAATCAAAGAAGTGTTGAAAAGAATCAATAAAAAAAAAAAATCTTTGATTCAAAGCCTAAAAGAAAATAAAAATAAAAAGACTTTAAGAAGTTAGTTGAAAATCAAGTTTGCTCGGGTTGTCAAATAGAAATGGAATAACGAGTCACATGCATACACATGCTCATATGTTGAAATCTATTCTCTTAAATGCAAAAATACCGGATGATAATCGGTTTGACCTTTCATGGAAAAGCTTAAGATGAATAGATGTTGATATGGTTTGCATGTTGATTATCAAATTACTTCTTTTCATATGCTTGAAGCAAATTTCACACATACACACTTTTGTTTATAAGTGTTTTAATACTCTTGCAATTTTAGAAGAATTATGAGAGAGATTGAAAATCTTGATATATTTCTCATAACTTGTGAAGATTATTTGATTGGATTTCCTTAAAAATTACTTGGATGTGCAATTGTGGTGATATCATTATGAACAATATTCTATCTTAATCTTAGAGCACTTATCAAGGGGGAGCATAGTATGCTAGACTTTGTTCTCTTTTATGACATGTTCACATGTTTCAAGTTGATATTTGTTGGCATACTGGATACCCAAAAAAAAGAAAGATATTTGTTGGCATATTCTTTGGTTGATATGATGAATCTTTTAGATGCCATTTCATATGTCTTGATTTGCATGATGATTTCTTGTATTATGATATGCCTTTGTATTTTTGATGACTAACTTGCTTTGATTGTTTTCCACTCACATTTGTTTTCGTGTTTAGTGATTCTTTACACAAAGTCATGGGGAGAAACAAGCAAACTGGGATTAGCAATCCTCCAAAATCCATAGACAAACCCAAAACTACTTCATCTATCTCTAAGAAATCCAAAACCAATAGGTTGAAGCCTTTGGGTATTTTTGGGTGTGAAAAGCTTGTGCAATAAAAAGGTATAGATTTTGGTGCATGTAGTGGATCCTATGTCCATCGGATTATTGTTGAAAGGAATTGGAGTACTTGGATTAATATGCTTGGAATGGTCAATGATTAAGCGGTTAGAGAATTTTACCATGAGTACAAGTATAGTACTAGCATTGGTAGTGGCTTGAAAACTTCCTTATGGTTTGATAATTGGCACCCGGATGGCCCTATTCGTTCGAAATGGAGCTCTCGTGTAATTTATGACTCTGGCATCTCTATCAATGCCAAGGTTAATGCCATTGTTGTAGGTGATAATTGGAAATGGCCTGTTGCTAGATCTTGCTGAAATAAGGAGTCATATGCCTTTTTACAACCCAAACTCTAATTTGGATGATAGTATTCAGTGGCTTCCTTCTTCAAACGGCATTTATTCAACTGCTTCTACTATGGAATCTCTTAGAACCCCTCGTCCTCTTGTTTCTTGGTATGAAATTGTGTGGTTCCCTCAGAATATTCCAAGAATGGGTTTTGTCCTTTGGTTGGCTATTAAAGGTAGGCTTTCTACCTTGGATCATGTTCAGTGCTACGACCCTCAAGTTGTTGCTATGTGTGTCCTTTGCAACTCCCAAGCCGAGACTCATGCTCACCTTTTCTTTGAGTGTTCGTATAGCAAAGCCATATGGACACAACTTTTGAATAAATGTGGTTGTCATTGGATTGGTCTCAGCTGGTATGATTTATAGAATGGGTGTCCTTTCATTGGAAGGGGAACTCTCCCTCCACGGTGACAAAAAAGCTTTGTCTTGCGGTGGCTGTCAATTTTTTTTTGGAGAGAATGAAATTGTCGCATTTTTAAAAGCTCTCGAAAGCTTAATGCTGAGGTTGGCCGGTCCATTATTGACACTATCCGTTGCTGGTTCTCCTCTATCAACTTGAAGGATTGACCTCTTCTTGCATTGAATTGGAACATCAACTCTAGATAATCCATTGTGTTGTAGGCTTTCTTGTTTGCTTTTGGCTTTTGTGTTTGGTTGTGATTTGATGTAGCCTTTGTTTAGCTCTTGTTTGAGCTTTGTTGTGCTTGTTTTTTGGGCCTTTTGACTCTTGTCTCTTTACTTCCTAGGGTATGCCCCTTGAATTTGTACATTCTTTCCTTCTTTTCTATTTTACTATTTATTTACCCCCCAAAAAAAACGAAGATGCTTTAATGGATGTGAGATGTATTGTCTTTAGAGTTAACTCAGAGAACATCTGTAAGCTCCTTGGGTTGCCCAATGATATTGAGTCAGACTATCTTGATGTCGAGAAGGTTGAGGATCTCAATAAGATGGGTAGAACTCTATGTAACAATAGTGATTTTGAATGGGGAAAATGAGCCTTCATTAGACAAACTGAGTTGAGTAAGGTTAGTGCCTTTTGGTATCTTTTTGTTTGTGTCAATCTTGTTGGATCTTTTAATGCTACCGAACTAAACAAGGAAAAGATCAAGATTGTGTATGCCTTAGTGACTAGCAAACCTATAAACCTTGGAGAAGTCCTTATAGAACATATTGAGATTACGGCTTGTTCAACTTGGTTGGACAAAAAGCTGGCACTCCCGAGGTTTATCTCTCATTTGTGTTTGGCTCTAGGTGTTGAGACATATGAGGAAGATGTGCTATTACATCCCTTAGAGAATTTTAGTGATAAACGTAAGGCTTCTATGTCATAAAAGAAATGGGTAGGTCTTTTGATACATTTAGGCTGTTTGTTGAATATCAAGATTCAAGCCTTGTATCTAGCATAAGTTGTCTTTCGGAATGGGCTATGCAATTGAAGGATGAGGTTGAAGAGTCAAGAAGGATGATTGAGGAGTCACAAAAGAAGATTGAATAACTCAATGCTAAGGTAGTGCTACACGATACGAAGATCAAAGAATTGGAAGGAAGCAACTCCTCAAGCAAGGCAACTACTCCAAAGCATTATGTGAAATCGAAAAATCGCATAACATCCTTGGTGGCACAAGTGGCTAGCAAAATGATCTTGAGGTATTTTTTTTTTCTTCTTTCCTTTTGGCTTCATATCATGTCAGAAAGGGGGAGAAATATGTGATATTTTCTAGCTTGCTTAGTCTCAATTTTTGTTTTATGTTTTATTTGGTATCAAGCTTGAACTTTATGGCATGTAATAATTTTAGTTGAACTTGGTTAGAATATTACTTTTGTTGGATTAGCATGTATTAAGGGGGAGAATACATGATCCTTTTGAACTTTAATTGCTTTATTCTTGCCAAAGTATGTGTATTGCCATATGTGTTGTCTCTTGTATATACATTGTGCTTCAAGTTGATTTTAGGTGATATAAATAGAAGATTAAGAAGAAGTTCAAGACTTGTAGAAAATTAGTTTAGAAATGTGTAACTCATTGTAACTCATTTGACCATTTTCTTTGTAATTATTTTAGTATATGTATAGGGGGTTTGACATGGAATTTGCCAAAGGGGGACATTGTTAGGTTTTTGGTTTTGTTGGCATATAAATTCCATATCTTTTTTTGGGTAAATAAGAAAAAGATATGGAATTCTTGTCAACAAAAACCAAAAACCTAACAATCTCCACCTTCGGAATAAATTTCATATCAAAACAATATTTCACTTGTATTGATTAGTTGTCTTAGATTGATGATGATTCAAGCTTCAAGGAAGACTTGGCAACTTATCATGCAAGATGGTGTCTTCAAAGAGGAATATGCTTCATTGCTCAACAAAGGTATATTTAGACCCTCATTCCTCTTACAAGGCTTAGGCACACACACACACATTGCATCCATATGTGTCACTACATCGTTGTTCTCAATTAGTATAACACATTCACACACTTGATATTGTATGCTCATGCATTAGAACTAAATTGATAAATTTAGTGAATTGCATGTTCTAGGACTGTATCTAGCAAATGGCATACATGTGTGTTCTTATGTTTGTTTGTTTGTGTTTTTGTGTTATCGGAATTGAATTTGATCTTATATTATTCCTTGTTGAGTTATGGTCATTTCAGTTACTCATTCATTAGTTTTCATGTTCTGAGTAGGAAGTTACGAAACTTTCTGTTCTCTTACAATGCATTGTCTTCGTCTTCGTATATCGAGTCGAATTCATAACTACTATTCAAATTTTCGTAGTCGTTCTTGTGCGTCAGGAAGTCACGGTTCGTAATCAGAAGATATATTCAAATTCGGAGTTCAAAGGCCAAAATACGATCGAAGATCGTGAGAGGAGCGCGAGGGAGGCGAAGATTGGCCAAAGGCCACTTGCACCTATTCCCGTGAGAGGTGCGTGAGCCTCAAGGGAAGGGAGGCCCTCAAGGGACCACGAAACAAGCCTTAACAAAAGATCTGCAAATCCGAAAAAAACCCCCCACAATCCCCCACACCCGATGAGCCCAAAGCAATACCATTAGTATTAACCTTGATCCATCCCGGAGTAGGGGACGACCAGACGACACTCCTGATATCTGTAGCCTTACCAGAATGATCATTAAGGCCAAACCGATAGAGAATCAGTAAATCATCAACACAGTTATGCATACAGTCGATCCCTAAATGGTTCATATCATAAACAGAACGCCAAACAAAAGATAAAGCAGCCCTGAAATCAATAGATTTACCATAAAAATATCCACGAGTTACGAGAATACCACACTCCACACTCCACACCACTGCATGAATAGCAGCTTTCCACAAAATCCTAATCTAATCACTGAAAGAAACAGACATGGCCTGACAGAAAAAGAACACCAAGTATCAGTAGAGACGCTTCTCTGAAAAGCAGAAAAAATTGTCTCCCAAAGAGCAGCAATAATAGGGCATTTCAAAAGAAGATGATCCACTGACTCCGAGCTAGCACCACAAATACTACACCTAGAAGCTAATTGAAAACCGAACCTACACAAATGATCTTCGGTTGGTAATCTATTAAGAAGAAGATGTCAAGACAGGAATATAGCGAGACCAGACGTCCTTCCACCATGAGACTTGAAGGATATCCTAAAACATCCTAGAATATGCCACCGTACAAGAAACCATACCATCCTTAGAATGAGGCCACACTAAATAATCAGTCACTGGAGAAATAGCAATTTTCTCAATCCGAAAACAGAGATCCAGGAACCTAGCACGAAAGCGATTTTCTAAGACCCATCTAGCATCCTAAATGAAGTCAGAAACCCTTTCTTGAAGATGCGTGACCGCGAAATCAGGAATTCTAAAGAGATCCACAATGGGCACCCCAAGCCAGTTATCAAGCCAAAAATCTCTCTGGGAATCTTTCCCGATGAGCCAGATACCATTTGTAATGAGCTCAACATAGTTAGCCCTAAAATAAGTCCATATGGAAGAGGTGATGTAACCTCTCTGAGGTTTCTGCAACTGCTGAATATACTTCTCATGCAAAAAAGTGAAAGCACAATTTTTCGAAGTTATAAACTTCCAAGTAAGCTTCCGAAGTAACGAATCATTCAACAAGGTCAAATCCTTCAAACCAAGTCCACCAAGAGCATAAGGTCTACAACAACGTTTCCAATCAACACAGACCAACTTGGATTCCTCACAAGAACCAGTCTATAAGAAATTTCTAATTTTCTTAGTAATCATCTGAATTAAGGAAACCGGCCACTTATAAACCATAAATGAGTGAACAAAATAGCAAGTAATCACCGAGTGAATTAAACTAGCCTGACCAGCCATAGAAAGAGACTTACCCTTCCACCTGGTAAATTTGGACACAATCTTATCCGCAATGTATTATATTTTAAAAATTAATAATTAATATATAATTCATATTTTTATTAGGGGAATTGCATTTTAATCCCTGTAGTTTGCCTTATTCTGCGTTTAGTCCACAGTTTTTTTATTGTAACTTTTAGTCCTTCTGTGACAGAATCAGTCAAAAGACAGATTCTGCCATGTTAGTCGAACTAAAAGATGTTATTGCCCCTCTGACCGTCTGATACTCATTGAATGACCGTTTTACTCTTAAATTTGTCTTATTTGTAACTTTAACTGAAATTACCACTTTACCCTTTTTTGTCTTATATGCAAAAACAGTTTTACACATTTTTCCTACCGTTTTTCAACGGCTATTTTTTTCCTTTTAAATATCAACTCACATGCACACTAATAACTCCCATACACATTGAAAAATTCCATACATATTCATTTCATCATCTATCAACAATTCTCACATACACATTCCTCCATCAATCCATTCATAATCAGATATAATTAAATGATCAATTAAATCCTAGAAAGCTATAAACATAAAATCAAATGTGCTAATCCTAAATATGTTCAATTAAAGGATTCAAGCAAATGCTAAGGTTATTAACCATAAAATGAATCAATCAAGTCACAAATAACCCTAGATATCAAGCTAAGCACAATACAACTCTCAATCATGTGAAAAACTAGAATAATAGAAAACTAGTTCACACTTGTCTCTAATTAGACTTGATTAGCTTTGATTATGAAGCTATCTTTTCAAATAGCATTCATCATACATACACATACATATAGAAGAAGAAAACCCTAGGTAATTGAAGATCAAAATAGATGAAATCATAAAGTTTAGTTCAATACCTAAGAATCCCATGTAGTTTTGGTTTTGAGTGAAGAACTACCTCAAAACGTGATCAAACAGCTGCAAAACTTTTTGGAGAAGGTAGGGAACTTGAACACGAAGATTCTCCAACCTGAATCACTCAATTCGGAGTCTGAATGAGAAAGTTATGGTGTTTGGAAGTTGGGAAAGTTGGAGAGAAAATTTTAGCTCTATGAAATTCAAGTTTTTTTCTTAGAATGAAATGGGAGGGAATGGAGAGCATTTAAAAGAAATCAAGAGAGGAAAAAAAATGAACCAATCAACATGTGCCATGTCACCATCCACGTGTGGGGCATGTGTGGCACATGAGGGCAGAGAGCACCTCTGGCCGTGTGCCACACGTGGCCTCCAAGCTTGGCCGTTGGCCTTACTTGCTTATCTCGCGCTCCGCTCGCATTCTTTTACCGTATTCGGGCCTTCGAACTCCAAATTCGAATCCATTTTTGGATTACAAATTGTGACTCCAACATGCACAACACAAAATATATAACTTTGACAAAAGGTTGAGAATTCATCTCGGAAAACAATAACGAAGACAACTCAACGAATGAGAACGTAAAGTAGTGTAGCTACATCGTTTAGACTCGAAACTTAATGAATGAGTAACCGAAATGACCAGGACTCAATAAGGAATCAAATGAGATCATTTTCAAGTCCAAAATACAAGAAACACAAACAAACAAACACAATGTCACACAAGCATAACATATCCAAGCGATAGTGATAAAACATGCAATTCTACAAGTTTGTCAACATTGAGATAAATGCATGTGCATACTTAAATGTGTGTGAATGTATTATACCAAATGGTTGAACTAGGATGTAGGGGCACATATGTATGAATTGTGTATATGTGCGCTTACGCCTTGCAAGAGGAAGAAGAATCTTGATACCTTAGCATCCAAGTATGCGATGTTCCCCTTAAAGACGATATTTGCACAAAATGTTGTTTCTTCACCTTTAAAGCTTCTTTTCTACAAGAAAAACCTAAGCAACAACTATTACAAATATAGAGAGTTTTGTAATGGAATCAAGCCAATACAAATCAAGAATCTTACACATGTGTTTGGGCTTGGATATTGGGATTGAGAAATTTTTTGGAATTAGAGTATTACATGTTCACTAACCTCTAATTGTATTACAAATTATAAATGAAATAAGATATATAAAATCACATTTATACCCTTATCTGTTAATTGAACACATACTTTTCTTGGTAATTTTTAAATAGTAATGGGATATATATCTTATTACAATACAAAAGAAAATATGAGGAGCTATAATTAGAGAATCATTCACAAAAGGGGAAAAACCAAAGCAAGAACTATAATGCTACTACAAATCATATGTATAAAACAGTGGGGAAAGGGAAAAAAAGAGATATATATATATACCATGCAATATTACCTCAAAATTTTTGTACCCATTACTGTTTGAGGATGAAGATAGAGCAACCTAAAAAAGAGTAAAAATCATAAATTTATTGACTACAGTAAAATAAATAAATAAATAAATAGAAAATACAGTATTTGGGCTTAATAAAAATGATTAAGGTTTTGTGAACAGAACATCACATGTGCATACAGAAATTGATAGTTTACAAACATTGAACCAATGGGATTTGGTACACAGTGTATTCGTTCATTCAACAAAATTTAACACTGATAAACCACTCAAAAAGGAATGCATGTGCTGCATACAAACAAAGAAGCAGTGCCAAATATTTAAATTGCCCCATTCGTAATATTTTCCCACAACCTCATTTTATAGGGCATCTAAACATGTCCAAAGAGAATGACCTTTTAGTTAAAAGTCACATTTGGCCTAATTCTTGGTCATTCAGTACTTCACATATGCTGCAACAAGCAGAAAATGCACACTTATGATATAATCCAAATCTATGTTAGTAAATCTTAAGTTTATATGGAAAATACAATATATCATATTCTTCCTAATTATATCTGTTAACCACTAAAATTGGCGGAGGACCAAAGAATAATTTTCCACCACGATACAAGGAAGACATAGGAGTCTAGATACCATCTGGCTACCCCGAAAAGGGAGGGATCCCGACTGATCCGGGTACATACCACCTCCAAAGGGATCCAGCCCAGCCATTCCCCAGCCTCCCATGGACCCCGCGGGATCCCGATGCGAAGTTCCAGCCAGTACCCCGATTCACAGTACAGCGCCCAGTACCTCGATTCACAAGCACTACTCTAAGCTGGACTACTCGCAGGTCCAACAAGTATCCCAACACGGAGTTCCACAAAGCATCCCGCTATTGTACCATCCGGATATCTCTCTACTTCATCAGCAAGGTACCCCGCTACAGTCTTGGTCGATATCTCAACCCTCAGATAGCATCGGGATACTCAGAAGTTCACACCACCGGCTAGAATTAGCCCGTTAAGCAGGAACAATACCTGATGAAGAAAATACCAAAGAACAAAGAAGACCAGGTTAAAGCTCCATAGAGAGGTACTAAAACACCGCCATTTAGCCAAAACAGAAGGAGTAGACTTTTTCCCACTAGCTGAGAGTTCTATTTTAACAAGTCAACTCTGTTAGAATCCTCTTAGGAAGGAAAGACTTAATTCTGAAAGCTCCCACGAGATTGTCTCCTTCTAGGAGGGAAAGACTTGATTCTGACGATAAAAACTCCGAGCTTGTCTCCTAAGAAAAGGGAAGTCCTGCAATCGCCAAACCCTAGACCAAAACTATAAGAGTGCATGGCAAGTACCAGGACCTATAAAAACAACATGATACTCACCAGAAAGGGGATCCGAAAAATCTCCATCTAAAACCCTACGTTCAGTTCTACTTATCAACACGTACCAGTTCACCACCACCACCTCCATTACTCACTGAATCTCCATACTCCACAGTTAATCCAGAAAAACACAACTTATATATTTGTAATGTAAAGTGACAATCAATAAAAATTCTGTTTTGTCTATCATCTTTTACCCAAATCATACTCGTATTGTTGAGAACATAGTCGATATCGAACTACGTGATACCCCTCCGACCAGGATCAATCTTGATCTTGGTCCCCCTTGAAGTTGTTATTTGGAATTTCACCCCGGTAACGATTTACTGATAACACCTTTTGGCGTCGTCTTTGGGGACTTATATCCCAACCAATCTCAAAACAGCCTAGTTCTGCTTAGAGATCTTCAGAATGAGACTCCGATCCTCCTAGGGCCATCCTAATCCGACAGGTTCCCAGTCCCTCGCTTCCACTAAAAGAGCCCAAAGGCGGGGTAAAGGCACCAGTAATGAGAATCTGGCACCAGTGCCTCCACCAGCTACAGGCCCTTTGCCTCAGGACCTCGCCAAGCAAGAAGTCAATCGAGATATCCTAGAACAGCATGCTGCAGCATACGTAGAAGCCATCCGGCTCTGAATGATAGCCTAGGGAATCTCCTTTGAAATGGCCGGGGTCCCGGGAGATATTAGCCTAAGTATCCGGGTACCAGTGTTTGACCGGCTGGGGCCACCTTTTCCAGTCCGACAAGTGGATCTCAGACCCAGACTAGTGAAGTCCGCAATTGAGATTCTCCCCTAGGAGGGCCCAATCTCTACCCAAACCAAGGGCAAAGGAGAAGAATCCATATCATGATTCAGAAGGAAGCGCCAAATCCCGGAAGAGCCCCAAAGAAAGACATCACAGATCCAAGCGGAAGGAGATGGTTATTGATTTAGAAACTTTGGTCGAAGAGGGCTCAGTAGCCCGGTTTGGAACTAAGAAATCCTAGCGCCTGGAGGATCAGATGGCCAAGATAGGAAAGGAGTTGGAGGAATTGAATAACGGAAAGCATCAAGGAATCCAGAAAAATCCCCTGGGTGAGATGAATGCACCTTTCTCCAAGAGAGTCAGGGAGGCGAGGTTACCTCCCAAATTCAGGATGCCCTCTGAGAAGTATTCCAGGGTGGAGGACCCCGTTAGCCACCTGGAGAGCTTTGTCCACCAAATGGAGGTCCAAAGCGCGACCCAATTGGCCATGTGCAGGATGTTTCCTTAAACCTTGACCGACTGCGCCAAGACGTGGTTTAGAAAGTTACTACCAGATAGTGTTGATTCATTTTCTAAGCTTACCACGGCTTTTTGCGCGCAATTTTAGGGGATCAAGCTGCGTCCCAAGGACCTTATCTTGCTTAAATATGTGGTTCAAAAGCGAGGTGAAATTTTGAGATCTTATGTGGAGAAATTCCATAAAGAAGTCGTCCAAATGGGAGTATTCGTCGAGAAGGAAACCTTAGCCAACTTCCGAATAAACCTATGGGCTGGCAGACTATTTCGCTCTTTTGCTAAGCATCCTCCAAAGACATACCAAGAGGCCTACAACCGGGCTCAGGTGGACATAGAAGAACAACTTTGGATTAAAATCGAGCATAATGAAGCCCGATTAGCACCACATCCCAAGAAGGAGGCTCTGAAGCCCGCATCAATCAGGAAATTCCAAAATCAGCCCCTAAACCGATCTGCCTACAGGCCGCCTCCTATCCCCTCATACCAGGAAAGATATCCTGCTAGGAGGTCACCCCCTGGGCGGTCCCTCTGAAGGAGGTGGCTAGGGTTGCAAGAGAGGAAGATTGATACAATCACTACACCCCTCTCAATGCTTCACGAGAAACCATCTACCTCACCATCTGGGATAAGGGCATGCTCAGAAATCCAGGTCCCATGAAAGTCCCCATTGATAAGAGGAATCAGTACAAGTATTGTGATTTCTGTGAGGACATAGGGCACAACACTTCTGAGTGTTACAGCCTCCGTAACCAGATAGTAGGACTGGTAAGGGGAGGACTCTTAACTGAATTTTTACAGCAAGTGCAGGACAGTATCAAGGAAGGGAAACAGGTACAGGCGGGACGCAGGAAGCAACGGAGAGAAGGAGAGATAGTGAGAAGGACTTGATGCAGCAGATCCAGGTGATCCACACCATCAGTGGAGGCCCTACTCTAGCTGGAACCTTGATCGGTCATTTATTGTATATGTTTTCGATCCCCATTCCTCCAATCAATTTCTTGTTTCTCGAGTCTTTTAGAGTTTTAATTTGTGTGTTTGAGCATTTTCAGGTTGTTGAATCCAAGTGATGTATTTGAAGAAATTCAGATAAAAAGTGCTATTTTGAAGTAGTCAAGGGTCTTTTCTAAAATTGAGCAAAAACGCTCTCGCACCGCTGCTATTTTCAGAAGAGAGGTGTCGCAGCGATTAATGGGCAGAGGAGACCGCTGTGCCAAACACTCCCTAACCGCTGCCAAAGTGGCAGCGTTCCCAATTGTGTGCAAACCGCTGCCGGACCGCTGCGTATTTGGCAGCGGTAGCCCGTCAGTGCAGATGACTTATGTTACGGGCCCCATAACTCTTAGCTCCGATTGAACTGTGTGTCCTGCCACCTATGGATTTGAAGCCCCGTAAGTCTAGTTTCCAACCCAATTTACGTCTTGTCAATCCGAATTTTCTAGAAGAAGTTATGCTCGTTTTAGTACCCGAAGGTCAGATCAGTCAGTTATTAAATCCGCGAATGCTTTCGGGATTTGTTTCGCAAGTTGTCGGAACGGGAAATATTACCTTCTTGGACATGTGTGGGAGTCTTGGAAAGCAATTAGACATCTAATCCTTATCCTCCTTCAATAAGTAATCAATTTGGATGGATTAGGAAAGAAATAGAATCCCAAAAAGGTACAGTTCTAAAGGGGAAGTGATTTCTTTGTTGTTTAAGGGCTTGGCTTAGCATCTACACCTATTTATGCCCCTTTGAACCCTAATTTCGAGAGATATAGAAGGATAGAGGGGGAGAGCCATAGAGAGCCAGCCAAGGGAGGTCCCCGGCCACCAAAGGGGCCGTCCCCCTTCACCATCATCCATCTTTACACATCGGGGGTTTGCAAGACGAAGAAGACGCATCATTGAAGATTTGAAGAATTCATTGAAGGCCACAATGGGTTTTATCTTTTCTATCTCTTGTCTTTTTATTTCATCTATGTGTAACTAAATCCATACGAGGGATTCAATGTGAACCTCTATGAATACTCTTTGTTAGATTTGACTATGTTTTAGTAATTCAAGTTTCGTTTCATTCAATTTGGGATTTCTTCTTGTCTATGCATGGTTTTTGCTAGTCTTGAATCTAGGGTTTATATGTTAAAGGTTGAGATGCGCGTGGGTTTCACCATTCTCAACCAATAATCAATTGAATGAATGAATTTATCGTAGCAGGTTATTGCACGTTATCTTTGGTTCTCTTGTTCTTGTGCTTAATGGATTCTCAATTATAGTCTACACGCAGGTTTTGCTAATGAATGTGATTGAGAATACTTGATTGTGTGCTTTGTGGGTTTTAGGTTATAGTTTACACGCAGGGTTTGCTAATGACTTAACTGAGAACGCTTGGTGTATGGTTGATGTATTTTATGCTATAGTTTACACGCAGGTTTTGCTAATGACTGCAGTAGAAAGTACTTGATTTATTCCAGGACCACATAGCACTAATTATACATGATTTAAGAACGAACCCTTAACTTGATTAACATTCTTTGTGAAAGTCAATTCGAAGCATTGAGTAAACGTAGTTGGGGATCATTGATGACCTAGTCCTCTCACCTCTTGATCTCATTCTCATATTCTTGTTAATTGTTTTCTTAGTTTAATTTAGTTTTAATCTCAAATCAATCAAATCAATCTGAAATCTCTTGGTTACTGTTAATTGCTTAGCTTTAATTAGAATTAGTTTTAGTCGATAAATCTCTTTTCCTCGTGGGAACGATCCCTACTTGTCGCTGTACTTATCTCACGATTCGTGCACTTGCGAGTTAGGTTTTTATAACACGATTTTACACATCAAACCTCCAATAATTCAAGAAAGAACCACGCAAGGAAGATTCCCAAGCTCAACACTGGTCATGAGATACTCAAGATCAGTAGTGGATCTTGATATCTACCCCGCTCTTCCAAAATCATCTTCACGGAAAAAGATGTCTACAACACAGTTCAACCACATGATGATCCCATGGTAATCTCAGTACAAATCGCCAACTGTCGGGTACACCGCGTCCTGATTGATATGGGAAGCAGTGTTGATATTCTGTTCAAAGGGGCCCATAAACAACTTAACTTGAAAAACTCCTGTTACAATAGCTACACCTCACTTTTGTATGGATTCATTGGGGACTCTGTGATGCTGATGGGGTCAAAAGTCTTGACAGTGATAGTCGGAGAAGCCCCTCTTCAGCAGAACATAATGACAGAGTTCATCGTGGTAGATACCCCGTCTGCCTAAAATGCAATTCTATGAAGACCATTCTTATCAAGAATTAGGGGGGGTACTGTCCATCTACCACAATGTTTTGAAATTCCCAGTGGGAACAGGAGTAGGAGAGGTTAAAGGGGACCAGCAGGCAACCCACAATTGTTACACGGTTTCTACCAACCCTGCCTCATTAGCTAAGCAATATGCACATGTGACCAGTGGACCAAGTCAGGGAGCACTAGAACAGGAACACTACGTCTTGGAAGAAGGAGAGGTACTAGACATAATTGTGGAGCAGCCAGAGGAAGAGGAGCAAGGTTGGGCCAGTGGACATCATGCGGATCAACTAGAAGAGGTACCTGTCAAGGGCGAAGATCAAACTAAGGTAGTAAAAATTGGAGGAGGTTTGGACCCCGAAATCAAGAAAGACTTGGTGGAACTCCTCAGGGAGTATAGCGACATCTTTGCTTGGAGCCATGAAGAGATGTCTGGCATTCCTCTCAGCTTGGCTACTTATAGGTTGGCGGTAGATGCAACCTTCAAATTGATAAAACAGAAACGAAGACATTTCAATGCCGAACGAAACGTCGCAGTCTAGGAAGAAGTTGACAAGCTCCTAAAGGCCGGGTTCATCAGGGAATCCCGGTACCCCGAATGGATCGCCAATGTGGTCATGGTAACCAAGTCTAACGGGAAATGGCGAATGTGTGTAGATTACACCGATCTCAACCGGGCTTGCCCCAAGGATAGTTTTTCCCTGCCTAAGATAGATCAGCTCATTGACTCCACTATAGGAAACAAGCTCCTAAGCTTCATGGATGCCTTCTCGGGGTAAAATCAAATCATGATGCACCCCTCTGATCAGGACAAGACTAGCTTTATCACTGGACAGGGCCTCTACTGCTACAAGGTAATGCCTTTCGGACTCAAAAATGCAGGTGCCATATACCAGCGTATGGTGAACAAAATGTTCAAAGAGCAGATAAGAAGATCCATGGAGGTGTACATAGATGATATGATCACAAAATCTCTAGAGGCTGGATAACACACTAGGGACTTAGCCAAACTTTTCAGGTGATAAGACAGAACCAGATGAGGCTGAACCCCGCCAAATGTGCCTTCGGGGTAGCTACTGATGACTCGCTTTTTGTGTCGTTACCAAATTGCGAATTACCAAAAGAATGTTATAAAATGAATCTTTACGCAATATATTTTAAGATTTGAAAATGAGTATTGTGGTAAGCTTAGAGTTCGTTCCACAGGGAATTAGAGTAATATGTTGAATTAATTAGCTAATCTATAAACAATAAAATAAATCATAAATGATGAATGAGTGTATGGTTTGTCAAACCATCAAACATATATGTAAAATAAACCTAATAAAACTAATGAAATGGAATGCTCAACAAATCTAGATAAGAAATATGGAATAAACAATTAATAGGAATTCTAGGGAAATGATAGAGTAGCTAATGGACAATGAGCAATTCATACATGGCTTCTTTAATGCACAATCTACACAATCTAGGACCGATCTCATTCGAATGTGTTGTTTAGACCGTCACTACGAACCCTAAACAACTTCCCACCGCAATGCCTAACAGATTAAGGAAAGGGGGTCACGGCGGGATCAGTTAGTGACGATCAAATGGTCTAGGCAATCGAGGTTGATCACCCCTCCAAAAGCCTATCCTATTCACTATGTGCTCTAATTGATTAAGTGTGTCAATAACTCAACCAATTTTATCACAAATAAATCCTACAACATATTGTAATCAACAAGTGTGTCAATACTCATTTAATCACATAAGTGCAAGATCTAATTAAAAAGTAAATAAAACTTAAATCATGCAAACATAATATTCAAAGCTTTAATAAATACTCATGTCCAAAAAGTCTCTCAAATCATCCCCTAAAATGGGGGTTTTAATTACACATAATTACAAACAAGAAAAGGAAGTAAAATGGAGAGAAATCACCCTTGGGTCTCTCTTGTAAGCTTGATCCTTCCTTGATGCTTCCTTGCTTGAATCTTGTGCAAAGAGTGGGTGTTGAGGATATGTCTAGATAGGTGGAGTCATATGGAAAGTGACAAAGGAAAGGGGTGGAGAAAATGGAAGGAGAGGAATGATTTAGGTGAAGTAATCTAGATGTTTTAGCTTAGGTAGAAGAGAAATGGAGAGATTAGGAATGGTAGAAAAGAGGTTTCTTGGTGGACAAGAGTTGTCTAAAAGAGGAAAAATAGTGATGTATTTATAGGTGTGAAAAGCTAGGGTATGAAATGGGTATGAAATGACAAGAATACCCCTCTTGAATGCCAACACTGGAATTCCTACGCTGGAATTCCAACGTGGTCGCCACTTGTCCTTCTAGGTCGCCATGGCGACCTCAAATGGCGACCTCTCATTGGTTCTTCTGTCGCCATGGCGACCAAATGGCGACCAAGTGGCGACCCTTCCCACATTGGAATTCTTACGTTGGAATTCCTATGTGGTCGCCATTTGCAAGTGTAGGTCGCCATGGCGACCTCAAATGGCGACCTCTCATTGGTTCTTCTGTCGCCATGGCGACCAAATGGCGACCAAGTGGCGACCCTTCCCACTTTGGAATTCCTACGTTGGAATTCCCATGTGGTCGCCATTTGCAAGTGTAGGTCGCCATGGCGACCTCAAATGGCGACCATGAGATGCTTTGCAATTTCCTCTGTCGCCATAGCGCTCAAGTGGCGACCAAATGGCGACCTTCTGATGACTTGAAGAATCCTCTGTCGCCATGGCGCCCATGTAGCGACCTCCTTATGTCTAAGTGGCGAAAATGCCCTGTTTCTTCCCATTTGTGAGCCTTTTTGCACCCAAGTCCTCATCTTCATCCCAAATGCTCTTGAAACCTAATAAAACCTGAAACACTTGATTTTACACCATTAAATCACTGGATAATGCCCAAGAATCAGGCAAAAGGAGAAGGAAATGATGGCCAAAATCATACCAAATTTGGTTTGATCAGCTACAGGAAAATTCCTGGGATTCATGGTGCATGAAAGAGGGATCGAGGCTAATCCCGAGAAGATCAGAGCTATCCTAGATCTCGAATCCCCTACAACTCTCAAGTAGGCACAAGGATTAACTGGCTGGATAGCTGCCCAGAATCGGTTCATATCCCGCTCCACTGATAAGTGCCTCCCCCTTTTCAAGATCATCAAGCAGGGGAAGAAGATGAAGTGGGATGAGCAAAGCGAGCAAGCTTTTCAAGCTTTAAGGGAATACTTGTCCAGCCCGCCTTTGTTGGTGAAGCCTACTCTAGGGGAAGAACTCTTACTCTATTTGGCAGTTTCAGAAGTTGCTACTAGCGGAGCCTTAGTGAAGGAGTGTAGTGACGGGGTGCAGAGACCAATTTACTATGTGAGCCGGGCTTTTACTAAGTCCGAGAAAAACTACACCCTCCTAGAGAAGCTCGCCTATGCCTTGGTAACTATATCCAGAAATCTCCGGCCTTACTTTCAAGCTCACACCATTGTGGTAGTCACTGACCAACCCTTGCGGCAATTCCTCCAAAGACTTGATATGTCTGGCAGACTGGTCCTATGGGCCCTAGAACTCAAACAATTCGATATCAAATATAAGGGAAGAACCATGATCAAAGCCCAAGCCCAATCCCAAGGCCTAACTGATTTCATAATGGAATTTAGCATGGCTTCTAGTCCAAATAAGTCAGTAGACCCGGATCCAGATCAAACCAATCCGGATTGGCCCATAGATGGCAAGGCTTGGGTCCTATACACGGATGGTCCATCAAATCAACCGGGATACGGAGCAGGAATCATCGTAATTGACCCGGAAAGAGCAGAATGCAATCACTGTTTCAGGTTTGAATTCAAAGCCACTAACAACGAAGCAGAATACGAAGCCTTGCTAGCAAGAATAGGAGTAGCAGAGGCTTTAGAGGCTGATTACCTTTTGATCAAGAGTGACTCCCAATTGGTGGTCAACCAGGTGTCGGGATTGTACCAAGCAAAAGGCGACAACATGGTTGCATATCTGGCTAAAGTCTAGGAAGCCATGAAGAAATTTCAAGGTGTAAGGATGGAACAGGTACCCCGAGAGAAGAATCACTGGGCAGACGTCCTAGCCAAGATTGCAGCAAGTGAAAGGCATGCTTTACCAAGAGGAGTGCCACTCCAACTGATTTCCCGTTCTAGCATAGCTAAGGCCGTAAAAGTCCTCCCAGTCAGCCGTCCCTCATGTTGGATGGATCCAATAGCGAATTACCTCTAAAGCGACACTCTCCCTGTAGATCCGGATCAAGCCTGCCGGCTTAAAAGAATTGCTACCCGGTACTGCTTGGTGGATGAATACCTCTACCGTAAAAGGAAATCTCTTCCCCTACTTAGATGTCTTCACCCAGACGATGCGTACTGGGCACTCAATGAGGTGCACTTAGGGGACTGTGGAAATCATGCATCGGGCGAGATACTAGCTTACCAGATAATTAGAATGGGCTATTTCTGGCCGACTATACACCAGGATGCAAAGCAGTTTGCACGATCCTGCGAGGCTTGTCAGAAAATAGCAAACCTCCATCATTTCCCTCCGGAAAAAACTCTCATCAATAAGTACACCTTACCCCTTTGCAATCTGGGGACTAGACCTAATCGGACCACTCCCTACTACACCCGGCTAGGCCAAAAATGCAATGGTGGCAATAGATTACTTTACTTGATGGGTGGAAGCCAAGACCCTTACTTGGATAACTGAAGAAAAGACCACCAGCTTTATCAAAGAGAATATTGTTTACCGTTTTGGTACCCCGATGGCCATTATAACTGATCTGGGAAAGCAGTTTGACAACACCAACTTCAGGTAATTCTGTGAATGCCGAAACATTAATCTCCGTTTTGCATCAGTGGCTCATCCTCAAACCAATGGGTTGGTCGAAGCTACCAACAAAACCATTAAGAAAGGTTTATGGGTTGAAGAGTTACCCAATGTATTGTGGGCTTACAGGACAACCAAGAGGACTACCACGGGGGAGACCCCTTATTCATTAGTCTTCAAGACTGAGGCGGTCTTGCCCATCAAGCATAAGCTCATATCTTTCCGGGTCCAAAATTATGAATCGGAGGATAATTAAGTTAAGTTAAGAGCCAGTTTGGATCTACTCGAGGAAAAGCAAAGTAGGATTGCTGAAAAAGTGGCAATGTACCAAAGTAAGATAGCTCGACACTTCAATAACAGGGTAAGGATCCGGAATTTCAAAGAAGGAGACTTGGTTCTTAGGAAAGTAACTCAGAACACATGAAAGAGGTCCGACGGGGTGTTGGCTCCTAGCTGGGAAGGTCTCTACCTGATAAAAACAATGCTTCGGGGTAGCGCCTACAAGCTGGAGGACATGGAGGGGTACCCAGTGGATCATACATGGAACGCCGATCACCTCAGAAAGTTCTACCCTTAGATATTCAACTTATATCGGCTGGTATACACACCTCGAATTCATATCGTACTGCTTGGGAAATTCAATAAAATCAGTTTCTTTTCCTACATGACTCTCCTATGTCCATTATGAAAATGTCTCCTACTTGATTCTCCAATGTCTCCAAAATGATGTTCATTCTACAAGTTTTTCGCCATTGCTAAATCACCTCAAGACCAAGAAATAACCTTATGGCACTCCTGTTGCCTTGGTTGGGGTTAGAGATGCACATTTCCCCCCGGGGCCCCAATTTTCCCCGTCCCCATCCCCATTTGGGGATTTTTTTTTGGGGAAAAATGGGGAAATGGGGAGGGATGGGGATGAAAATTATCCCCAAATTGAAATGGGGATGGGGATGGGGGGACCCCTCCCCATCCCCATTTCCCCATTTTCCCCACAATTATGTTGAAATGGGGATGGGGATGGGGATGGGGGGGAGGTCCCCCATCCCCATTTCCCCATTTCCCCATTTCCCCCAGTTATATATAATAATATAAATATAATTATAATATATATTTTATATTTTTTTTATTCTTTGAAAACCTAACTCCCTAACCCTAAGTATATATACAATTTTACTCATTTTAACTTCAAGACCTAAAACCTAAAACCTAAAGTTGCTCTCATTTTCTCAACAATTAGTTGTTATTGTAATGAACTTTGAATTTCAAAACACTTTATTTTGTATTTGTAATGCACTAATGAATTTTATTTTATATTTGCAATGGAATGTTTGATTTTTCAGTTTAATTTGTAATTTTTATTCAAATGGGGAAATGGGGGAACGGGGAAACGGGGAAAATGGGGAATTGGGGATGGGGATGGATATAGGTCCCCCCAAAATTCCCCATCCCCATTTTCCCCAAATGGGGAAATGGGGAGGGATGGGGGAAGGGTCTAGGTAGTGGGGATGGGGATGGGGGGACCTATATCCATCCCCATTCCCCAAACGTGCATCCCTAGTTGGGGTATACCCTCCTCCAAAAAGCCTAGTGCTAAAGTGGCCTAAGTTGCCTACCAGGATAGACTTACGGAAGGATCGGGATACCTCACCAGGGTACTTGACTCCTTACTTCTCCATTTCAAGATCAAGAAATAGCCTTATGGCGCTCCTACTGCCTTGGTCGGGGTATACCCTCCTCCAAGAAGCCTGGTGCTAAAGTGGCATAAGTTGCCTACCAGGACAAAATTACAGAAGGATCGAGATACCTTGCAAGGGTACCTGACTCCTTACTTCTCCATTTCAAGACCAGGAAATAGCCTTATGGCGCTCCTGCTGCCTTGGTCGGGGTATACCCTCCTCCAAGAAGCCTGGTGCTAAAGTGGCCTAAGTTACCTACCAGGACAAAATTACAAAAGGATCGGGATACCTCGTCAGGGTACCTAACTCCTTACTTCTCCATTTCAAGACTAGGAAATAGCTTTATGGCGCTCCTATTGCCTTGGTCGGGGTATACCCTCCTCCAAGAAGCCTAGTGCTAAAGTGGCCTAAGTTGCTTATCAGGACAAAATTATAGAAGGATCGGGATACCTTGCCAGGGTACCTGATTTCTTACTTCTCCATTTCAAGACCAGGAAATAGCCTTATGGCGCTCCTGCTGCCTTGGTCGGGGTATACCCTCCTACAAGAAGTCTGGTGCTAAAGTGGCCTAAGTTGCCTACCAAGACAAAATTGCAGAAGGATCGGGGTACCTTGCCAGGGTACCTGATTCCTTACTTCTACATTTCTCCAAAAGGCTGGCATTAAAGGGGCATAAGATGCTTGTCAGGCCAGATTATCATAAGGATCGTGATACCTTGACAAGATACTCAGAACCTTAGACTACTGCATGTTCATAAGAGCTCGATTAGGGAAGGAGACGTGACTACTCAACAGATCCTGCTAGTTTCTACGATTACGAGATGCAGAGGTGTTCAACGTATGGCTAACAAGCATCCCAATCTGTTTTGTCAAGGCACAATTGAAACAAATTATGGTGTGTTCAATATTAATCTAGAGGGGGGGTGAATAGATTTTACCCAATTTTACCAAATTTTCGTTAATGGTCAAGATTACGAAAATACCCTCCACTAGTCAAAATACAATAGCAAGTGTAATATGGTGCGGAAATTAAAAGACACTTGATATTTATGTGGAAACCCTCACGGGAAAAACCACGGGCTATGTAAGTGAGCCACACTTGAACCTCGAATCCACTAAATGTGTAAAACGATTACAACCTAATCCCGGAAGTAATCACACACCTACCTACTCCCGGTATAAGTGAACCTAGTCCCAATGCTTGTGATTTATGCAACCTAATCCCGGAAGCAACACAAGACTTAGTTCTCAATGAAGAGAAAACAACCTAAGTGAATATATGAAATACTCAAAATGCAACAAGAGCAAGGCAACTCTATATGCTTACCTAGAATGATGATATATCAATGAAATCAATCCTAGATATCAAAAGCTAAATGACATATCATAAAGCTTAGCTAGATGTTATCAATCACAAAACAATCCTAGCTATCAAACAATGTCAACATGTCCAAACATGTGAACTCAATTAGTTGTAGAGAATTTCTAACAACATAATTGTCAATTAAATCCACAAGAACATTCAATTAAGCTTGACTAGATAAATAAACATTAATCTATCAACCTAATCATCAACCAATTGTACAAGAATGTTCTAGGGTTAGCTATTTAGGGAAAATCATCCTAATCATGTAAGCTACCACAAACAAAACCCAATCATGTCATAACTTCACTAAATATGCAATAGAAGTGAAGATTTGCTCAACTAAGCAATAAAAGACATGTCTTGACTAAGATAGAACAATAAATGAAGATGTTGAGTTTGTTCTACTTACCAAGTCATAAATGAAGAAGACCCATGGAAGATTGATGCATGAAACATGTTAGATGCACATGGGTTTTGGGTTTGGAGAGTTAAAGAAGCAAGATTGAAGCTTTCTCTCTCTAGGGTTTGAGTTTCTCACTCTAAGGTCTGATTTTGAGCTCTAAAAAACGAGCAAGGAAGAAAATGATACTTATATAGGACCCCTAGATGAAATGACGTCGTTTTGAAAAATTTGCAACAGATCGCCCGATTCTGCGCCCTGTTCTGCGGCCTTGACCGCATAACACAAGGGCGCAGAAATGCACCTGATGGTTTTGCGGCCCCTAAACGCAAAAACCAAGGGCGCAGAAAAGAGGACAGAGAGTATGGTTTCTGATCCTCATTCTGCGGCCTCATTTCTGCGGCCTTGGCCGCAGAACAGGGCGCAAAATGCGCCTGATGGAGCATCCTAAAATCTAACCATGCTATGCAATACTAAGCAAGATGCAACCAAATAAACATGCATGAAGAGAGATGAAATAGGCAATAATGCATACACACAATAAATACACAACACATTCAAGAATGAGAATTATGCAAGTGATGTGTGTGTGTGCATCTACTTCTCTTCATTGCAAGAAACACTAAGTATGATACCTTTGGAGTGCTTCTTCCCTTGAGGTCTTGAAAAGGGCCTTTGAGCATGATCTTCAATCACCTAACTACCCTTACAATTCAAACCCCCAATATGTGGTTTGTCTACGAAATAAGCCAATCAACAATGGGAATCCTTACAATCTCCCCCTTTGGCTATTTCGTGACAAAACCACCACTCACATTGATCCTCACAAGATAAAAGAAACTTCGGGAAATTCTACATTACAAAGTACAAAGAGATAAGAAAATAAAACTTCAAGTCTTCAATCTCTTGTAGAATAACCAAACCTTCAAAACAATTAGATTACACTTCCAAAGCAAGTGTATGTGAGATGATCAAGTGAAAGAAAAACAAGCATTTGCATATGAAACTTTTAACCACAATATCATGCAATGTATGAGTATGCAATGCTCCCCCTCAAAGGGTTACTCCCCCTCAAACCATAAACTCCCCATATGCACAATTGCTACAACAATTAGCAACTCCCCTTACCACATCCTACTCCCCCTTTTTGTCATGATATAGGCAAAGGAGTAGTCCCCAACCGGGTCACTCATAGCAAAGAGAGCTATTTGCACAAAAGGCATTTGCATAATCATATAAACGAATTTTATGCAATTCAAGAATTGAGAGAGATTCAAGGAGATTTTATTCACAGAAAAGTGTGTGTGTGTAAAAATTGCTTAGCATGTAATACAAGCACTATTGAGCTCATGCATAAGAATCAATCAAAGCAACAATCAACAGGTTTTCCAAATGAAGTCAAACCAATTAGAGCCCTGTTGTTATGACAAGAAGATATATATCCAAGCATTTGTGTGCAGAGTGTACTAATCACATCAAAAAATATATCATCTTTTCTACATTGCAAGACACATCATCAATCAACAATTTTGAGGTCTTTATTAAGCAATGCATCACACACATCATCAAACACATTTCAACTTTTCTGTTTTTCTCCTTTATCCTAGAAAGCATGTATTTCTGTTTATCATGCTAATGTAACTCTCTTGAAGGCTTTCACTCGGTTTCAAATGAGTAGCCATTTCCTACATTGGGCGGCTGCACGTCATATTGCCAGTAGCCCTTTTTCAAGAGAGAGCTTAAGAATGCATATCAAAGAATCATGAACATGGAGAATAATTTGAGGTCAATCACATGTACTAACAAGTAGAACATTCCTCAAATGGATAAGCACACTCAAGCAAAAATAGAAATCATGCAGTACATGCTAGGCAACCGTGCAAGGTGTTATTAAAAACATTATTAAAGCATTAATCAATGTTATTCACCAAGCATTCTCAAACAATCATAAAAGAGCATAAAAGAAGTTAACTTTTTGCATATGACAATTCATGCAAGTTTGCTCTCTTTGCTTGAGCTCCCCTTATTGGGGTCAAATAACTAGAACTCATCACTCCACAAGACATATTCCAATAGATCTACTAAGAGTTTTAAATCGAGTAGCATCTAGAGGTTTTGTAAACAAGTCGGCTAGTTGATCATTTGTACCAACATGCTCAAGTACAATGCATTTATTTTCAACTAGTTCTCTAATGAAATGATGACGGATGTCAATATGCTTAGTTCTAGAATGTTGAACCGGATTCTTGGAAATATTAATAGCACTCATGTTATCACAAAAGAGAGTGAGTGTACCTTGGTTGAATCCGTAGTCTACTAAGCATTTGCTTCATCCATAGGAGTTGTGTGCATCCACTCCCCGCGGCTATGTACTCGGCCTCCGCCGTGGACAAGGAAATTGAGTTTTGCTTCTTGCAAAACCAAGAAACAAGATTGTTTCCAAGAAAAAAGCAACCGCCCGATGTGCTTTTCCTATCATCACAATTTCCGGCCCAATCCGCGTCACTAAAGCCTACAAGACTAGCATTAGTGTCAAATGAGTACCAAATCCCATAGTTAGAAGTCCCATTCACAAATCGAATGATTCTCTTGACGCAAGAGAGATGGGACTCCTTGGGATCGGATTGGTACCTAGCACACACACCCACACTAAAGGATATGTCGGGCCTACTTGCGGTCAAATAAAGCAAGCTTCCTATCATACCCCTATAAAGTGTTTGTTCTACACTTTTACCACTAGCATCTTTGCTTAGTTTCAAAGTGGTGCTCATGGGTGTGTTACAATGTTTGGCTTTCTCAAGACCAAACTTCTTCACTAGGTTTTTGGCATATTTGGCTTGGGATATGAAGATCCCATCACTTAATTGCCTAATTTGCAAACCTAGGAAGTAACTAAGCTCACCAACAAGGCTCATCTCAAATTCATGAGACATAACATCAACAAATTGTTGGACTTTGGTGTTGTTGGTGGATCCAAACACTATATCATCAACATATATTTGAGCTATAAAAAGCTCATCATTGTCTTTCTTGATGAATAGTGTCTTGTCAACACTACCTCTTGTGTAGTCATTGTTGACAAGAAATTGAGTGAGGCGCTCATACCAAGCCCTCGGTGCTTGTTTCAACCCATAAAGAGCCTTCTTGAGGCGATAGACATGGTTGGGGTGGTGTGCATCCACAAACCCCTTGGGTTGCTCAACAAACACTTCCTCTTGCAAGAAGCCATTGAGGAAGGCACTCTTAACGTCCATTTGGTGCAATTTGAACTTGTGCACACAAGAGATGGACAAGAGAAGCCTAATGGACTCTAGGCGAGCAACGGGAGCAAAAGTCTCCTCAAAGTCGATACCCTCAATTTGAGAGTACCCTTGTGCAACAAGTCTTGCCTTGTTACGCACTACGTTGCCATCCTCATCGGATTTGTTCCTATATATCCATTTTGTGCCTATGACATTAGTGGTCTTAGGCCTAGGAACTAGAGTCCAAACCTCATTCCTTTCGAATTGGTTTAGCTCTTCTTGCATGGCAAGAACCCAAAACTCATCATTTAGAGCTTCATCAATCTTTTTGGGTTCTATTTGAGAGGTGTAGCATGTGAAGCTAATAAGATTAGCTATTTGCCTTCTAGTCCTAACACCCTCATTCACATCTCCAATAACATCCTCTTTGTTATGGAGTCTTCTAACCCATGGAGCGGGTTCATTAGAGTCCAAGTTAGGAACTCTATCAATAGGTTGTGTGTCATTTTCAACAACATTGGATGTCCCCACATTAGGAGTCACAACAACCTTCTCCAAAGGAGAATCATCACTAAGAATAACCTCCTCCTCATGATTACTACACTTGAGCCTTTCATCATCAAATACAACATTAGATGATTCCATAACACTTAGAGTTTTCTTATTGAAAACTCTATAGGCTCTACTATTCAAGGCATAGCCAATAAAGATACCTTCATCACTCTTAGCATCAAATTTGCCAAGTTGATCTCGGTCATTTAAAATGTAGCATTTGCTTCCAAATGTGTGGAAGTAGCTAACATTTGGCCTCTTGCCTTTCCATAACTCATAGGAGGTATTCCTAGTACCGGGCCTTAGGAAAACTCTATTTCCTATGTAGCAAGCCGTGTTGATGGCTTCGGCCCATAAATTCCTAGACACATTGTTGCTAAGCAACATCACACGGGCCATCTCTTGAAGGACCCTATTTTTCCTCTCAACAACTCCATTTTGTTGAGGTGTTCTAGGAGCCGAAAACTCATGGGAGATACCTATACTATCACAATAGGTTTCAAAAGAAGCATTCTCAAATTCCCTCCCATGGTCACTTCTAATCCGTTTTATGCTTTTAATGTTAGAATTCATTTCATTTTGAAGTTTAGTACAAAGCATTTTAAACTTATCAAAAGTTTCGGATTTTTCTCTAAGAAAATATGTCCATGTGAACCTAGAGAAATCATCTACACAAACAAAAATGTATCTCTTTCCACCCAAGCTCTCGGTTTGCATAGGACCCATAAGATCCATATGGAGAAGCTCTAGAGGCTCCTTGGTGGAGAGATACTTGCCCTTTTTATGCATGCTTTTAGTTTGTTTTCCTTGTTGACAAGGTCCACAAATACCATTGGCTTTCTTCCCAAGCTTAGGGAGGCCACGCACACATTCAAACTTTCCAAGGGTCCGTAGATCCCGAAAGTTCATGTGGCCAAGTCTTTCATGCCACAACTCAATTTGCTCATCCTTGGACACATTGTTTGAGACTATTCTAGCTTCAAGACAATAGCAATTGTCGCTAGATCTCATACCTTTCAATAAGGTTTGTCCATTGGGCTTTAGAATAGAGCAATTCTCTTTGTTAAACAAGACGGAATATCCTTCATCACTAAGATGAGAAATGCTAATCAAATTGGCTTTCAAGCCATCAACAAGTAAAGCATTGGATAAGGAGGGCAATCCGGGAACGGAGATGGTTCCTTTCCCTATGACATTCCTTTTGGATCCATCACCAAAGGTGACATTTCCTCCTTCCTCCATAACAAGAGTCTCGAAGAAACTCTTGTTTCCCGTCATGTGCCTAGAGCACCCACTATCAAGATACCAAAGATTAGAAGAATTTGCCTTCAAGGCAATTTGTGCAACATGGCAAACATTTTCATTCTTTCTAATCCATTTAAGAACAACATTTTCTTTCTTAAAGGTCTTTGGTACATGGGCTCTAGTAATCCTAGGATCATGCAAATTAGTCTTATTATTCCTAGGAACATGCATCTTGGCTCTATTCTTTCTCTTTTCAATCATGCTTCTAGTTCTACACATTTTAATATATCGAAAGCAATTTGGTCTTATGTGACCATTAAAACCACAAAAGTGACAAATTGGAATGAATTGAGGAATCATACCTTGTCTTTGAGCTTGCATGGAAGTCTTCCTATGTCTTTGTGGTTGAGAGGGTTCAATCCATCTTCTTTGTTGAACCGGTCTATCTTGCTTCCCTTTTTGAGCCAATAGATGAGGAATGTTGGCTTGAGGTTGTCTCCTTGGTGCAACCTTCACTTGTGCACTTTTTGAGCTTTGTCCTAGATCTATTTTCTTCCTAGGAGTGTGCACCGGAGAAGCTTCTATGTTGCCCAAGCTCTTAACAAACACGGTCTTCTTAGAGGAGGTGGTCTCTTGACAATCTTCAAACCCAAGACCTCTCTTGTCACATGGACTCTTTCCAACACCAAGCATGTGATCTAATTTTTTGGTGCTAGAGTCCATCCTTGTAAGTGACTTCTTAGCTTCAACAAGCTCCCTCTTCAAACCTTCTTCATTCCTCCTAGATAAAGCTAACTCCTCTTTTAGCTTATCTTCTCTCTTCTTAAGTCTTTCCACTTCTTCACTTAGGAGATCATTGTGAGATGAAAGCTCAAGATTTTCTTCTCTCAACATCTTGATCTTCTTAGTGGTTTTCATCTCTAAGCTCCTAAACTCCTTAAGATATTCAACTAACACTTCTTTCTCCACATATCCATTAGTGGAGTTAGCATCGGAGTCATCTTCACTAGAGTCACTTTCCCTTTGACTCTCTTCCTCTTTTTCACTACCACTTTTGCTCTTGTGAGAAGAGGCAAAAGCTAGGAAGTTAGCCATGATGTCTTCATCATCCGAAGAATCATCTTCTTCATTGGAGTCATCACTACTTCCACTCCAAGTGGCGGCCATCACTTTTCCCTTCTTCTTTTCCTTGTGATTAGCACATTCGGGAGCAAAGTGACCAATCCCGCCACACTCAAAGCAACGGACCCCTTTCCTTTCGGTCCTCTCTTGCCTTGGTTCAAACTTCTTGAAGGGAACCTTTTTCTTGTCTTGGCCTCTAAAACCAAATCCCTTCTTTCCAAACTTCATAACCTTGTTGAATCTTTTCACAAACAAGGCCATGTCTTCATCCGAGTCATTCTTCACCTCCTTTTCATCCTTAGAAGCTTTCAAAGCAATACCCTTTTGCTTTTTAGGAGGAGTAGTGCTAGGACCCTTCCTAGACTCATAGGCTAGAAGTCTTCCAATGACTTCACTCGGCTTCATATCCTTATATCCACTATTTTCTTCTAAAGCCGTCACCTTTGACTCAAACCTATCCGGTAAGGATCTCATAATCTTTTGTTTAATCCTCCTATCCGAATAAGGATCACCAAGTTGATGACTTTGGTTGACTATGTCCATCAACTTGATCTCGAAGTCGTTGAAGCACTCATTCTCCTCCATCTTGAGCATCTCAAATTGAGTTTGGAGAACTTGAAGCTTGGAGTCCTTCACAACTTCGGTTCCCTCATGAGCAACTTCTAGGATTGTCCATGCCTCCTTAGCAACCCTAGTGTTTTGAATCAACTTGTATTGATTCTCATCCATGGCACATAGGATGGCATGCATAGCCTTCCTATTCCATTTTGACGCCTCAAATTCTTGTGCACTCCATTGTGCCTTAGGCTTCAAAACTTCTTCTCCTCCACCCGTAGGAGTCATCATGGGAAGATCATATCCATCTTCAACCGACATCCATGCTCGGTCATGAAGTTGACATATGTAGGATTCCATCTTCCCTTTCCATGAGGAGTAATTCAATCCGGTGAGAAGAGGAGGACGTGTGCTAGAAGCCCCCTCGTTGCTACCACCGTTTCCACTCATTGTGTTTATGAATGAAATGAAATGAATGCACAATGTATGAATGAACAAAAATCACACAAATGCAAAACACACCAAAATGAGCAAGGATCACCTATGTATATCTAGGAACCCGCTCTGATACCAATTGAAACAAATTATGGTGTGTTCAATATTAATCTAGAGGGGGGGTGAATAGATTTTACCCAATTTTACCAAATTTTCGTTAATGGTCAAGATTACGAAAATACCCTCCACTAGTCAAAATACAATAGCAAGTGTAATATGGTGCGGAAATTAAAAGACACTTGATATTTACGTGGAAACCCTCACGGGAAAAACCACGGGCTATGTAAGTGAGCCACACTTGAACCTCGAATCCACTAAATGTGTAAAACGATTACAACCTAATCCCGGAAGTAATCACACACCTACCTACTCCCGGTATAAGTGAACCTAGTCCCAATGCTTGTGATTTATGCAACCTAATCCCGGAAGCAACACAAGACTTAGTTCTCAATGAAGAGAAAACAACCTAAGTGAATATATGAAATACTCAAAATGCAACAAGAGCAAGGCAACTCTATATGCTTACCTAGAATGATGATATATCAATGAAATCAATCCTAGATATCAAAAGCTAAATGACATATCATAAAGCTTAGCTAGATGTTATCAATCACAAAACAATCCTAGCTATCAAACAATGTCAACATGTCCAAACATGTGAACTCAATTAGTTGTAGAGAATTTCTAACAACATAATTGTCAATTAAATCCACAAGAACATTCAATTAAGCTTGACTAGATAAATAAACATTAATCTATCAACCTAATCATCAACCAATTGTACAAGAATGTTCTAGGGTTAGCTATTTAGGGAAAATCATCCTAATCATGTAAGCTACCACAAACAAAACCCAATCATGTCATAACTTCACTAAATATGCAATAGAAGTGAAGATTTGCTCAACTAAGCAATAAAAGACATGTCTTGACTAAGATAGAACAATAAATGAAGATGTTGAGTTTGTTCTACTTACCAAGTCATAAATGAAGAAGACCCATGGAAGATTGATGCATGAAACATGTTAGATGCACATGGGTTTTGGGTTTGGAGAGTTAAAGAAGCAAGATTGAAGCTTTCTCTCTCTAGGGTTTGAGTTTCTCACTCTAAGGTCTGATTTTGAGCTCTAAAAAATGAGCAAGGAAGAAAATGATACTTATATAGGACCCCTAGATGAAATGACGTCGTTTTGAAAAATTTGCAACAGATCGCCCGATTCTGCGCCCTGTTCTGCGGCCTTGACCGCATAACACAAGGGCGCAGAAATGCACCTGATGGTTTTGCGGCCCCTAAACGCAAAAACCAAGGGCGCAGAAAAGAGGACAGAGAGTATGGTTTCTGATCCTCATTCTGCGGCCTCATTTCTGCGGCCTTGGCCGCAGAACAGGGCGCAAAATGCGCCTGATGGAGCATCCTAAAATCTAACCATGCTATGCAATACTAAGCAAGATGCAACCAAATAAACATGCATGAAGAGAGATGAAATAGGCAATAATGCATACACACAATAAATACACAACACATTCAAGAATGAGAATTATGCAAGTGATGTGTGTGTGTGCATCTACTTCTCTTCATTGCAAGAAACACTAAGTATGATACCTTTGGAGTGCTTCTTCCCTTGAGGTCTTGAAAAGGGCCTTTGAGCATGATCTTCAATCACCTAACTACCCTTACAATTCAAACCCCCAATATGTGGTTTGTCTACGAAATAAGCCAATCAACAATGGGAATCCTTACAACAATCATTCATTCTAGGTCCAACTACTCACAAGCTTGTATGCGTTAAAATATTTTCTAAGTTGGAAAAGCAAGCAGGACATAATATGAATCAGCAAAATGAAATTGTTATATTAATTAAATGGGGAGCTCAGCCCCCATTTCGGGCTACAAAAATATATATGCAATGAAAATTCTAGATCAGTCTTCCTTCTCCTCCTCTAGGTGCTCTACTTTGTCGGCTGCTTTCACCCTTGTAACCCCCATTACAATACCAGTCTGGGCCCCTTAATTTTTGAAACCTGAGGCCCAGCTGGATCGTCATCCTCCTCCATAGCTGTAGATTCAATCGGGGTCCCTTCAACTATTGGAATCCCGGATTCAACTGGGCCATCCCCCTCCTCCACCAAAACAACTTCTGAAAGAGGTAGAGGGTCCTGCACTTGTTCCTCTTGAATGGAAGGGAGATCCTGGGCCGCCTTCTTAGAGCCTTGAGGTTGAATCCCAGTAGGAGTACTAGCCCCTTGATCTGGATGAGCAGCATCCTGTGAAGGAACCTCTTCTCCCTAGTCCTCATCTGCTAGCTAGATAGCCCTCGCCATGATCTGGTCCCAGTCTCGGTCCCGGTCCCGGTCCCAGTCTCGGTCTCGGTCTCGATCCCGATCCCGGTCCCGGTCCCGGTCCCGGTCCCGATCCCGGTCCCAGTCTCTGTCCCGGTCCCGGTCCCGGTCCCAATTTTGGGTGACCTGGAGATCAAATGGAGGGGGTAAGGCTGTAGCCACCTCGTAACAGGCTATGAAGTAGCCGTCTTCAAATGTAGGGCCTCTCTGGGCCTCCAAGCTTCTTATGGTATCCCGTAGGAGCTGGTTCTCATCTTGCAGCAGCTACTTCTCTACCTTCAGGCGCTCCCTCTCCTCTTAGCGACACAAAGACCTGATGGTTTCAGTGTCCAAGCAGCGCTCGTAGCGTCTGGCTTCCACCAAGGCTGCATGCCTACCTTCTTCAGCTATTGCAGTAGCCTAGACTAAGGGGGTCACACTCTGTTAAGCTTGGACCAGCTCCTACTGGGTATCCTCCAATTTTGCCTAGAGCTCGACGAAAGCCTCCTTCAAAGTTAGCAACTGTTTTTCCATGGCTAAGGCAAACTTGAAACCCTGTAGCAGAAAGAAAGGGGAATTACCATCAACTGAAAACGTACAAGGAAAAACCAAGATGGAAGCACCCTTAGTAGCTAGGATCTTTGATGGAATCTTCGCCATGCTCGCCAAGCTCCCCCTAGGACAAAAAGCAATAAAACGAGACACCACCTCATCTTGGGTAGTGCCTCTAGACCCCGAAGGAATATCAGCTGCCGGAAGGGGGGTTAGAACAGTGCCCATCTGCTCTTCCAACACGATGTGGGACGCGGTCAGGATAGATGAGGAAGGAGAAGCAAGAGGAGTGGTCGTAGCAGGTTTTTGAACACCAACCTTGCTGCACCTTCTAGGTTTGACTTCCAAAACCCCAAGCTGTAGCTGCCCGAGCCAGCATTGCCTTGATCAACGAGCGTGCTGGAGATGAAGTGGAAAGACGAGTATGAGTCTTGGCAGATGACCCCGCTAAAGTAGGAGGGGGTGTTGTAATACTGGTAGATGATTTCATTGGAGCAGGAGGAAGATTAAGATCAACTATAGTTTGTGCAAACCCCGGCACAATTCTGGTAGTAGAAGAATGAGAAGGAATAGGAGAGGTAGAAGTAGGCAGGGTCAGATCCCCCGTCCCAGAGGAGGATGGAGACCTCTCTACCATTGGGGTAACAGATACTACAAAGAGAAAGAAAACATAGTGAGAAAAAAGAGGAGGAAAACATATGTGCATATAGACAAAGAGTTTGATGAAATTGCTTATCGGGAAGTGCAAGGGAGATCTTCAGGTACCTCTCCAACCGGTCTCCCTCAAAGGGGTCCAGAGTGGGATACTTCATATTTGTATACCCTTCTTCATAATCCTCGCAAAGATATTGATGAGAATCAAGAAGCATCACCAAAGGCTCAATTGCATGTTCCAGTTGGGCCAATTGCAAGGGTCAAGAGGATCAAAGAAGCATTTAATGATAATTGATTATGAGTTGCTGAAGTACAAGTTCGGCCCACATGAAGACCAAATCCGGGCTAAACTTTGTAGACCTCTACAGAGGGCATATGGGGTCGGATTATCTACTATAATATGTTTCTGGAAAGCCCAAGACGAGCCCTACAGATTTTAAGACTCCGTCATCCGTAACAGATTGAAACAGGCCCAAATTCGGCCATCTATCTTATTACGCGAAGACTTGAGCTGGACAAGAGCTAGACGCTAGGAAAAACTTCGTGGGACTCTACATAAGTCATATGGAGTCGGATTGTCTATTATAATATGTTTTCGGAAAGCCCAAGACGATCCCTACATATGTTATGAAGACTCTGTCCTTCATAACAGATCACAACAAGCCCGAATTTGGACATCTAGCTTGTTGCGCGAAGACTTGAGCTGAGGAGTCCGAATTTCAGCTTAATTCCGTGTGGTTGGAGGAGTCCTAATTTCAGCATACTTGTGTGTGGTACAAGTTAGGGTTAGAGAAGATTCAATTTCTGTTTTTCCTTTTTAGTTTGCAAAGAATAATGGATTATTTGTTTCCCGAAATTAAGGGGCTGATTTGCTTCCAAATTTAGCCTTTCAATTAGGAAATAAGTCAGTAGTTGCTTGTTTTAGTTTGTTTAATTTTCTTTCCCGTTTTGTAAGGCATTAATTGCCTATTTATTTTCCTGATTGTAAGGCATTAATTGCCGAATATTTGTTCCCTTTTAGGTCTTAGATATTTTAGTATTTAAGGGACTCATTGATGTATTATTCAGTAGACTTTTTGAATGGAATAATATTATTTGAGAGAATGTTTTCTCTTGGTTCTTCATTGAACTATGAACTTATCAAGGGTTATACCTTGTGGCTTGACTTATCACTCACCTTCTTCTTGTTCTTGAGTGTGGCGTCTACAACCTTCTTGATACCGTTGGTTCTTATCTCCATATAGATAATGGGTCGCGGTCCTTTTTATTTTCTTTATTTGTAAACTTGAATTAGAAAACGATCATTCATTACCATATATTGGTTCCGGGTCTCACTACTCTTGGTGAGGTTCATATCAGTTGGTATCAGAGCTTAGCCTTCTAAATCAGGTTAAAAAAAAAATGTCTGATGATGTACCAGAAAAGTACGATTTCAAACTTTTTTTAAAGTTCTTGGATCAAAAGTTTGATCAGTTGGTATCAGAGCTTAGGCTTCTAAATCAGGTTTGATCTATCCTTTTTTTTTTTTTTTCTATTTCTTTTTATTTCATTAGATCAAAAAAAACAAAGTTGATCAGATCCATTACCACAAAAAAAAAAAAAAAAAAAAAAAAAAGGAAGTTTGATCTGATTCCGATTAAAAAAAAATTGATCAGATCCATTACAAAAAAAAAAAAAAGTTGATCAGATCCGTTACAAAAAAAAAAAAAAAAAAAGTGAACGAAGAGTGGAAAAATGCAAGAGAGTGCGAGCTTATCAGAGGGTAACAGCTGAAATTGAGTGAAACACGAGTGTGAGTGCCTTCATTATTGAGAGTAAACATGTGAGGGAGTGTTTGTGAGGCTTACCAATTTGTTTTTGCAGGTTAAAAAAAAAAAAATGTCTGGCGGTGCACCAGAAAAGAATGATTTCAAACTTTTTTTTAAGGTTCTTGGATCAAAAGTTTGATCAATTGGAGATGAGGTTGGATCAACAATCGAAGAGGAAGTGTACCACACGAGTTGGGCAACATTCGGGTTCTTCTTCATTATGGGAACCGAATTGGAACGAGAGGGATGACCAGCCTAGTTTCAATGCCAAGGCCAACCCTTCCAAAGATCACAAAGATGGAGAGCTTTCGGTCGCAAGAAGAGCTCTTAGTGCTCAAGCAAAGGAAGATGATGAGGTACAACGTGACAATGTCTTTCACACCCGATGCCATGTTAATGACAAGGTATGTAGCATGATAATTGATGGGGGAAGTTGTACTAATTTGGCTAGCACTAGTTTGGTGGAAAAACTCAATTTGGCCACTTTACAGCACCCAAAACCTTATAAGCTACAATGGTTGAATGATAGTGAAGAAATCAAGGTGACTAAACAGGTGTTGGTGTCTTTTTCCATTGGGAAATACAAAGATGAAGTCTTGTGTGATATGGTACCAATGCATGCGAGTCATATTCTTTTGGGGCGACCATGGCAATTTGATAGGCGTGTAACTCATGATGGTTACACAAATAGATACTCCTTTGTACTCAATAAAAAGCGAATCACTCTTGTACCCTTAACCCCAATACAAGTTTATGAAGATCAAGTGAGGTTAAAAGAAAAAAAAAATGAAAAAAAGGACAGTGAGAGTTCAAAAGAAAGAGAGACAAAAGAAAGAGAGATTGAAACAGCAAAAAAAGAAATCTCGGCTGATGAGAAACAAAAAAAAAGACAACAAGTGAACTTCTATGCAAAAAAAAGTGAGATCAAAAAGGCCTTGTTTTCAAATCAGCCAACTTCTTGGCCTAGTGTTCTTGTTTCTCTTTTGCAGGACTTTGATGAAGTGTCGCAGGCAATCAACAACATTACGGTGAAGATTCGAGGACGAATCCTTTTGAAGAGAGGGGGAATGATGAGAATCAAGAGGCATCACCAAAGGCTCAATTGCATGTTCCAGTTGGGCCAATTGCAAGGGCCAAGAGGATCAAAGAAGCATTTAATGATAATTGATTATGAGTTGCTGAAGTACAAGTTCGGCCCACATGAAGACCAAATCCGGGCTAAACTTTGTAGACCTCTACAGAGGGCATATGGGGTCGGATTATCTACTATAATATGTTTCTAGAAAGCCCAAGACGATCCCTACAGATGTTATGAAGACTCCGTCATCCGTAACAGATTGAAACAGGCCCAAAATCGGCCATCTATCTTATTACGCGAAGACTTGAGCTGGACAAGAGCTGGACGCCAGGCAGAACTTCGTGGGCCTCTACATAAGTCATATGGAGTCGGATTGTCTATTATAATATGTTTTCGGAAAGCCCAAGACGAGCCCTACAGATGTTATGAAGACTCTGTCCTTCATAACTGATGCAGCCATCAAATATGATACGGCAAACAAAATTTTGGATTTCATGGAGCAAAGGAATCGACTCGAGGTCAAAGGGTGCGGAAAGAAGGAAGCAAAGACTTGGCTTGGTCGGAATGGTCGAAACAGTCAGAATGGTCAAATTTCGGGGGTCGTTTCAGAGGGCAAACAAACTCAAAATTGACATTATAATATGTTTTTGGAAATCCCAAGACGAGCCCTACAAATGTTATGAAGACTCCGTCTTCTATAAAGGGCTGCAGAATATCCAATTTCGGCCATTTAGATTATTGCGCGAAGACTTGAACTGGACGAGAACTGGACGCTGTGAGCTGGACGAGATGATCTGGGCTGATTTTCGTGGACCTCTACAGAGAGCATATGAAGTCGGATTGTCTATTATAATATGTTTCCGGAAAGCCCAAGACGAGCCCTACAAATGTTATGAAGACTCCGTCTTCTATAACGGGCCGCAACATATCCAAATTCGGCCATTAAGTTTCAGGCGCGCCAAGACAGCTGTTTCGAGTTTTATGGTTTTTAATTGTTGTCATGATTCCGTACGTTTATTTTATTTCCTTTTAGTTTATATGTAATTAGGTTATTAATTATTTTATGATTTGATTTTTTAAATCAAATCCAATTTCCTTTTGTAGATAGGTTTTTAATGTTTTTGGATTCTTTTGATTTTTAGGAGATTTGATTTCTTTTCCATTTAGGATTCTTTCCCTTTTGTTTAGGATTTTCTTGTTAGTCAAGTTTTGCAATTCTATTTAAGTAGATTGTATTAGGGTTTGAAAGGTGGCTTTTGATTAATAAAATTCAGAGATGTTTCTCAACTATCCATGTACAACATTCTTTGCGAAGATTGAAGTATTTGAAGCCTGTTAACAATCCTTCGTGCGCGAAGTTGAATGTTATCAGTAGCCTGATATTCTGGCATCCGTGCGCGGATCAACAGAATATTGGTAGGTTGTTTCCAATTTGTTTTCTTGCAGGTTTTTCTCGACAGAGCTTCCGCTACATCAATAACAGATCACAACAAGCCTGAATTTGGACATCTAGCTTGTTGCGCGAAGACTTGAGCTGAGGAGTCCGAATTTCAGCTTAATTCCGTGTGGTTGGAGGAGTCCTAATTTCAGCATACTTGTGTGTGGTACAAGTTAGGGTTAGAGAAGATTCAATTTCTGTTTTTCCTTTTTAGTTTGCAAAGAATAATGGTTGATTTGTTTCCCGAAATTAAGGGGCTGATTTGCTTCCAAATTTAGCCTTTCAATTAGGAAATAAGTCAGTAGTTGCTTGTTTTAGTTTGTTTAATTTTCTTTCCCGTTTTGTAAGGCATTAATTGCCTATTTATTTTCCTGATTGTAAGGCATTAATTGCCGAATATTTGTTCCCTTTTAGGTCTTAGATATTTTAGTATTTAAGGGACTCATTGATGTATTATTCAGTAGACTTTTTGAATGGAATAATATTATTTGAGAGAATGTTTTCTCTTGGTTCTTCATTGAACTATGAACTTATCAAGGGTTATACCTTGTGGCTTGACTTATCACTCACCTTCTTCTTGTTCTTGAGTGTGGCGTCTACAACCTTCTTGATACCGTTGGTTCTTATCTCCATATAGATAATGGATCGCGGTCCTTTTTATTTTCTTTATTTGTAAACTTGAATTAGAAAACGATCATTCATTACCATATATTGGTTTTATTTTCTTTATTTGTAAACTTGAATTAGAAAACGACATTCATTACCATATATTGGTTCCGGGTCTCACTACTCTATGTGAGGTTCATATCAGATATCCCGAGATTCCGAGGAAAGCACCCCCTTTGCCCATTTATCCCTCGCCATGAACTGGGTTGGGACGGGGTACTCATATCCTCCGATGAAAGCCGTATGCCCCCATTCGCCTTCAACCACGAGCCACTCCTCCTTCCATGGTGCGGCATACTTCACGTTCACCCCAGAGATGACGAACTTCATATCGTTGGATGCCCTCAGGTAGAATTGACCCCGGGGCACCATGCTTGCTATGTTGAAGAGGAAGCGAAGCTTGTCCAAACCCGGCTCCCTGTCTATGTTGTCCCTCTCGCATTGTTCCCGCTAGAGCACTAGAAACCCCGTCAAGTGCTTCCAGAAGCCCGGCGAGATCTGGAGGGGAGCTAACTCTAGCGTTACAAGGGCCCGACAAAGAGTAGGATGTAGTGGCAGCCGGACTCCACACTCGAAGGCCGTCTTGTGAATCAGTAGGCGATCCTGAGGCAGGGTATACACATCGTAACCCCGATGAGGAAGGGATAGAGTGATGTAGTCTGGAATCTTATACTCCTCCCTTAGCTTGGTGAGTGTGTCAGGGTACACACGGAGTCGGGTACTATCTGACCGTCATGGAAGGAGGCGAAAGAGCCGATCTGGACCCCGACCAAGGTGACATCATGCCCGCTACCTTCCTCGCCACCATCAACTTTTGCAGCGTCCACCTCGTCATTAATTTGAACAGGGTCGTCTGGTTTGTTGTGGAAACCTGACCTGGTTCAGGGGTTTCGTGTAGAACGACGGCGCTGGGGCCACGAGGTATCACTAGAAGCACCGTCACCATCTCGACTCCGTTTTTTCCCCATTGATGTTGGAGAAGTCTCCCCTGAGTCGGCCTTCTCCATACTAAATAAAGCATCAAGACTGTCAGAAGAATACGGAGAAGTAGGGTCCGGGTGCGTAGAAGCCATCACTGGAGGGTTTTGGTTGACAGGTTTTCCTTGTGAAGTAGTGGGGAGTTCTGAAGGAGATGCCATTAAGGAAGAAGAAGAAGAGGGTAAGAGAATCTTGATGGATTGCTAGTAAGAGAAAAGAGAAAAGAGAAAAGAGAAAGCAGGGGAGCTAGGGTTTTTTCTTTGCTATAATCTTGAAATTTGAAAGTGATGGAGAAGGCACCAACGAAGCCGTTCTATTTATAGAAGAGGGCAAGCGGTTACACATAAAAAAACTGAAATTGATGACCGACAACATGCTTGAAGGACGTGATGGAGATGGTTTCGCATTAATCGCGCCAAAACGACTCTTTTTGAAAACGTAGAACCAATCGACATCTGACACGCAGACTAAGCAATTAATACTAACGTGTCCAAGAAAGATTTCCTCTTCTACAGTGGAAACTAGTCAGATAAGGGAATATGTAGACAGACAAGACAGAAAATCCTTCAAGCATAATCAAAATCCTGACTCCGACCCTTACAAGATATCAATGTCCAAGTTAGGGGGGACTTCTGTTAAACACCAAAATTGGCGGATGACCAAAGAAGAATTTTTCACCACAATACAAGGAAGACATAGGAGTCCAAATACCATCCGACTACACCGAAAAGGGAGGGATCCCGACTGATCCGGGTACATACTCCCTCCAAAGGGATCCAACCCAGCTATTCCCCAGCCTCCCATGGACCCCACGGGATCCCGATGCGAAGTTCCACCCAGTACTCCGATTCATAGTATAGCACCCAATACCCCGATTTGCAAGCACTACTCCAAGCCAGACTACTCGCAGGTCCAACAAGTATCCCGACACGAAGTTCCACCAAGCATCCGGCTATTGTACCATCCGGATATCTCTCTACTTCATCAGCAAGGTACCCCGCTATAGTCTCTATTGATATCTTGACCCTCAGATAGCATCGGGATACTCAAAAGTTCACACCACCCGCTAGAATCAGCCCATTAAGTAGGAACAATACCTGATGAAGAAAATAGCAAAGAACAAAGAAGACCAAGTTAAAAGCTCCGTAGAGAGGTACTAAAACGCTGCCGTTTAGCCAAAACAGAAGGAGTAGACTTCTTCCCGCCAATTAAGAGTTCTATTTTAACAAGTCAACTCTGTTAGAATCCTCCTAGGAAGGAAAGACTTAATTCTGAAAGCTCCCACGAGATTGTCTCCTCCTAGGAAGGAAAGACTTGATTCTGACGATAAAAACTCTGAGATTGTCTCCTAAGAAAAGGGAAGTCCTGCAATCATCAAACCCTAGACCAAAACTATAGGAGTGCATGGCAAGTAACATGACCTATAAAAACAACATGATACTCACCAGAAAGGGGATTTGGAAAAATCTTCATCTAAAACCCTACGTTCAGTTCTACTTATCAACACGTACCAGTTCACCACCACCACCTCTATTGCTCACTGAATCTCCATACTCCACGGTTAATCCAGAAAAACACAACTCATGTATTTGTAATGCAAAGTGACAATCAATAAAAATTCTGTTTTGTCTATCATCTTTTACCTAAATCGTACTCGTATTGTTGAGAACATAGTCGGTATCGAACTACGTGATACCCTTCCGACCAGGATCAATCTTGATCTTGATCTTGATCTTGGTCCCCCTTAAAGTTGTTATTTGGAATTTCACCCCAGTAACGATTTTCCGATAATAATATCAAAAACCATGCAATTGTATGAAACAAAGAGCATGAAAAGGAGATATATATGCAGTTATCACTAACTAGGTGCCTTAAATCAGGTTGAGTGACTTAATCCATAATGCCTTGAGCTTCCAGAAAGTGACTCAGATGCTTATCATCCAAAAGTTTCTGTCAAAAGTACATTAAAAACAAAAGGTGAAAAAACAAAAGCACTAAGTTAAGAACTAATAACACAAAAAGCAAAATTCCCAATTAAAGATTAGAAATTGGGAACAATGAAAAATGGAACGCACATACAGAAAAGCTTTGTATTTTTGCCACTCATAAACACATTCTTCTTTGTCCCACTAACCCTTCACAAACCTCTCCGACTACCACCTGCACACAATACCAAAAAAAAAATAATAATAATAAATAAATAAAAAGAGGGTTTTTAAAGACAGAAAAAAAAGCCACAAAGACCTGTTAAAGCAATTGTGATAAGCAGTTCTGAGATGAGCACAAAACGCAGTAGAAGATTCTTGTTTTCCTCTCTTGCTCATACCCATCTACCACCACTGAATTAACACAAACACTACTAAATTGTAAACACAATAACTTCTCAACATAAATCATTAAACACTCAAAAAAGAAGCCTACGACTGACAGCCACTTTCCTCAACCGTTGATCGTCGCCGGAATCTGACTCGTCGTGCCACCACCCCACCGATTTCTATGCCTCGTACACAATCTGACTTATACCTGAATCAAAAAAAAAAAAAAAAAAAAAAAAACAAACCTAGATGCAAAAAGACACAAAATTAAAAACCCATATACAAAAAGAACGAAAATCTAAAACCCAGATCAATAATGTTAAAAAGAGATAAATTCATTCATCAAACATGGATTGGACACGAAAACTGAAAAGTTGTGAGTTTGTTCTAACCTTGTTTGAGATGGCGCCGATGGAGAAGATCGCCGGTGAGAGAAACCGCTGGAGAGAGAAGACGATGAGAAGAGGGATAGAATTTGATTTCTAAATTGGAAAAGGACACAGAGGGAAATAAAGTAGTTGTGCAAACGAAGAAAAAAGTGGAATTCGAGTCATAAGAGAGAGAGATTCACATATGAGAAGGATACAAAGGGAAATTGAATTAGAGAAAGGGCAAAAGAAAAAAAGGGGATAGAGAGGGAAATAAGGCAAATGGTCACACCATGAAATGCCCTTATGATAAAACAAGGCGTTAGATATATATATATATATATATATGTCGAGGATAAAATGTGATAAAAACTGAAAAAGTCGAAAAGTATTGGAATTAAGAAAATGGTTTAAAATAAAAGACTTGAGAGTTGAGAGAGAGAGAGAGAGAATGGGATCAGCCCCTCATCAGCCCTTCGAGTGGGTCCACATCCCCTTAAATGCCACCACAACCACCGCCTCACTCCGCCTTGGTCACCATCTCCGTCTTGGGCTTCTTCTCCGTTCATCCTTCCAGGTCCTAATTTTCCCTTACTTTCTCTTTGGTTTATTATATCATGATCATTATTTTATGCCTCTGTAGAATCTACTAATGACATTGGATTTCAACTATTTGTTTGAAATGAAAAATGAGGACCTTCTTTTAACCTTTCTCTGTTTGGGTAGATTCATATAATAATGGTATATAACATCAAACAAATGTATACATCTGATCCCTTTTGTTGAACAGAAGAATCTCTCTCGTCTCTGTCCTGTGCGTAGATTGAAGGACTTATGGTGCCAAAGAGTCGACCAATTCAAGGGAATCAATTATTTTCAATTCACAAATAGAAACAACACTAGGGATGAGGGGAAATCACATTTGGAGACATCCAGAAGAAATTCATTTAATGAAAGGCAATGGACCAACATCCTCCTTGCTGCTAACATCTTGTAAGTCACTGAAGTTATGCAAACTTGTTTATAGCTAAAGTTTGTGGGTACTGGCCAACTTTTAGTTGGTGAAAATCCCACTCTCACCTGGGTTTACATTTTTATAAAATTAGAATCTTACAAAATAATTAAGAAATTGCATCTGCTTCTTTTGTGTTAACATTTGTAAATTCTATATTACCTATTTGAGTTAAGTCTTCACTCAAAACTAGTGTAACAGCTTTCCTTATTTTTCTTGTCTAGATTTTATATTGCACAAATTGTGTCGCAGGGCAAGCTGATGTTATGGGGAGCTAAGGTGAGAAAGTGTAGAGTGTTCTGTTTAATATTAAAGTTTCCATTTCCTTTGCCTCACTTTGTTTACCATATATAACAGATAAATAGTCTCATTGACAAAGGACAGATTTGGAGGCTGGCCACATCTTCTTTCTTACACGCTAATATTGCACACCTTATGGTCTGGTTTGAACCTTATGGCTCGGAATGTCTTTTTCTTTTTTAGGGTATGTTAGTCTGAATTGAAATTTATGTTGTATAGGTTAATTGTTATTCTTTGAATTCCATCGGTCCAACTGTGGAGAGTATCTGTGGTCAAAGGAGATACCTTGCAGTTTACTTCTGCTCAGCGATTGCAAGTAACAGCTCGTAACTTACTACAGTAAACAATAAAATTGCTTTACCAACTATTATTCTGACTCAACTATTTCAAGAAATTAGGTTCAACAATGAGTTATCAGTTCTGTAAGGCCCCTGCAGTTGGCGCGTCAGGAGCAATCTTTGGATTGGTGAGTCATTTTGAACACTTTTAAGCAAAATTTAGTTTAGTGATGATGAGGTTCAGTATCACACTTCCGAAATCTTAAAGTTTCCCCTCAGATTTCACATTTTTATGCATCCATGAGAATTCTTACAGCTCTAAATGCAATTTTTCCACTTCATGCTATGCTGTCTATCTATATCCCTTTATTACGCATTTGTAACTATTTCACGGTGTGTGGTATGACCTCTATTTTTTTTTTTTTTCCAAGTCTTTGACAAAGAATGTATAAATTAACTTTATTACCATATTTGAACTCTGACGCTTTGTAGTCTGAAAACATAAGGTGTATATATATATATATATATATGTGCAATGTGTCTTCTTTTTCTTTTCCCCATTGTTTCACTTTGTTGTGTTTGTACTCAAACTTTTGATGTTTGTCATAGGTTGGATCCTTGGCTGTGTTTATTATGAGGCATAGAGGCATGGTTGAAGGTGGCAGAGAAGAGCTACAGCACATAGCACAAGTGATTTTCTTTAATATGGTATGATTTAAGCTTTTCCACTTTGTCAGAAGAGGAGTCATATACTAACTTGGTCAAAACATATTATTTTTATTATTTTCTCTAAAGAAATTATTAAGTATTAGAGAAAAAGTAAACAAGTTGTTCAATAGTCTCTAATAAAACCATATTAGAACGTATCACCAAACAAAATAAAACATTCTGACTCATACAACTGCTTCATAAATATAATGGATAAAGAAGTCTAGCGATCTTCCAATTTTTTTTTATTTTTTATTTTTTATTTTAATAAACGAGTCATGGTAATTGACATGGTCCTGAATCATTTAAATCACTGCAATTTTGTCGACATATACATGTATTACTGTCTAAATGGTAATGAGCATTTGTTATGCAGGCAATTTTGCCCACATATATTACTCTTTAAATGGTAATGAACATTTGTTATGCAGGCCATTGGGTTTATGTTTAAAGGCATTGACAACTGGGGACATGTAAGTACATTAGACTCTCTCTCTCTCTCTCATCCATTGAACTTTTGAGATTTCAAGACCTTGAATATTGATGGTTGGAAGAGTGTTACTTGAGGGATTTCAGGGAAAGTCAGCCTACCTCAGGCAATGTCATGTTTTCATGAAAATAGGAAAATATATATTGGTCTGAAAAATCTCACCCGATAAAAATACATAACATGTTACCTGCTTGTAAAAAATTAGATGACATATTTTAGTGACTTATGATGGATAAAAATCAACAAAAGAACGTTGTGAGATATGGATGCAGCTACACATAGACAACTGATAGCCTGATACATGTAAACATATTTGGAAGTGTACACAATTTCCCAAGCATCACTTAACAACCATCAAATTGAGACCCTTTAAACCTTTGTTGATATCACAATGTTAAGCCATTAACATGTAGATGCGTGCTTCATGTAATATAAATTTGTTAGATATCATCAAGCAATGATTTCTACTCATTAACATTCTCAGCTAGGGGGATTGCTTGGTGGAGTTGCTTTGTCGTGGTTTCTAGGACCTGCCTGGAAGTATGAATCCATGTCTAATGATGGTTCAAGAATTTTCACTGACAAGGCCCCAATTTTTTATTTCATCAACAGAAAAAGAAAGCCTGGGAAACTCAATTGAAGCTGCTTACCGGACACGAGATGCATCATACACTAATTTTGTTTGAACAGTTTTTATTATAATAGGCTTGATTTCAATTGAGGCATTCCGATGATCGGCAATGCTGAATCCATGTATACAAGTATTCATCTTTCTTGAGTAATTTATAGTTTATATATCCCAATCAGCATGATATGCTTGCGATTCTCAGAAGAAACCCGCATATAAGGTGACGATTCTTCTGAAATCTATAAGTGTCTGCCACTTCTCTCGGTGTTGCCACACTATCAAAAGCTGCTCTTCCCTTTGGGAAGAACATCCCACATCTTCTCTTGTTATAAGCAGACGCTTCTCTCGGTGTTGCCACACTATCAAAAGCTGCTCTTCCCTTTGGGAGGAACATCCCACATCCTCTCTTGTTATAAGTGAGATGAGTGGCCTGCCACCTTTCCGGCTTTGACCTGGTTCTATTTCATTTACAGTTACAGAAAAGGAAAAAAAAAAAGAGGATTTTTCACAAGAGCTTCTCCCATTTCCTAAGGTCATTATACTGCAGTGCATTGAATGTCTGAAAAACTGTTAGTATGATGAGAACGAACGGTTAATCTGACTGACAGAGGAAGTGAAAGATTACGAGTCCAAAAAATCCCAATAGCCAGATCTCTCTGCTCAAAAGGCCAGCTGCAATAGCACAGATCCAGGTCAATGCATTTATCACAATTAGTTGTAGTAACAATAATGAAGGCAAAGGCAAATTCAGGCTATAAATGTGTAAAACACAATTATTTAACACAATTATCGACTTGGCTAATCATCAAAGAGCTGAAAGCACAAAGCTGGAGTTAGCAAACTTGCTCCACCAGACAACCACAGATATTTTTTGGTTTGATTCACTTTTCTGCACTTCTCTAAATAATTCACATACAAAATCCTTGAGTATTCACAACTTGAATCAAGAATAGTTTTGAGATACTGGTTTATAAGCAAGCAAACTTACACCACTTGCATAAGGTGTGGTAAGACTCAGTAGCATACTGGTTTTCTAAACTACTAGTTCTGGAGTTGAATTGGGATTATAAGTTCCCGGAATAGATTTTGCATTCATACCTCGATACCTCTATGCCTTCCGGTAAAAAAAATTTAAACTTGCTTCTATTTTAAATTATTCAAACCCTCTATCGTGTATATTCAGTATCAACAGTATCAACCAATGTTTCAATTCAGCAATAATAACCTTTTTGCTTCCACAATCCACAAATTCTTCAATAAGTAAACAGCTTTCTAAGATCAGACACCAACTAAAATTTGATTAGTGTCCTTTGATGCCCTTGACCTAAAATCTTGAAACACTGAAAGTTGAGGACACCAAGATATCAGGGATGTCAATACAAAATACTGAGAAGACAAGGGTAGAAATAACCAAACATGCGATTATTCCGAAGAAAAAAAAATCATAATAATTCCATATATATATATATAGCCATCATTGCTAGGATAATAAAGGAGAAAATTATAAAGGTAAATTAGTAAATCAGTTACCATAGATATCGAGACACAAATGTGCACCATGCCATGGACACACCTAATTTACTTGGAAAGCTAAAGCTAATTCACACAATGTACCATCATTGCTAAAGTTAAACAGTGAAAAAAATGAAGTTAAACAATTTGACTTTCCTTAACCACCCACATTTTGAAAACTTACACCCCCTTTAAACTCCTTGACATCCTGAAATTGTGCGCTTGAATGACTACTACCAATCAAGCGAAATCGGGGAATGTCTTTAACAAGCTATGTAACATGAGCATAACCAAATTAAAAGTGTGGGAGAAACAAAGTCACAGAACTCAACAATCAGCATACTGAAAGAAAACTTTTAAGGTCTACAAATATTCAATTATTGACTACATAATAAAGAAACCGGCATAATTACCATTAATCAACAAAGACATAACAAGAAATCAGGCGAAAGCGATGAATGTTTATAACAATATATCATATATGTAACATGGGCATAACACAACTATAGATGTGGGACCAACAAAGTCACCAAAATCAACAATTAGCAACTACGAAAACGAAAAATGGCTCTTTGGAAATGACTTTCCGAGAAATAGCTCTTTGGAATGACACTGAACAGCCCCTACACTACTAGGATACTTCAATGCTTTATATAAAAAAAATAAATAAAAAATTAAATAAATAAATAAAAATTAGCGTTTAAGCAAGGTCAATTATATAACAAGTAAACAGGAAACTGCCATGTGGCCCATGTAGAGAGGAAAGTGGTCAAAAAGACTCTTAAGCACCTTAGTCGGCACTCAGCAATAACATATTTAAATTTGTGCTTTATCATATATGTCAATGACTATGTATAATGTATTTACTTCAATGCTGAAATCATCATACTAGTTCCAGTAACAACAGCAGGAAGAAGTACTTAAAAGACCAAATAACACATAATATTTCCAAAAAAAAAAAACACATAATTCATCATATAGATTACAGAGCCTGTGAAAAACATGGTATCAGCAGCCAGGAAACTGGAAAGTGCCAAAACAAATATTGAGGGACCAACTGGTATAATAAACTATATACTATAACATAAGGATTTTGTAATGGCGAACCAATAATAATTGCAAATAAATTTCAGCACTAAGCCTTCACTGCTGAACAAACCATATGTTAAAATTAGCAATACCCAGGAAGATATGAATAAGCAAGGTATATGCACACATCATGGACAGAGGTATGCACAGCAGAATTTGGCAGTAAAAACTTACATGATGGAGATGGTGCAAGGGATGGAGAAACTGGGGATGTTGCACTACCCACGTCATCGTCTGGAGTAGAACCACAAGATACTTCAGGTAATGGTGAGAGATCAAGGGCCGACTTCGGAGGACCCATTGGAGTTGAATGAGTTGGGTTAGGATGAGGTGCTGGTGAAGAGCTTGGAGGAACTACGGAACAACGGTATGGACAAGGAGGGTAAGCAGTTGCATCCAAAGGTGCAGGAGAGGGACCAGTTTTATAGCTCGGCGAATACAGGTTATTATGATCAGACGGAGAAGGAGCTTTACAACCAAAACAAGGAGGGAGATGATGAATGATAGGTGAGGGTGCTGGAGAGTAGGTAGGAGAAAGGGCAGGATATGGGGAAATTAACAGTTCTGGGGTTGGAGATGGTGAAGGAGTAGGAGGAGTTGCATGAAGTGTATGCTTAAGATAAGAGGATAAAATAACGCCTTTGACTTTACCAAAAACCAAGTTATCAAGGCCAAGATTCTCTGCTGGAGAGTCTGTGATTGTTTCAGCCAACTGCTTCAATCTCTGTGGCAGAAGGCCCCCCAGATCTGACATCACTGAAGCCTGAACAGTGACTGGTGAAAATATGGTGGAGCCAAATGTGTTTGTTACTTGCACATAAACATTCTGCATCAGAGGAGGATGGGGAGTTAGAACATGGTACCATGTCCAAGTTATCCAAAAAGGCAGCAACCAGTTATCATATTCATACAACACACATTGTTATATAATCTGGACCAGACCAGCTAGTTGAACCACTGAACTACCTCAAAAATCATCCTAAGAAGAAACAGGTAAAAACAGCTGCACTAGGCCAGTGAACCAATCATTGCGAGTTGTAGATAATTTTATTTTTCTTAATTTAGTTTTTTCTTTCATTGTCCCTACTTCATGCTTGTAAGACTCTTTTTTCTTTTGCTACCTTCCCCAACAAATTCAACCTCTCTCCCTATCAACGTGCATGTGAGAAATTTGACAAAAGTAATAATAAAATTAGGGAACCCCCGAGGAGGTGATTCAAGAGTTATTTCAATTATTATTCTTTCCTTATAAAATGTTAGCTCTCTTCAAATGATTATCGATTAGGATACTGATTAACTATATTCTAATGTCTAGTTCCTTCTTCTTGAGTTCCTTCAGTGTTGCAGTATTTGAACAAAATAAATCCAAATTATCTTTCATACAAGTACTGAAGTACATGAAAGAAACAAACAATTTGTGCGCATCCCCCCCAGATATAGAGGAATTACTTCACATAATAGTTGCAAATGAACATAATTTAGCAACCGAAAAACTACCAGAAGTCAAGTTTTTAGTATTTATTATTATTATTACTATCTCATAGAATATTATGAATCTATCTAATCATTTTTTACACGTAATTTACGTCATGCTAATGTCACAGGTCAATCTCCATTTCCCCAACTTGAACCTTTTAATTGTCGATCCTCCCTCGCTCCAGTTTGATGTCTGGATGTGTTTCCAAATATAGCATAAACTCTCTACACAGATCAAGTAAAGGATCATTACCGGTGACTGTATACCAGTCAAAAACTGAGATAGGTCTAGATCCACAGTTCAGTACTGACACTCTGACAGTACATAAGCTACTCCTAAGATTTCATCTTTAATCTCCATGAATGGGGAATAAATCTACATAGGAATTGGATAATTTGAAAGGCAAGTTGTAGCCATTAATTATATTACCATTTCTAAAACCTTAGGAATAATTAGACCCTTAAATATAGCAAAGCATGAGTCTAATATGATGGGAACCCATCTTACATCCTAAGAAATATATATGGCAAGTTGAAAAAACCAATGATTTACCTCATAAGTCCTCAGATGCAATCCATATTTCAACTGATCCCTAAGCTCAACAAAGTTTTCCACAATACGAGATGTGGAATTATTGAGAGTAAAATTAAATAGAATCTGTGATATCTGCCAAATCGAAACAGATTGCGTAGGAATTACAGTAATGCCCCCAGGAAACTTCAAAATCTCAAACCTAGACAGCTGTCCAAAAATTGATGTTGTCAAAGTTAGATTGGATTGCTGAAGGAACAGCTCAATCAAGGACGATCTCAGCACACTTAGAGACACTGGATTTATTGGAACATTAATAGGATCAGAAAGGACACCAAATACCACACCGGTCCAGTTAGAAACACCCAATCGGTGCATGGATAAAATGGCCACCTGTTGAGAGTAAACAACTTTAGATTAATTTTTAATAAAATTCAACAATCAGTTTCATAATCAGTTTCATAATTAAATAGCAGAAGCCTGAAGCAAAACCTTAGTGTTAGGGACACTTATTTCCTCATAGATATCATACTCTAGTCTTTCAATGTGTAGAACAAGCTGTGAAACCGGCTTATGCAATCTGAAGTATGCCTGAACTGTGGCTGCAGAAAGGTAAATACAAACATATAAGCAATAATTGTCAAAGTAGACAGAGGACTTACTCCTGTTAGTATAATATAATCAAATGCTCAAAAAGTATAAACATAAAAAGAAAACAGCTCTAGCATGAATGTGTATAAGTATCACAAAAAGAAAAGTAATAATAGTACTAGTGAAATTTTTAACTGTCTGATTATATAATTGCATCACTACATTTTATTTTTTTCTGCTGGCATAAAAGATATAGTTCAAGCATAGAATGATAAAGTAAAACATTATATACACTTCTAGTTGAACCAACATTGCAACACTCCACATCACCAAATTTGAGATAAATGGTACAACATTGAATTATAAACAACTTCTTTTATTATATCAGAAACAAAAGGAAACTATATTCCACAGTAATTTTTAATTATAAAATCATATATTCCACAAAAACATAGTAATTGATAAACATATGTTTTGGACACTTCTCTAGGGAACTTGCATCCACTCCATTGGATAGTAATATCCTACAAATGCAATTGCACACGACGTCAATCTCTTAAGAGGGATCTCCATGTATTCTTCATTCATAATCCATGTTATTCCCCTCCCAATTGATACATTCCCAAAGTCCATCACCATCATAACTCAATTGATTCGAAGTACATGCATTAATAAACGATCAGAAGGCAGAATTTTCACAATGTAACTTTGTAAGCATCCCATCCCTGAAAAGAAATCAATTACCGACTAACCAAAGCGGCTTATGGTTTAAACCGTTACCATAGATGGTGTTTTGAGTTTTGACATATGCATACAACATAATGGTTTAAATGAGAACATGAAGTTTGAAAATTTATTTTAAACGATAAAGTGCCAATTCCTTTTATATCTTCCGCACAAATATAGAAACCTTATCGGGAGAAACTTGGGCGAGTGGTGTCATAAATATATAATCCATGGTATAATCTACAGCACAATTTTTTGGTCACTAGTTATTACTAAATGGTTTTGTCATTTAGCCCAAAAGAGAAAGGTGCTTAACTTATTAAAAAGAGGGGTGCTCATGTGATAATTTCTCTACCTAGTAATATGGCCTAAATTACTAACTTTTATTACTATCATAATGGACTATACTGCTATTATATCATTATTATTAGTATGGTTAAATCTACTAGTTTTACTGACAAATGACAATGTCCCACACTCCCACCATATGATTACTTTTTTGAAATACAGAATCAAATTATTAGGGAATCTAATAGTTTTTTGTAAATTGTTAACATGTTGATTTGCATGTTAGGTCCACAATCCATGTAAAACCATTATCATTATTGTTGTGTTGTGTTGTTAGCCTAGGCTTACTCTGCTAGTCTGCTAATAAATGGTTTAACCGTCCAATGGCAAAGCACGCTTGTTCAGTATCCTATCAGACACAAATGATAAAGAGGAAATACTTGCAATGGTAATATATAGGGATAATTACACTAGTGACCATCGAATTGATGACATACTATCAAAATAGCCACTGGATTGGAAAGTTGTATCAAAATGGTCATTTTTGACGAACTTTGTGACACTAATGGCCCCCATTCTATCCAATTTCATCTAATTTCATCCATTAATTTATTTTAGATTTTTTTTTTTTTGGAAATCAATTTTTCTTTTGTTTTTTTGAAACGAATAATTATATTAGTATGTATATATGTATAACATATCTCAAATATATATCTCCAACACACAAACATATATATATATATTAAAAAGATTAAGGTTACAAAATCTAAAAAATCTAAAAAACAAAGAAGAGACACGTGTATTAATCTAAATCATTTTTTTTTTTTTTTTTTTGAAAACAATAATTATATTTAGTGTGTGTGTATATATATATATATATATATAGTTACACACTAAATATAATTATTCTTTTCAAAAAAAGAAAAAATTGATTTCCAAAAAACATCTAAAATAAATTAATGTCATCCACTTATTTACCAAAATGTCACTCATTGAAAAAATTGATGTCCAAAAAACATCTAAAATAAATTAATGGCATCCACTTATTTACTAAAATGCCACTCACCGGATGGAATTGGACGGAATTAGATGTGATTGAATGGAATGGCCATTAGTATCACAAAGTTCGCCAAAAATGGCCATTTTGGAACAACTTTCCAATCCAATGGCCATTTTGATAGTGTGTCATAAATTCGATGGCTACCGGGTAATTATCCCTAAAATATATTTGAGAAGATGGAAAGACATTAGCAAAAATTTAAAGCAAGCTTATTAGTTTAGATTCAGCAGACAGTGGAGACCTATCCTTATCTGTTAATTCTGAAGATGAAACTATTTTGGTTGGATACGGCAAAGACGCTAAGTTGTAAGATTCCTTTCAAGGGGTGGGAAGGAATGACTCAAAATCTATTCAGGACACGATGTCCCATCAAGTGATTTGATGCTTGTTATTTATGATTGGATGCTATTGTTTGTACGAACATCAATTGATGTTGACCATAACAGCAGTTTCAACATGACAGAATTACTGATTCACTTCCTAACACGCTGGCATAATTTACAGTCTAGCAGCAGCGATCTAAGGTTATAAAATGCTCAAAAAGGAAGCATAATAAGTACGATGAAGTGTATACAGGTCTTAACATCTAACCAGATGCATTAAAGCCAAGCACTACAACTTACACCTATATGAAACCAATTACAAAAGAACTCATGTTCCAATCTTAGAAGGTGAAATCGATCATATCCTTAAACACCAGAAAGATCTAACAATCGGTGCAAAGAACCAAAGTTCCATCTCTTCCAACATTTAAACGGGATTAATTATAAGAAATCAAGGTGAAAAAACACAATACACCCACTTAACTAACAAAACTGCCCAACTGCATAATAACAGAGCAATCAGTCATATGCATTTATGCACTCAAATTATCAATTCAAAATCCCTTACTCAAACATCGTGAACAACAATGGTCGTATTAACTTATTGCACATCCAACCACTAAAATATAAAGCATCAAAAACTATACGAGAAAGTTAACTACTTAATGCATTTTCTTTAAAAATCAAAGCATCCTAATTACACTACAAGAGAGATTAAAGTAATAACAATATAGCCAATTGTTTAGCAAAAACACACAAACAAAAAAAAAAAAATAAATAAATAAAAATCCACCCATTTGCTCGAAAAACCATAGAAGCTTAATCTGACAAAACAATATAGAACCACGTAACTATTTCCTATAAACTATTAGCTCAACCAAAGAAACACAAAAACCCTAATAACACTATAAATATGATCTGTAAAAATACAAGATATCCATATGCTCCAAACCCTAATTTCACAAAAAAAAAAAAAAAATACAGAATTTAAGAAGCATAAAATAAAAAAGGTCAGGATTGCATACCACTGAGCTTAATTGTATCATTTGCATCAAACCCAGATTGAGCTTTGTAAAAAGGAAGGATCCAGAAGATCGCAGAGAGAAAAACGGCTACACCCAAAATCAAAACGATAAAACACTTGAGACTGAAGTGTTTGAAAACTGTTGACAGAACCATCGAATATCTCTGACAGAAGAATCTAGAAGAAGCCAGATTGGAACTCGCATGGCTCTGCTGTTGCGGCAGATTTTGCTCACCTTTCCCCATTGAAAGAACATCTGGTTCTCTCTCTCTCTCTCTAAAGCTCACTCAAACACCAGTCAAATCTTCCCACAAGCCAGTAGTAGTTCCTCTCTTTCCTCTCTCTCTCTCTCTCTCTCTCTCTTAACGAAGACACAAAGAAGGTGGAGAAGAGAGACAAGTGTTCATGGTGCGCATATGCCAAAAATATAATAACAATTAAATAAAAAACCCTTCCCTCTCTTTCTCTTTCTCTCTCTAGTCTCTAACAACTATTACTTCTTATTATGATTTCCTTTCAAAAAAAAAACACCATTTTGTTCTCGCTATAACCGACACTCATTTCACATTTTCACTTCACTTTATGCTCTCTGAAGTGGGTTTCAATTTTATTAATATTATAATTATTGTTTTAGGCTACCCAACGTTGAGAAGAAGCAAAGGTGATAGAATAAAGAAAGTGAATTATTTTTTTTTTTTTTCAATTGAGAGATGATGTGTTTATTTTTTTTTTTAAATTCTTTTGGGCTTACTCGGTGTGTTGACAGTTTTGTGATGAGGAGAAACGCAAGTCGACTAATATGGGTAACGCACGTGGGCCAATTATACTCAAGGTTTTTTTTTTTTAAATCTTTTTTTTAGGAAAAAGAACTTTATTTTGATTTTTGAGAATTACAAGCATTCAAATTAGAATCGGCTAACAAGTAGAGCCACTTAGTATATTAGTATATATCTATACCGCCTATACGCCAAACACCGAAAAACCACCTAAAACAATGAATCTGGCAATTGAGTGTGCCAACCTATTACAATTTCCGGAGATAAGCACAATAGAAACACCGAATCGTTTAGACCTCAAAGCAACCACATCACTTAGATCATCTCCAATGTATATATCTAATCTGGTATAAAATGTAGTGAAATGTTATATTTGACACATCATTTTAGAATTGTATTCCAATGTAAAATTCTATTTGATATGCTATTTTTTATTTTTTTAATTATTTAAAATTATAAAAGTAAACAAATATAAGCAATGCATTGAATATTTTGTTAGAATTGTTTCAATCTCAATTTTTCCTACCATATTTGTTAAATTTTTATTATTTAAAATTAAAAAGTCAACAAATACGGCTGCAGTTATTGTTGTGTCAAATTTGGCATATGCTATACACTGTGTCAAATTTGACACAATTTATAGCATATGCCAAATTTGACACAGCTTTTAGCATTATATTGGAGTATGCTTTTTTTACTTTGTGCTGAATTATAGCATTGACACAATGATTTAGCATTGCATTAGAGATGCTCTTGTGATAACAACATCATTATACGAACTAGTCTCACTGCTACATTAATTGGAACTAATTAAGTGCTTAAGAGTTGTACATTGATTGGTTGTTCCTTGTGTTATTATGTGAAGATAATTTAAACCGGTATATACACTCAAACCCCTAAAATTTGGCATAAATACAACTATAAAACAGGTATGCATTTATTTACTTAGACATCCCCGGCTCTTAATATGGATAAGTTGAAGGAATGGGTATTTTTAACATGTTTTTTTTTTTTTTTGGGTAAATCATTTTCAACATGTTTAATGGAATATAAATTAAAAATTAATTTTAAAATGATAAAAATAATTATATAAATATTCTAAAAAAAATTAAACTGGATACCGAATTTGGAGTGAGCTCTCAAATATGGTGGTGGGGAAGAGGCTTGTGGCCTTTTAATAACATGATACCTTTCTTGTTTTCTTGTTTTCTTATTATTTTTAAATTTTATCTTCATTTTTAAATTTTAATTATGAATAATTTAGTATTTTTTGTTAGCCAATCAAAATCAAATTTAAAAGTATGGAAGGTTTGAGTAGATAAATGTGTATTTGCTCTCTAACTACACACTTATGTTTGGCATGATACTGTTGGGGTATGTTCGGCATCTTATGTTGATGGCATTGACCCAAACACCATGTTGCTCCCGCAAGTAGATCTAAATTAAAAAGCCAATTGTTAAAACAAGCTTTGATGCACTAGTTGAGGGGTGAAATATCGCGGTAATTCAGTGCAATGATGTTTTGTTCGAATGGCAAATGGTTGATATGTAGGTATAGGAAATTGGTGGGGAGCTGAAGGTTAGGCAAAATATTGTTGTGTCTACAAATTAGATGTGTTGAATGTGAAATTCACCTAAGTGACTTGTCACCTGAGAGGAACAAAAATAATAGAAGACCAACCATGCCACGTCAACTAAAGTCAATCTGCTAGTCGCAGCCCAAGACATGTCATCCAAGTCAACCATGTCATCACAATCCATTAATGAAGCCAAACACTCGCGCATCAAGCAAGCTGAATCAGGCAAGAGACCCTAATAGGCAAGAGATCTACTCAACAAAAGATCTTTGTTTGCCGAGATCTCTTTGTCCAGTTAAATGGATTTCCAGTTCAGTTAAACTACAATAAATGAGCAAGAGATACACTCCAAAAAGGAAACAAACATATCCTTTCATTCAATTAACATGACTCATACGCTTATAATATATGTGCTAAACATTCAAGATTGCTAGATGTAATCTCAAATTGAGTATATGAATCATATACAGAGGAATTCATTTTGAGACATGTAATCTAAAGAGTCTGTAGAAAACAAATAAAGTTAGATACTTTATTTATGGTTAATCTATAGCTGTGGTCCATTCCGTAATGTATGGTAGTCTTATCCTAGACTACTCATATGGTGATATGAGAATGGAAACATCTTACATGATGTGATCATATAGGATTGGGCCGCGATCTATATGAATCTATCACTAAGATCCATTAATTGAAAAGATTCATATATATCGACAAATGATGGTTGCATATGGGTGATCTAAATCCTGAATGTCTTGTTGACACCTTTAAGTTAGATCATGTTTCTTAACATACTATGAGTGAGATCGGAGTAGCATTCCCGGTCAATAACTCCATTGTAAGTTCCTCATTTTTTATTAGCTCATTTCGTTGACAAACCACAATTGGGGTTTAATATATAAGGGTAGATTAGGCGCTTCATTGTTCGTGATCAAGCCCTCAAGCTCAAGAGCACTTCAAGGTATATCACTTGTGTTTTACTCTTAAAGAGACTTAGTTGCACACATATACTTTTCATGCATATTTTATTCATCTTGCATTTGTGTTCATTGCTTACATGTGTGCATCCATTACATATCTTACACTTGCACCTCTTTGTTAGATTTAAGTGTGGTTGTGTGTTATGCAATTCGTTTCCTGATGTATGTTTGGAAACGTCTGCGCTTGCACGATGGTGTGCTTGTCTTAGCATAATGTATGAATAGAGGTCCCTTTTCCTCTCTTGGATTGATCTTGGGTCACATGGTCTTATACCATGAGTTTTGGCAATATTGTTATTATCCAAATCTGACCTTTGGTAACTCAAATGACCATATATCTTTCTACAGACATCGAAACCTCTTTTTATAAAAAGAAATAGAAAGTAGACATACATACCTTTTCCAACGATTTATCATACAAAATGTTTCGATGTCGTTTGGTCTTGTTTCAGGTCACTCAAATCTGGAGTTGTTGAGTTGTCTAGGTTTGTATAACCCGAAACAAAAGCGACTTGTGAAGTGACTTCCACCCAAGTCGCCTTGGAAGCACTTTTTGACCCCCTTATCCCGAGACTAAAGTGACTTGTGAGGTGACTTCCATACAAGTCGCTTTTGACGCCAGAAATCAGTTTTCTTCCAAAATGGCATAGTTTCATTTAGGGCTCTTATATATATGATGTCTTCTCTCTTGTATGATTTAGAGAGTTCAAAATCTTATTTTTAAGATATAGTATTTTTCCAAGAGAAAAAAGCATCCAAGAAGTTATCTTTGATCATCTAAACTCATTTTTCATAGGCATCAAACATCATCTAGCATCATCTAGATTAATCTAGGATGTGCTCTTACATGGGTTTTCTTCAAAACACGTGACTTGGTAAGTTGAATACCATCTTCATCTATTTTAGTGTTTTTACTTAACAAGAAATCTCATTTATGATTTGTTTGCATCTAGATTAAGTTTTATCTACAAGTTGAGATTTTTGTGTTGATTGATTGAGTTGTTGTATTGTGATAACTAGTACATCTAGGATTGCATTTATTTTAGGGTGAAATCCATTTTAGCCCCTCTCGTTTGGCCTATTGCACAAACTGGTCCCCTGGTTTTCAATATTATCCCGTTAAGTTCTTCTGTTAAGATTTCCATTAGAAAAGTGAAATCTGACAGGGTCAAATGACCCTGCTGCCCCTGATTAAAAAATAAAACAAATAAAAATGAGAAAACAAATAAAACAAATAACATTAAAATTAAAAATTATATAAAACTAATTAAAAACAATAATAAAAATCTATCTCTCTCTCTCTCTCACGCATTCATCATTAACACCAAACCCTAATAAAAATCTTTCTCTTTCTCTCTCTCTCATCTCTCTCTCTCACTCATTCATCATCAACACCAAAGCTTTTTTTTTTTTTTTTTTATGTGTTGCCTAATTTCAAAATTGAATTCGAACCAACATCAAAAATAATCATATTCAACCAATTTTGGGTTCCCACCATCATTAAAAATTTGGAAGATGTGGAAATCTGGAAATTTGGAAAAAAATTCCAGAGTTTACATTCAAAATTTTCAAAACCCTAATCCAAACCACCAAACGCCCTAACCCACATCCAAACCCACCATCGAACCCCATCTCCAACACACCCAAACCTAGAAACCCATCAATCAAGCCTAATAACAACCTAGAAACCCATCAACCAAACGCATAAATCAACCTCTCAAACACTGGCGTTTGGCATCCCTTCTCTTCTCTTCTCTCTCTCTCTCTCTCTCTCTCTCTCTCTCTCTCTCTCTCTCTAACAATCACACAAACATCAACCTTTCAAACACCACCACCTTCGAAGAAAAAATTCAAACTCGAAATAGAACCCATCTTAAAAAAAACACCCTACTCTACCAATCAAACCCGAAAACCCACAAACACAAACACAAACACAAACACAAACCACCTAAAAAACAACCACAAACCGTCGGGGAGAGAAACGAAGAAGAGAAAGAGAGCCACGTGAATGCGGATATGTCTCCGTGCTCAGGTAAAGGTTGACGATGGAGATGAGATTGCCGGGGCGACTTTCTGTTTGTGCTGCAGCCGTCTGTCAACTTTCTGGTGATGGTTTTGATGTTTTGGCGGCGACAAAGAGAGAATGGGGAGAGAGAAGAGAAAGTTAGGGTTTATTGGATTAGTATTTAGTAATAATCGATTGGTTTTTTAGTTTTATTTTTTAATTATTTAATATTACTTTATTATTATTTTTAATATTAATAGTTTATTAAAACATTTTAATTTGTTTTTAAAATTTTCAATTATAAATGCCCTGGTAGGGTTTAGTTTGATTTTTAATTTTTTTAATTTGATTTATTTAATTTGATTTTTTAAAAATATTATTTTTTAATTTTTTTAATTGAAATTATTAATGTTAACCCTGCTTTTACCATTATACCCTTAATGATCTAACGGAATTCTAACGAAATTGGACGGCAAGGACTGAAATATAAATTTTGACTTGTCAAGATAAAGCTGAAAACTGGGGGACTAATTTGTGTAGTAGGTCAAACTAGAGGGACTAAAATGGATTTCACCCTTTATTTTATATAGCTAAGTTGTATGTATGACATATAGCAATATGATATCTAGAATTTTTTGACTTGTTTATTCATGATTATTTATGCATTAAATGTGTTAACCTAACATTTATGCATTTGATATTCACTTAGATTGTGTTCTCTTCTTTGAGAGTTAAGTCTTGTGACTAAGTTCTTTAGTGCACAAGCAAGTAGGTCTAAGATCACTATTAAAGGCCCGTTGGGTAAAGTGGAAGGGTTAGTGACCAAGAATGGTTTGAGTTGAGATCAATCTAGGTTGTAAACTTTCATTCAAGTAGTGGATTTGAGAACCGTGTGTGGCTAGCATAATAGCCCGTGAGTTTTGCCCAGTTGGAGGGTTTCTCACATATCAATCAACGTGCAGTTTATTGTTTTCCACACTTAAATTTCATTGATTGTATTTGTTTAATTTGGGTAATTTTTAAATATTGACTAATCAAGAAAAGTTGGTAATTAACTGGATTAAAACCTATTCAACACCCCCCCCCCCCCCCCCTTTAAGTATATTTAGACATGCATATATATTTTCATCTGTATCTTGGAATCATAGTTTGGCTTGTGGCTGGGAAGGTGTGCATACAATAGAGGAATCCACTCCTTCTTGCGAGAAGTAGATAGGTAGTTCTCTTAGGGGTTGATTTGAGACTTGAACGATTAATAGCGCTCTCCTTCTTCCATAAAGGAATGAAGGATATAATCATTCATTAGAGAATCAATTGTACTTAAAGGAAAATATATAATTAGAGAGATATAACAGACTTTATAATCTAGCTCTAATTATGAATTACTTATGGAGAATCATACCATATGTAATAGTTATATTGATGGACGCAGATAATTTGGTTGTGTAAAACATCTACAGTTAAGAGAGTACAACCTTGAGTTTTTAGTGGAATAACTCTGAAGTTAATAATTATAAAATATTAATCAAAGAGTTTAATTAATTTTTTTAAGCATTATTGGAGCTCAAAACTGTGGGTCTATGATTGATAGTAACAAAGCTCATGGAGAATTTGATGGTCCAATTAATCATGTTACGAAAGTAATTTAAATATATTCTGAGAATTAATTAAATGATATGATTATTTAATTAATATTGTAAATATATACTCTGTGTGTTTAAACAACCTAGCAAGGTGAATGAGTTGTTAATTCGATTAGTTACTAATTTTTTGGATTAGTCAATATTATAAAAATTAACCCAATACAATCAACATAATTAAAGTGTGGAAAACAATAAATAACAAGTTGATTGATTTACGTGAGAAACTCTCAACAGGGAAAAATTCACAAGCTATTCTACTAGCCACACACTGTCCACAAATCCACTATATGTAATGATATTTACAACCTAGGTTGACCTCTAGTCACACCATTCTCGGTCACTAACCCACCACTACTCCCACATGCCTTTTATAGTGATTCTAGATCAAAATGCTCATGCATTACACACCGGTAGTCACAAGACTTAACTCTCAATGAAGAGATCAATAACCTATATGAATATATGACAATATCTAATATGCAAATAATGCTAGGCTACACTAAATGCTTATCTAGAGATTAAATGATGGCAATAGAATCAATCCTAGATATCAATATGTCTAAATGAATGCTCATAAAGACCTAACTAGATGAAGACATGCAAGTCTAAGACCTAGTCATCAAACAAAGCCAAATCAACACAAGTTGTCATTAAACATGACAAGGACAATAAATATGCAATTAATGAATGCAATCAATAAGTCCTAATCAACAATGTCTAAATGCAAAGCATAAAGACTTAGCTAAAGGCCAAAATGGTCCTAAATGCTAGCTATCAAAATACCAACAATTAAGAACAGAAACATACTCAAAACATGCTTAATAAAAGAAACCTATAATTAATCAACAAAGTAATTACTAATCCTAAGCAAAGATGAACAAATAGACAAGCTACAGGTTCTAGTACATGTTCAACTTACAAGGATGTGAAGCATGAAGACCCATGAGAAGATGATACATGAAGGATGCTAGATGCACATGGGGTTTGTGTTTGGTTAAGTAAAAATCAAGTCTTGGAGCTTGTAAGGTTTTAGATTTGTATTGGCTTGATTCCATTGCAAAACTCTCTTTATTTATAATGGTTAGTTGCTTAGGTGTTTCTTGGGTGAAAGGAGCTTCAAAGGAGAAAAGCAACTTCTCATGCAAATATCGTCTTCAAGAGGAAAAACGCTTACTTGGATGCTAAGTTATCAAGATACTTCTTCTTCTTGCAAGGCGTAAGCGCACACACACATAATTCATACATGTGTGTCCCTGCATCGTTGAGCAAAACGCACACACATACATTGCATTCATATGTGTCCTTGCATCGTTGTGCTCATTTGGTAATAACATATTCACACACTTATTGAAGTATACACATGCATTAGTCTCAATTTGGCAAACATTGTAGAATTGCGTGTTCTATGACTATCTCTAGGAAATTGCATACTTGTGTGATCTTGTGTTTATTTATTTGGGTTTTGTTGTTTTGAACTTGAATATGTACTCATATGATTCCTTTTTGAGTTCTGGTCTTTTCAGTTACTCACTCATTAGATTTCGAGTTCAAACGAGGAAGTTACGCTACTTTACGTTCTCTTACAATGCATTGTCCTCGTCATCATGTATCGAGTCGAATTCATAACCTTGGGTCAAATTTTTGTAGTCGTCCTCATGTGTAATTGAGTTACGGTTAGTAATTTGAAAACATATTCGAATTTGGAGTTCGGAGGCCAGAGAATGATCGAAGAACGTGAGAGGTGCACGAAGGGAGCGAATGAGAAGAGAGGTGGCGAAGGGCCAACCACCCTATCTCCAGTGGAGGCGCATGGCCACCACGGGAGAGACACCTCTCTACCTCCCCATGGTGGCCACATGCCTCCACAGGAAACATGAGAGGTGGTGGCTCTTTTACCCTTTTGCCCTTCATCTTCTCCAATTGGTTTCCCTCCTTATATAATTCAAATCCCGTGTAGAATCTCTTACAACTTTTGGAAAATTATTTTTGTCATAACTCTCTCATTTCAACTCCGAATTAAATGATTCAAAAACCAAAATCATTGGTCTTGAAGAGAGGAACAAGTACCAAGCATTTTAAAGGTCAAAATTGTTAGGATTATGCTCAATAGCAAGAGTGTAATGTTGTACTTGACAATCTTTTCATATTAATAAAGAGATTTCTGTTTGTTAAAAAAATCTTATATAGCATTTATTATTATAATTGTCAAAGTAAATAATCATAAGGTCAAAAGACTATGAGAAAAGAAAAATTGTTCGTACATCTGGATATGTATGAGGTAGACACAATTCTTTAGTTAGTATTGAATAACGTTCACAACTTATGTTAAAGGTTGGGCACCTTTATCTTGTTAAAGTTGTAGAATTCTTTTGCTAGCATTTGAGTGGGATCAAATGTGTTATGATGAGTCTAAAATCATCGAAGGGTCTTCGAGTAAAAAAATCTAGTGCACTGGGTGCATTGAACTGGATCACAATGAAATACTTTTTTCTAGAACCGTCAATAGATAAAAGTCTTTTCATTATCAGGACAATCGAAGAGTCTATCTTAATCCTGAGATAAATGATGGACTTATGGTTGCAAGTGTTATCATTTGAGCTATGAATGAGTACAATTATATAGCATAGTCTATTCTCGATAGTTTGGTGGTATTCATTTGTTAATCGATAGAGGACTTCATTTATAGATATGGACATCGTGGCTCCATTTATTAAATGTGAGTAGAATATCATCATATGGATGCTTTGTGGTTTTGGATATTAAATCTTAACGTTGAGTTTTCAATAGTGTCTATTGAATGATGACTTCTGGACAAGTCATAATATATATCCAAGTTCAAAGTGTGGTCATATGAGTAAATATGGTAACTTGGAGAGCTATAGGCGGTCTATGAGCTCTTGGCGATTACTGATATTCTTCACGAGGATTCACTATCTCCTATATGATTGTATAGGGTATGAATGAGAATCGTTGACTTATTCCATCTTTATTTAAGAGTGCAATTTTAGTTCTTTAATGGAATGAACTAAAATTAATAGATTCAACCTAAGTGAATCATTTGTTGATTGTGATTGAGTTATATCTATTGGAGCTTAAATTTAGATAGACCCGCCAAGATCCCTAATCCGCACAGACTTGCATGAATCATTTGATATATTCTACCGGACTATTTGTGGGTCAATTTAGAATTGTATTTAATATATTAAGAATATAATTTGTACATTATTTATCTAATGGGCTGTTTAATTATATTAATATATTAATGAAAGGCATGTGGGCTTGTTTCTTTTAGTAAGAATGGGTCTAGTTCACATGTGAGCTTTTTATTAAAGTCCAAATGGATTAAATAAAATATGAAAACAATATGTAGGCCCAAGTTTTAGTCATGGGCGGCAATGGCTATTTTTTAGCCCATTATATTGTTTTATTTTATTTGTTAATTAATTATTTAATTAAAAATCAAATCTTTTTCCGATTAGGAAATATATTTCGTAGTAGTATACTACTGTTAGTATTATATTAAATATAAAAGACTTTATTTGTTTAGTCAAATTAGGAAGTCTTTTATATAGTCACAAATACACTAAAGAATTGGATTAGGGTTTGTACTATAGAGATTTACTGCAAGTTGAATTCGTGCACTATAGAGATATATATTATATTTGGCCTAGATATATATTAAGAAATATGTCATAAATATATATATAATATATTTCGGTTGATATTTGGCCATAGATATATAATATATATTTGACCGAAGATATACATGCAAAAGAATAGTGCACTACAATTTGAATGCAAATTGAATTGCATATCAGATATATAAATCTATATAAGTTGGCAAGTGATTGGGTGGCACCGATATACATATATATATATATGATATTTTTTTCGGGCAAAAAGTATTTTTTTTTTGGCTTTTGATAAAAAGAGAATTCGGTGCATCAAGATATATATATATTCTTTGTATATTGGTCTAACCCTAGTTTTTGCAATTGAGAGATTTTTCTTTTTCTAGAGAAAAATAAAATCCAACTCTTAGACTAGTGTGAGAATTCGGCCAAGAGGGTTTTGTGAGAGAAGAATTGTTCTTGTTTCGATAGTATACTGGTGATCTTAACATCAAGAGATCTTGTACACACTTTCGAATTAGGTTCACGCGAATTTCAATCTTACGATTGTGAATTCAAAAGTGACCAGAACATTCTTAGTAATCTTTTGGAGATTGTAGTGACTAACAGAATCAGAAAAGTTTTTGTTGTCCATTCTCATGTTCACAATTCAAAGAAGAGAGACCACGCTCCTAGGTGATTCACGTTCGTGATCGGTTTTGGAAGATCTTGCGGATTGCCATCGACGTTAGTCAATCGGATCACGTGACAAAGGTATTTCATCTTTTCGTATATATGTTATTAATTAAAGGGTTAATGTTCAATATGGAAATTTTTTTAAAATATACTAAACTCTCTTTTAGTCTTGCTTCCGCTACATGCACGTATTTTTCCCTACAATTGGTATCAGAGTCTGGTTGCACCCTTTAATTAATTAACGTATATATGTGATTATGCATGTTTAGAAATAAATGACACTCTAGGTATTCTCATATATAATTACATTGGTATATATGGATTTATATATGTTATATTTTGATATAAAGTGAATTGTTATTGCTCGATTTTGATCCTAGAATTTCAATGTATTTTTTGTTTCAGAATTGTAACAAGAAGGGTGGCCTATTATCGTCACAATTTCCTTCTTGGTAATTGCTAAGTTTTTTTTTTTTATTTGTTGTATTAAATTTAACTGCAGTATTTTTTTTTGTATTAAAAAATAGTGCAGTATTTTTTTGTATTTACTACAGCGATTAAAAAAAAAAACTGCAGTATTTTTTATTGTTTAAATAAGGTTGTAATATGTTCAAGCATCGAAGATTCGAAGACTTGAATAATTAATAGCAACTGGAACGAGTTTGGGACCATGCGCACCATAGCAACATGCACGCGCATAAAATTGCATGCAGCTGTGCATATTGGACTGTGAGCCGCGCATGGCAGCCCCATGGAGTCCATGGGCTGCGCACGGCAGCCCTTGTTAGGGTTATGGAGTGTGCACGCCAATGGGGCAGCCGTGGGTGCTCAAGTGATCGATGGCCGCTTGAAGATTTGTTAGCCAAGAAAGGAGTTTTTTGTATTCTAAACAAATGTAATTTACTTGCTTTTCTACGATGGATCAAAATCGTGGCTGTTTACTTTGCGTAAATATTACAATATTTGTTATTGTTTGATAACATGTCATATAGAATAGGAGTGCCACTCATATATCTCTTTTGGTATGAACATGCATTGAATGATTTAGGTATCTAATTGGCATCTAGATAACTTAGTAAATCATTCTATGAGATTTAATCACACGCTTTAAATAATTGAGTTGGAGAAGGTGTATTGCAAACACCTATGGCCTCCAAGGTTAGTTGAGCTTTATTATTTTTGGTAATCCCCCTAAGGGGCGTCCATGAATGGAATTTAGTAAGATACTTCCTTACAAGGATAGACTAGACAATTGACTCAAACGAGATCTACTCCCCAATGAGGGATTTTCGTGAAGGAATATATTGAGGGTCAAAATCTTGGTAGTACACTCAATGTGGCTTTATTAATATCCTCCTAAGAGTTCTTGTTAATAAAATCACAAGGCTAAAATTGAAAACGTTGGTTGTTATGTTAACAATGTTAGGATTATGCTCAATAGCAAGAGTGTAATATTGTAATTAACAATCTTTTTCATATTAATAAAGTGAATTCTGGTTTAAACAAATCTTATAGCATTTATAGTTTAATAATTATCAAAGTAAATAATCATAAGGTCTAAAGACTATGAGAAAAGAAGAATTGTTCGTACATCTGGATATGTATGTGGTAGACACAATTCTTTAGTTAGTCTTGAATATTGTTCACAACTTAAGTTAAAGGTTGGGCACCTTTATCTTGTTAAAGTTGTAGAATTCTTTTGCTAGCATTTGAATGGGATCAAATGAGATATGATGAGTCTAAAATCATCGGAGTGTCTTCGAGCAAAAGAATCTAGTGCACTGGGTGCATTGAACAGGATCACAATGAAATACTTTATCTATAACCGTCAGTAGATAAAAGTAATTTCATTATCAGGACAATCGGAGAGTCTATCTTAATCCTGAGATAAATAATGGACTTATGGTTGCAAGTGATATCATTTGAGCTATCAATGAGTACGATTATATCGCATAGTCTATCCTCGATAGTTTGGTGATATTCATTTGTTAATCGATAGAGAACTTCATTTATAGATATGGACATCGTGGCTCCATTTATCGAATGAGAGTATAATATCATCATATGGATGTTTTGAGGTAATTGGATATTAAAATCTCAACGTTGAGTTTTCGATAGTGTCTATTGAAAACATGGCTTCTGAACAAGTCAAAATATCCAAGTTCAAAACGTGGTCATATGAGTAAATATGGTAACTTGGAGAGTTATAGGCGGTCTATGAACTCTTGGCGATTACTGATATTAATCACGAGGATACACTATCTCCAATATAATTGTCTAGGGTATGAATGAGGAAACATCTTCCTTTTCTGTCTTTATTTAAGAGTTCAATTTTAGCTCTTTAGTGGAATGAGTTAAAATTAATGGATCGGACCTAAGTGAATCATTTGTTGATTGTGATTAAGTTATGTCTATTGAAGCTTAAATTTAGATAGCCCGCCAAGATCCCCAATCCACACGGACTTGCATGGATCACTTGATATATTCTACCGGACCAATTTAGGGTCCATCTAGAATTGCATTTAATATATTAAGAATATAATTTGCACATTATTTATGTAATGGGCTGCTCAATTATATTTATATATTAATGGATGACATGTGGGCTTGTTTCTTTTAGTAAGAATGGGTCTAGTTCACATGTGGGCTTTTTATTTAAAGTCCTATGGATTTAATGAAATAAGAAAATAATATTTGGCCCAATATTTTTTATATGGGGCGGCAAGGTGACTAATTAACCTTAAATATTATTTTGTTTTCATTGTTTAATTAAATAAGAATTAATTAATTTATTAATTAATTGTTTAATTAAGAAACAAATCTTTTCTGATTAGGAAATATGATTCCTATTGGTATACTATTGGTAGTAGTATACTTAAATTAAAAGACTTGTTTGACAAGGAAATAAATAATTAATTTTATTTATTTAATCAAATAAGAAGTCTTTTTATTTTAGTCAAATAAGGAATAAAAGATTTATGAGTTTGATTAGGGTTTGGAAGTCTTAAACTAAGAAGTGAATTAGGGTGCAACTAAAACTCCTATTCTTTTGGAGTGAAAATTGCGCCAACCCTAGTCTTTTTGGTAGAGAGAATTCGGCCACCCTTAAAAGAAAAAGAAGAGAATTTCGGCCAGCTAAGTTTTTGGGGGTGCAGAATTTTATTTTCTTCTTCTTCTCAACTCATAGAAAGAGAGCTTTTATTCTACTAATAACAAAGGGAAACATAGATTATTCTTTGATGGTATTCTATTTGCTTATTCATCAATAAGCTTGTGAATACTACATCGATCAAGGTTCACGCGAGTTTCGATCATAAGATTGAGAACTCAAAAGTGACCGGAATAATCTTAGGTTTCTCTTGATTGTTTTTGTGACTAACGAATAAAAGAAAAGTTTGTTTTATCCAATCACAGGTTTGCAATTCAAAGAAAAGGGAGACCACGCTCCTAGGTGATCCACGTTCGTGCTAGGATTGAAGATCTTGCGGATTACCATCGAAGTAAGTCAATCGGATCATGCGACAAGAGGTATTCATCTTTTGTTATATTTTATATATCTTTAATTAATCAAAAGGGTTTAAGGTTCATAAAAAGGAAAAATTTTAAAAGCTACTAAACTATTATTTTTTTTAATCTCGCTTCCGCTGCGGGTATATTTTTCCCTATAAACAATTAGGTGGGACCTAGTCCAACTAGTGAGTGGTGCGAACTCCCAAAGGAGGCGTAACATTTATGGGTGTTCGATCAAACATTGAATTTTATGATTGAATTATATATTTAATTCAAGATAAATATTCGAAAATGCTAAACCATGATTATTTACTCATATATATTTTTTGTTAAGAAATCATGATCCCATCCCTAATGATCATCCTAAAAGACAAAACTTTAACTGGTAATAATTATGTCACATGGAAAAGGGAAATTGGGTTGTTACTGAAAGCTGAAAAACATAAATTTGTTCTGACTACTCCTAAACCACCTGCTCCTACTAATGAATCTAATGTGATGCAATGAAATGAGTATGAGCAGTGGAAGACCTGTAATGAGATGGCCAAATGGCTACCATCTCCGACGTGTTGCAACAGCAGCATGAAGGAATGGGGTCTGCTGCTGATATGATGATGTCTCTAAAAGAGATTCATATGGTTGGTAAAGTTGCTACTATTAAGACCCATCAGAAGGTCAAGGAATAATAAAAGAAAAAGCAACTTGGGCCTACCAAGATACTAAGAAAGTAACCAAGATTAAAAGGAAGTGCTTTTTTTGTGGTGAAAAGAGACATTGGAAAAGTAATTGCCCAAAGTCTCAGAATAAGAAGGAACAAGGTAATGTGAATTATCTTGAAACATGTTTTTCTAGTAGATTCTACAGATTCTTGGATCGTAGACTGTGGAGCCAGTAATCATATTTGTTATTCCTTATGGGGGTTTCAAGAAAGGAGAAGGTTGAATAAGAATGAAATCAATTTGCATTTAGGCAACGGAGCATTGGTGTCTGCTAGTGCAGTGGGAGATATTAGCGTTAATCTATATGCTAGTAGGCATTTAGATTTGATAGACATTTATTACGTACCTCAATTCAAGAGAAATTTAATTTTAGTTTCTTGTTTAAATAAATTTGAATTTAATTTTAGTTTCTTGTTTAAATAAATTTGAATATTCAGTTACTTTTAATAAAAACTTTATTATTAGTAAGGATGACAAATTTGTTTGCAAGGATACATTGGAAAATGGTCTATTCTATTTATCTAGAAATATCTCTCACTTGTTAGACACAGAATTAACGCAACCTAATCATAAAAGGGTAAAATTATCATAAGATGAAACCTACCTATGCCATTTGTGCCTAGGTTGTAGTAACCTTAACAGGATTAAAAGATTGGTTAGTGATGGACCTTTAAGTGACTTAAAGGTCGATGATCTACCAACTTGTGAATCTTGTTTGGAAGGTAAAATGACCAAAGGTCGTTCAGGACCAAAGGCACAAGAGCCAATGAATGCTTAGGATTAATGCATACTAATGTATGTGGTCCTATGAGCATTCAAGCTAGAGGTAAATATGAGTACTTCATCACTTTCACAGATGATCATTCAAGATTTGGTTATGTGTATCTCATGAGACATAAGTCGGATGCTTTTGACATGTTCAAAGCATTCAAAGCTGAAGTGGAGAATCAGCTAGAGAAACACATAAAAATCTTGAGATCTGATCGTGATGGAGAATATCTATCAGGTGAGTTTCAGCAATATCTTATTGATAATGGAATCATTTCTCAGTTTTCTGCATCAGGTACACCTCAACAGAATGGGGTGGCAAAAAGAAGAAATAGAACTCTTTTGGATATGGTTAGGTCAATGTTGAGTTATTCAACACTCTCTGTTTCTTTTTAGGGATATGCTCTACAAAATGCATTGTACATTCTAAACGATGTACCATCGAAGTCAGTTCCTCAAACACCGCATGAGTTGTGGACTAGGCGAAAGTCTAGTTTACAACACTTAAGAATATTTGGTTGTCCTGCGCATGTGTTAAAAGGAAAGACAGAAAATATGGAGTCCCGTACAGAAACATGCATATTTGTGGGGTATCCAAAAGGAACTAAAGGGTATTATTTCTATAGTCCTTCAGATATTAAAGTATTTGTTTCGACAAATGCTAAATTTCTAGAAAAGGACTATATGAATGAGTTTATACCTAAAAGTAGAATTGTTCTGAATGAGATGTCAGAAGATACAATTCCACACGAGGTTTCACAACCTAGCCCAATTGTAAGTTCCGTACCATCACAAGACCAACAACCTGCCATTCCTCGTCGTAGTGGGAGGGTTGTAAGACAACCCGAAAGATACATCGGTCTGGGAGAATCAGTGGAGAATCTCCCGGACGACGATGATCCCTACACATATAAGGAAGCAATGGAGGATGTTGATTGTCGCCATTGGCAAAAGGCAATGCAATCTGAGATTGAGTCCATGTTCAATAACAAAGTTTGGTCCCTTGTAGACTTGCCTAAAGGGATAAAACCCATTGGGTGAAAGTGGGTATACAAGAGGAAAAGAGGTATGGATGGAAAGGTGGAAACCTTTAAAGCTAGATTAGTAGGTAAAGGTTACACACAAAAAGAAGGTATCGATTACGAGAAAACCTTCTCTCCTGTGGCCATGCTTAAATCCATTAGGATACTCTTATCCATTGCGGCATCTTTAGATTTAGAGATTTGGCAAATGGACATCAAGACAGCTTTCCTTAATAGAAGTTTTGACGAAAGCATCTATATGATGCAACCAGAAGGATTCATTGAAAAAGGCCAATTGGAAAAGGTATGCAAGTTATAAAAATCCATATATGGATTAAAGCAAGCATCCAGATCCTAGAACATAAGGTTCGATCAAGCTGTGAAAGGTTTAGTATTTGTTCAGAACCTTGACGAACCTTGTGTATACAAAAGGATCAAAGGCGACAAGTTGGTTTTCCTAATTCTTTATGTTGATGATATACTACTTATCGGAAACGATGTAGGTGTATTGACATCAGTAAAAAGAATGGTTAGCAAAACAATTTGATATGAAGGACTTAGGAGAAGCAAGTTATATTCTTGGTATCCAAGTAATAAGGTATAGAAAGAATAGAATGATTGCACTATCCCAAGCTTCATACATAGATAAAATCTTGTCTTAGTTTTCCATGCAAGATTCCAAGAAAGGTATGTTACCTTTCATGCATGGAATCAAACTTTCTAAGGAACAAGTTCCTAAGAATGAGCATGAAGAGCAATTCATGAGTAGGGTTCCATATGCCTCGGCAGTTGGAAGTCTCATGTATGCGATGCTTTGTACTAGACCAGATATTTGTTTTACTGTTGGCATAGTTAGCAGGTTTCAATCGAAACCTGAACCTGACCACTGGACTGCAGTCAAGCATATTTTCAAGTATCTCAGGAGAACGAGAGACAATATGCTTGTATACTCTAGAGGGGATTTAATTCCCGTAGGGTATACAGATTCTGATTTCCAGTCAGATTCTGACTCCAGAAAATCCATGTCAGGATTTGTGTTTACTCTTGGAGGAGGAGCAGTCATATAGAGGAGTATCAAGCAATCATGTATTGCTGACTCCACCATGGAAGCTGAGTATGTTGCTGCATGTGAAGCTGCTAAAGAGACTGTTTGGCTCCGCCAATTCTTGATTGACTTAGAAGTGGTTCCTAGTGCGAATAAGCAGATCACTATTTACTGTGACAACAGTGGAGCAGTGGCTAATTCGAAAGAACCAAGAAGTCATAAGAGAGGGAAACACATTGAGAGGAAGTATCATCTTCTTAGGGAGATTGTGTATAGGGGTGACGTGACGATTACCAAAATCGCATCAGTAGAAAATCTAGCGGATCTATTCACAAAGGCTCTACCATAGAAGAGTTTTGATGGGCACCTAGAGAACATGAGAATGAGAGATATGACACATTTGCTATAGCGCAAGTGGGAGATTGTTAGGATTATGCTCAATAGCAAGAGTGTAATGTTGTACTTGACAATCTTTTCATATTAATAAAGTGATTTCTGTTTGTTAACAAAATATTATATAACATTTATTATTATAATTGTCAAAGTAAATAATCATAAGGTCAAAAGACTATGAGAAAAGAAGAATTGTTCGTACATCTGGATATGTATGAGGTAGACACAATTCTTTAGTTAGTCTTGAATAACGTTCACAACTTATGTTAAAGGTTGGGCACCTTTATCTTGTTAAAGTTGTAGAATTCTTTTGCTAGCATTTGAGTGGGATCAAATGTGTTATGATGAGTCTAAAATCATCGAAGGGTCTTCGAGTAAAAGAATCTAGTGCACTAGGTGCATTGAACTGAATCACAATGAAATACGTTTTTCTAGAACCGTCAATAGATAAAAGTCTTTTCATTATCAGGACAATCGGAGAGTCTATCTTAATCCTGAGATAAATGATGTACTTATGGTTGCAAGTGTTATCATTTGAGCTATGAATGAGTACGATTATATAACATAGTCTATCCTCGATAGTTTGGTGGTATTCATTTGTTAATCAATAGAGGACTTCATTTATAGATATGGACACTGTGGCTCCATTTATTAAATGTGAGTAGAATATCATCATATGGATGCTTTGTGGTTTTGGATATTAAATTTTAACGTTGAGTTTTCAATAGTGTCTATTGAAAGATGACTTCTGGACAAATCATAATATATATCCAAGTTCAAAGTGTGGTCATATGAGTAAATATGGTAACTTGGAGAGCTATAGGCGGTCTATGAGCTCTTGGCGATTACTGATATTCTTCACGAGGATTTACTATCTCCTATATGATTGTATAGGGTATGAATGAGAATCGTTGACTTATTCCATCTTTATTTAAGAGTGCAATTTTAGTTCAATTTTAGTTCTTTAATGGAATGAACTAAAATTAATAGATTCAACCTAAGTGAATCATTTGTTGATTGTGATTGAGTTATATCTATTGGAGCTTAAATTTAGATAGACCCGCCAAGATCCCCAATCCGCACGGACTTGCATGAATCATTTGTTATATTCTACCGGACTATTTGTGGGTCCATTTAGAATTGTATTTAATATATTAAGAATATAATTTGTACATTATTTATCTAATGGGCTGTTTAATTATATTAATATATTAATGAAAGGCATGTGGACTTGTTTCTTTTAGTAAGAATGAGTCTAGTTCACATGTGGTTTTTTTTATTAAAGTCCAAATAGATTAAATAAAATATGAAAACAATATGTAGGCCCAAGTTTTAGTCATGGGCGGCAATGGCTATTTTTTAGCCCATTATATTGTTTTATTTTATTTGTTAATTAATTATTTAATTAAAAATCAAATCTTTTTCCGATTAGGAAATATGTTTCCTAGTAGTATACTACTGTTAGTATTATATTAAATATAAAAGAATTGGATTAGGGTTTGTACTATAGAGATTTACTGCAAGTTGAATTCGTGCACTATAGAGATATATATTATATTTGGCCTAGATATATATTAAGAAATATGTCATAAATATATTTATATATATATAATATATTTCGGTTGATATTTGGCCATAGATATATAATATATATTTGACCGAAGATATACATGCAAAAGAATAGTGCACTACAATTTGAATGCAAATTGAATTGCATATCAGATATATAAATATATATAAGTTGGCAAGTGATTGGGTGGCACCGATATACATATACATATATATATATATATATATATGATATTTTTTTGGCTAATTGGCACGGATACCCCCTGAACTATACCCGAATTTGCACCTTACCTCCTGAACTTTTTTTTTTCGGCATTAAACCCCCTAAACTCATCGAAATTTGCAATTGTTAACAGAAATCCAACGGAACCCTAATTCCGTCTAGGAAAATTACACTAAGCTCCCCTGATTATATATATAATTGTATTAAACCCAAATAAATATAATAATATTACCCGAATACCCCTCTGACCAAATTTCAAAAATAAAAATTTAAAATTTAAAATTGAAATAATGGTTAAATAATAATAAAATTCTGAATTTTATTATAAAGACAATAAAATAAATATAGAAATGAAAAAATTAAATTGATTTAACAATTATTAAATTATCTTCTTTTTTTTTTTTTTTTTAAATATCCCTAAATATAAACCCATATAAATATTTAAATTATTAAAGAAAAATAAAATAATGGTTAAATAATAATACAATCCCCTTTCAATAATAATAATAATAATAATAATAATAATAATAAAATTCTTATTTTTTTTATAAAGACAATTAAATAAATAGAGAAATGAAAAAAATCTCTATTTATTTAATTGTCTTTATATAATAATAGTAATAATAATAATAATAATAATAATAATAATAATAATAAAATTCTTATTTTTTTTATAAAGACAATTAAATAAATAGAGAAATGAAAAAAATCTCTATTTATTTAATTGTCTTTATATAATAATAATAATAATAATAATAATAATAATAATAATAATAATAACAATAATAATAATAATAATAATAATAATTGTTGATGGTGATTTTTGGATTGACTCGGTCAACAATAATATCTTAATCAAAAACAAACTGAAAGTTCACAAATTAACACGGTGTGTATACAATATCAATCTAGGGGGGGGTGGTGAATAGATTTTAACTAATTTTCACCCAATTTTCGTTTAAGGTCACTATTCCGAAAATGCCCCTAATAGTCAATATAAAAACAACAAGTGTAATATGGTGCGGAATTATAAATGACACTTGATGTATACGTGGAAAACCCAACCACTGGGAAAAAACCACGGGCTGATTAGTGCGCCACACTTGAACCTCGAAATCCACTAATTGAAATGAAGTTTACAACCTATGTAGACCTCGTCTAACACTCCGGTCTGTAACCCCCCACTTCTACCACGCGGGCCTTTAAAAGTGGCTCTAGTCCATCTTGCTTGTGGCCTAAGCAACCTTAGCCAACAAGACTTAATTTCTCAATGAAGAGATAAAACAACCTATGTGTGAATATATAAAAATACTCAATACATGCAATAAGAGCTAGGCAACCCTATATGCTTATCTAGGATGATTAGATGGCAACAAATGCAATCCTAGATATCAATGGCTAAATGACATGTCAAATAGCTTAGCTAACAATAGATTATAAAAACCTAGATAGCTATCACAATACAACACTCAATCATGTCATCACAAACAATCTCTATTTTGAATATAAGATATTAATCTAAGATCATTCAAATAATAAAAGAGATGCCTTGATAAATAAAACACTAAATATCAATGATAAAAGTGAAGAACATACCAAGGGAAGTGTGATGACCAAAACCCATGCAACTAAGCAAACTAACTATGCTAGAAAATGCTTAGATGATCTTTGATGCACATGTGTATGGTTTGAGTGTATAAAAATGAGTTCTTGATTTGATTTTCTCTCAAAAATCTCTCTTTCAAGTTTAGGGTTCTTTTAGAGTCAGAGAACTTAGTTAGAGATATGAGAATGTATGATATTTATAGGCATCAAGAACAGGGCATGTGAAAAGACCAAAATGCCCTTGAAATCACCGATCGGCGGTTTCATTCTACGGTCGTGGCCGCAGAATGTAACCGCCGAATTGAACCCGAGAAGCAGGGGTCCATTCGGCGACCAGATTCGGCGGTCAAGTGAAACCGCCGATCAAAACCCAAAAATGAAACCGACCTAAAATATCTAATTCGGCGGTTTCAATTTGGCGGCCAGGCCGCCGATTAAACCGCAGAATCAAACCCGAGAATAATAAATGCACCAGGTCAATTCGGCGGTTTCTATTCGGCGGCCTGACCGCCGATCGTAACCGCAGATTCAATCCAGAGCTTTCTGGAATCAAACGGCGGTTTCATTCGGCGGTCATGACCGCCGATCAAACCGCCGTTTCACCAATGATGGTGAAACCAAAGGAGAAGCCAAGGGCATTCTCCGAAAGCGATCTTCGCGTAAAACCAAGCACATTATCGTGCGAGCGCGGACGTTTCCGAACATATTCGGGAAACGAATTACACGACACAAAACACACACCAAGATATGACAAACAATGTGCTAGTGTGAAAAGTGACATTTGAAGAGAATGCACACTAAAGTAAAGCATACATATGCAAGCATTACAAGTGAGTGTGTGCAACTAAATCTCTTCAATAAGAAAGTAAGCACAAGATATACCTTTGAGTGCTTGTCCACCTTGAGGTCTTGATGAGGGTCATTGAGCATGAACACCTATCACTTAAGCTACCCTTTACAAACAACCCCAATATGTGGTTTGCTCACGAAATAAGCCAATCAAAAACCGGGAATCCTTACACAAACAAACAAAGAAAATAGATCAATGCATGCAAAACAGATTTTACGTGGAAAACCCTTGAATGGGAAAAAACCATGGTGCCCCTTGAAAGCCAGAGAAATCACTATGAATTGCTTATGATTTACACACTCAGATCTCTAATACAATTGCCTCACTATTCTCTCTATATCTTCGAACCCGTTTTCATGGGTTTTAGGGTTCTATTTATATTAGTCTTTCTAGGGTTCCCGTGCCTATGCCGTGTTGGTAGGGGAGTTCCTATTTTTACTCATACAAGGAGTCTAGAATTCGCAAACAACTTTAGGGTTTGTTTCCTGTTTGGACTCTTCTTCTTTAAAATCGGTTGGATCCTATCTGGAGTAGGATTTGATCTTCAAGCTTTGTATCTGGTCGGACTCTTGACGTGGAAAGTATATTGGAATTAGATCATTCTTTGGGCTGTATATTTCTTGGTGAACACCTTAGGTCAGCGAACACACTTTGCCTTTGTGTTGGTCGAATAGCTGTGGCGAGCACATTTCCACTCTGAACCGGCGAGCATGTCCAGCTGGCTTATCTTTGACTGATCTCTTCTCGTTGACTGGTCAATGAGTGGCGTGTTTATTTACTTGACCCGTCTTTATTGCCTCTTTTGCTGACGTGTCTTATTACCAAATTTACACATACAACAACAATAATAATAATAATAATAATTATTATTATAATTTAAAATTTAGAATTTAAATAATGGTTAAATAATAATAAAATTCTGAATTTTATTATGAAGATAATTAAATAAATAGAGAAATGAAAAAAATAAATTGATTTAACAATTATTTAAATTATCTTTTTATTTAAATATCCCTAAATATAAAAACCTAGATAAATATATAAATTATTTAAGAAAAATAAAAATAATGGTTAAATAATAATACAATTCCCTTTCAAAAAAAAAAAAAAAAAATACAAATCTGATTTTTTTAATAAAGAAAATAAAATTTTAAAAAATTAAAACATCTTTAAAATCTCAATCATCCATCTCATAGATGGACGGTGGAGAAATATTTATTAAAACAAATTCAAATAAAAAAAACATTTTTTTGAAATAGAATGATTTATCTCAATTACAAAATAATAATAATAATACAAAATACAAAATTTAAAAAATTGAACATTAATCCAATTAAAAGCACATATAGAAGAATTAAAAATTAAATTTTTTATTTTAAATTTTCTGGGAGTTGGAAATTTAAATTTTTTATTTTCTTAAGAGAAGAAAATTTTTTAAGGATTGGATGGAGAAACATGTGTTCATTTAATTATATGTATCGAAGTTCATTTAAAAATATTTATTCGAAATTTTTTATTTTAAGGATTTCTCTTCTCTATGTTCATTAAATTAAAAAATTAATTTAAAAAACACATTTCACAAACCAATAAACGAAATCTAATTATATATTAAAAAAAAAATTTATAAAAAATAAAAAGAAGAAGAAGAAGAACATTGATGGATCTTCATATCTTCATTAATGGAGAAACTTATTATTATTTTTTTTTTTGTAATTGAGATCAATCAATCTATTTAAAAAAAGTTTTTTTTTTTAATTTGAATTTGTTTTAATAAATATTTCTTCACCGTCCATCTATGAGATGGATGGTAGAGATTTTAAAGATGTTTTAATTTCTTAAAAAATTTATTTTCTTTATAAAAAAAATAAGAATTGTATTATTATTGTTATTATTATTATTATTATTATTATTATTATTATTATTATTATTATTATCATTATTGAAAGGGGATTGTATTATTATTTAACCATTATTTATATTTTTCTTAAATAATTTAAATATTTATATGGGCTTTATATTTAGTGACATTTAAATAAAAAAGATAATTTAATAATTGTTAAATCAATTAATTTTTTCATTTCTATATTTATTTTATTGTCTTTATAATAAAATTCAGAATTTATTATTATTTAACAATTATTTCAATTTTAAATTTTAAATTTTTATTTTTAAAATTTGGTCCGAGGGGTATTCGGGTAATATTATTATATTTTTTTAGGTTTAATACAATTATATATAATCAGGGGAGTTTAGTGTAATTTTCCTAAACGGAATTAGGGTTCCGTTGGATTTCCATTAACAATTGCAAATTTCAGAGAGTTTAGGGGGTTTAATGCCGAAAAAAAAAGTTCGGGGGGTAAGGTGCAAATTCAGGTATAGTTCAGGGGGTATCCGTGCCAATTAGCCTATTTTTTTTGGGCAAAAAGTATTTTTTTTTTGGCTTTCGATAAAAAGAGAATTCGGTGCATCAAGATATATATATATATATATATAGTCTTTGTATATTGGTCTAACCCTAGTTTTTGCAATTGAGAGATTTTTCTTTTACTAGAGAGAAATAAAATCCAACTCTTAGACTAGTGTGAGAATTCGGCCAAGAGGGTTTTGTGAGAAAAGAATTGTTCTTGTTTTGATAGTGTACTAGTGATCTTAACATCAAGAGATCTTGTACACACTTTCGAATTAGGTTCACGCGAATTTCAATCTTACGATTGTGAATTCAAAAGTGATCGGAACATTCTTAGCAACCTTTTGGAGATTGTAGTGACTAATAGAATCAGAAAAGTTTTTGTTGTCCATTCTCAGGTTCACAATTCAAAGATGGGAGACCACGCTCCTAGGTGATTCACATTCGTGATCGGTTTTGGAAGATCTTGCGGATTACCATCGACGTTAGTCAATCGGATCACATGACAAAGGTATTTCATCTTTTCGTATATATGTTATTAATTAAAGAGTTAAGGTTCAATATGGAAATTTTTTAAAATATAGTAAACTCTCTTTTAGTCTCGCTTCCGCTACGTGCACTTATTTTTCCCTACAAAAATATGTCCAGATTATTCGCAGAAATCTGATCTTCAGTTTGTGGTTCATCTTTTATATGTGAATGAATTCGAAATTCAATCGATTTTCGATTCTATTTTCTATATATATTTTGTTTTCTGTTTATGAAAAGGTCTTCGTTTTTCAAACGTGAACGTGTCGACAAATACAGTAAGCTCTTTCTTCCTTCTATAGTAGAGATAGTCGCACATAATGACAGATCACAGAAAAAGACCGAAGCCGCGACATTTATTTCACTCAAGATTGGGTCTCTTTACCAGGTGTTCTGCCTGTGGCTTCAGGGGGTATTCACGTTTGGCATATGCCTGCTTTGACCGAGATCTTTGGGGACGATTCCGTACTGCAATTCGGTGGAGGAATCTTCTCTCCATTTTTCTTATGATCAACTTGATGGATCTTATTATTTGATTGATGAAAAATGTTTAGAATGATTTTGATTCCAATTTTTTATTTTTTTGATTGATTTTCGAGTTATAGCTTTTTGTGATTTTGATTGAAAGCTAAACTTGATTCACATGAAATTGACTCTAGAAATGTTTTGAGTACTGAGCTTGATTGTTGATTTCTAGATTTAGTTTCATGATCTAAGAACTAGGATTTTTGATTGTGATATTGAATATTTTAATCTAGTTCTTATTGATTCACATGCTTGGATTTCTAGATAACTTTGTGATTGAGTGTTGAAAGCATATTCTAGTTATCTAATTGCATGTTCATAGAGTTTGTGTGATCTACTTTCTCTATTTGATTGTGTTTGTATCATTTGCATTACTTAGATCATTTGTCTTGCAAAAGGTGGGAAGTCTTTTGTTGTTGAGTGATATTTCAACATAGAGCGAGGAAGACTTGGCTAAGAGTGTGAGGCTCTAAGTAAGTCCAAGCAAGAAGACTTGGTTAAGACATGTGGTCTGTTTAATGAAGCAAGGAAGTCTTAGTTAAGAGCAAGGGGCTCGAATTGACTAAGCAAGGAAGTCTTGGCAAGAAGCGTGGCTTCAAGTAAGTCCAAGCAAGGAAATCTCCCTAGAGACTTGTGAATAGTCTAGGTTAGGGAGTGGCTTTCTAGAGGCAAGCGATTTGTCTCGGTTAGAAAGTTGAGGCAATCTTTTCACTAGTAAAAGGCCTTGAGGGTAGGATAGAAGGGATATTCTAGAGAGAGCATTTCATGTGATTTGATTGCTTCTTTGAGAGTGTACTTCTTTCTAACTAGTGAATTGGGTATTGTCGGTGGTTGTGGATTCAACCCGTGGATGTTTCCTCTTCGAAGGTTTACCATGTAAAAATACTTGTGTCAAGTTTCACTTTAAGTTTCTTTACTTCTATATCTTGTATTGCTTTTAGCACTTGTGTAATTGAACTCATATTGTCTTATTAAAGCAATTCATTTGTTAAGCTTCCATGGTAGAAAATAATTTAGAGCCTATACCTATTCACCCCCCTCCCCTCCTAAGTATATTTACACTATAATTGGTTAAGGGAATTTCATTTGGTATCAGAGCGGGTGTCTAGAAGTAATTAGATAGATCCTTTTATAGTATTTGTATTGTGTTTCGTGAAAAATCCATTTTTGTTACTATGGGTGATTTGATGCTGAAAGGTGCTTATAGTGCTAGACCTCCACTATTGAATAGTGAAAATATATAAAATGTGTCTAATTATATTTAGAAAGGGGGGGGGGGGGGGGGGGGGTGTGTGGGTTGTGAATATATTTTAATCAAGTTAATTACCAATTTTTCTTGAGTCAATATTCAATAAAAAACCCTTTTTATTTTTATTTATTTTTATTTTTTTATAATAAAAATGGACTGATCTAAGGGGAAAAAGCATCACAAGCGAACATAAGCTGAAAAACCCCTAGACAGTATCAGTATATAAAAGAGATAAAAGAAAGTAAAAAGTGACAAAAAACAACAAAGCACAAAGAGCCAGGGAAAACAACCCCAAACAAAAAGAGGCACGTAGGCCACACCAAAAAGAAAAAGAAAACATCAAGAAAAACGAAAAGACTTGCGGCCCATGTAGTCATTGTCAACTAAAGAAGAACAGAATGGCGGGGCAGAGAACCACCAAGAATCTGTCTGAAGCTCCAAAGCATGCTTAGAAAGCGTTTCTGCAACTTGATTTCCCTCCCTAAAAATATGTGAAACCTGAAAATCCATATGTGAGATTTGGAAGATGCAGCGCTGCCACGCCTAACGAACCCTCCAAGGAACCAACTCAGAACGAGAAGAAAGAAGCTGAACCACATAAGAAGAATTACTCTCAAGCCAGATTCGATGCCACCCATACTTCCAAGCAAAATTAATGGCCAATGAGGCCGCTAGAAGCTTAGCTTCAAAAGCGAAAACCTGACTAAGAGGAATAGCAAAGCAACCCTTCACAAAAGCTCTACAGTTCCGAAAGATACCACCACAACCACCAACCCCCGGAGAGCCCATAGCAGTGCCATCAGTATTCACTTTGATCCAGCCGGGAGCTGGAGGTGACCAAACCACACTCTTGATTACTGGGGCTTTAGAAGGGCGACCCTAAAGACCAAATCGACGAAGAATCAAAAGGTCATCCATACAGTTACGCATACAACCAATCTCTAGGCGATTAGCCTCTGAAACTGCACATCAGACCAAAGAAAGGATGGATCTAAAGTCCATCGACTTCCCTTCAAAGATCCACTGATTACGAGCAGTCCACACCCCCCATATCACAGCATGGATAGCCGCTTTCCACTTGGTGGTGAAAAGGGACATTGGAAGAGAAATTGCCCAAAGTCCCAGAACAAGAAGGAAGAAGGTAATTTGAATTATCTTGAAACATGTTTTTTGGCTGATTCTACAGATTCTTAGATCATAGACTCAAGAGCCACTAATCATGTTTGTTATTCCTTGCAGGGGTTCCAAGAAAGGAGAAGGCTGAATAAGAATGAGATCAATTTGCGCTTAGGCAACGGAACGTTAGTGTCTGCAAGTGCAGTGGGAGATATTAGAGTTTGTTTGGATTCTAGAAGGCATTTAGATTTAATAGACGTTTATTATGTACCTCAATTCAAGAGGAATTTAATTTCAGTTTCTTGTTTGAATAAATTTGGATATTCGGTTACTTTTTGAAACAAATTATGGTGTGTTCAATATTAATCTAGAGGGGGGGTGAATAGATTTTATCCGATTTTACCAAATTTTCGTTAATGGTCAAGATTACGAAAATACCCTCCACTAGTCAAAATACAAAAGCAAGTGTAATATGGTGCGGAAATTAAAAGACACTTGATATTTACGTGGAAACCCTCACGGGAAAAACCACGGGCTATGTAAGTGAGCCACACTTGAACCTCGAATCCACTAAATGTGTAAAACGATTACAACCTAATCCCGGAAGTAATCACACACCTACCTAATCCCGGTATAAGTGAACCTAGTCCCAATGCTTGTGATTTATGCAACCTAATCCCGGAAGCAACACAAGACTTAGTTCTCAATGAAGAGAAAACAACCTAAGTGAATATATGAAATACTCAAAATGCAACAAGAGCAAGGCAACTCTATATGCTTACCTAGAATGATGATATATCAATGAAATCAATCCTAGATATCAAAAGCTAAATGACATATCATAAAGCTTAGCTAGATGTTATCAATCACAAAACAATCCTAGCTATCAAACAATGTCAACATGTTCAAACATGTGAACTCAATTAGTTGTAGAGAATTTCTAACAACATAATTGTCAATTAAATCCACAAGAACATTCAATTAAGCTTGACTAGATAAATAAACATTAATCTATCAACCTAATCATCAACCAATTGTACAAGAATGTTCTAGGGTTAGCTATTTAGGGAAAATCATCCTAATCATGTAAGCTACCACAAACAAAACCCAATCATGTCATAACTTCACTAAATATGCAATAAGAGTGAAGATTTGCTAAACTAAGCAATAAAAGACATGTCTTGACTAAGATAGAACAATAAATGAAGATGTTGAGTTTGTTCTACTTACCAAGTCATAAATGAAGAAGACCCATGGAAGATTGATGCATGAAACATGTTAGATGCACATGGGTTTTGAGTTTGGAGAGTCAAAGAAGCAAGATTGAAGCTTTCTCTCTCTAGGGTTTGAGTTTCTCACTCTAAGGTCTGATTTTGAGCTCACAAAAACGAGCAAGGAAGAAGATGATACTTAAATAGGACCCCTAGATGAAATGACGTCGTTTTGAAAAGTTTGCAGAAGATATGCCTTGACCGCTGTTCACCCGCTCTACGTAGGGCGGTTGAACAGCGGTCCACCTGGGAAATGAAGAACAAAGTTCTTCATGATCGCCCTACGTAGGGCGAGTTCCAGGCGACCTAGGAGCGGTTGCTCTCGGGTTATGAACCGCTGTTCACCCGCTCTACGTAGAGCGGTTGAACAGCGGGTGAAGAGCGGTCAATTAAATCGACCAGAGGCACCGCTCTACGTAGGGCGGCTGTAGAGCGGCCAAGAGCAAAATGCTCAAAACCCCTTTTGACCGCTGTTCGTAGAGCGCCTGTAGGGCGGGTGAACAGCGGCCATAACAACCACAATGCATCACCTTCTATACATGATGCAATCAACAGAGAATGCAAGAAGAGAAATTAAATGAACATTAATACACACAAAATAAGGACACACAATCATACAATAAGAAGAATTATGCAAGTGTTGTGTGTGTGTGCATCTATTTCTCTTCATTACAAGAAACACTAAGAATTATACCTTTGGAGTGCTTCTTCCCTTGAGGTCTTGAAAATGTCCTTTGAGCATGATCTTCAATCACCTAATTACCCTTACAATTCAAATCCCCAATATGTGGTTTGTCTACGAAATAAGCCAATCAACAATGGGAATCCTTACAATCTCCCCCTTTGGCTATTTCGTGACAAAACCACCACTCACATTGATCCTCACAAGATAAATGAAACTTCGGGAAATTCTACATTACAAAGTACAAAGAGATAAGAAAAATAAACTTCAAGTCTTCAATCTCTTGTAGAATAACCAAACCTTCAAAACAATTAGATTACACTTCCAAAGCAAGTGTATGTGAGATGATCAAGTGAAAGAAAAACAAGCATTTGCATATGAATCTTTTAACCACAATATCATGCAATGTATGAGTATGCAATGCTCCCCCTCAAAGGTTACTCTCTCTCAAACTTCTCCCCAAAACATACACAATGCTCCCCCTATATCTCTCAAGACATACACAATGCTCCCCCTATATCTCTCAAGACTTCTCCCCCTTTTTGTCATGAGATAGGCAAAGGAGCTCCCCCTATAGGATTGCTTTAGCAAAGAGAGCTATTTGCACAAAAGGCATTTGCATAATTATATAAACGAACTTTATGCAATTCAAGAATTGAGAGAGATTCAAGGAGATTTTATTCACAGAAAAGTGTGTGTGTGTAAAAGTTGCTTAGCATGTAATACAAGCACTATTGAGCTCATGCATAAGAATCAATCAAAGCAACAATCAACAGGTTTTCCAAATGAAGTCAAACCAATTAGAGCCCTGTTGTTATGACAAGAAGATATATATCCAAGCATTTGTGTGCAGAGTGTACTAATCACATAAAAAAAAAAATATATCATCTTTTCTACATTGCAAGACACATCATCAATCAACAATTTTGAGGTCTTTATTAAGCAATGCTTCACACACATCATCAAACACATTTCAACTTTTCTGTTTTTCTCCTTTATCCTAGAAAGCATGTATTTCTGTTTATCATGCTAATGTAACTCTCTTGAATGCTTTCACTCGGTTTCAAATGAGTAGCCATTTCCTACATTGGGCGGCTGCACGTCATATTGCCAGTAGCCCTTTTTCAAGAGAGAGCTTAAGAATGCATATCAAAGAATCATGAACATGGAGAATAATTTGAGGTCAATCACATGTACTAACAAGTAGAACATTCCTCAAATGGATAAACACACTCAAGCAAAAATAGAAATCATGCAGTACATGCTGGGCAACCGTGCAAGGTGTTATTAAAAACATTATTAAAGCATTAATCAATGTTATTCACCAAGCATTCTCAAACAATCATAAAAGAGCATAAAAGAAGTTAACTTTTTGCATATGACAATTCATGCAAGTTTGCTCTCTTTGCTTGAGCTCCCCTTATTGGGGTCAAATACTAGAACTCATCACTCCACAAGACATATTCCAATAGATCTACTAAGAGTTTTAAATCGAGTAGCATCTAGAGGTTTTGTAAACAAGTCGGCTAGTTGATCATTTGTACCTACATGCTCAAGTACAATGCATTTATTTTCAACTAGATCTCTAATGAAATGATGACGGATGTCAATATGCTTAGTTCTAGAATGTTGAACCGGATTCTTGGAAATATTAATAGCACTCATGTTATCACAAAAGAGAGTGAGTGTACCTTGGTTGAATCCGTAGTCTACTAGCATTTGCTTCATCCATAGGAGTTGTGTGCATCCACTCCCCGCGGCTATGTACTCGGCCTCCGCCGTGGACAAGGAGATTGAGTTTTGCTTCTTGCAAAACCAAGAAACAAGATTGTTTCCAAGGAAAAAGCAACCGCCCGATGTACTTTTCCTATCATCACAATTTCCGGCCCAATCCGCGTCACTAAAGCCTACAAGACTAGCATTAGTGTCAAAAGAGTACCAAATCCCATAGTTAGAAGTCCCATTCACAAATCGAATGATTCTCTTGACACAAGAGAGATGGGACTCCTTGGGATCGGATTGGTACCTAGCACACACACCCACACTAAAGGATATGTCGGGCCTACTTGCGGTCAAATAAAGCAAGCTTCCTATCATACCCCTATAAAGTGTTTGTTCTACACTTTTACCACTAGCATCTTTGCTTAGTTTCAAAGTGGTGCTCATGGGTGTGTTACAATGTTTGGCTTTCTCAAGACCAAACTTCTTCACTAGGTTTTTGGCATATTTGGCTTGGGATATGAAGATTCCATCACTTAATTGCCTAATTTGCAAACCTAGGAAGTAACTAAGCTCACCAACAAGGCTCATCTCAAATTCATGAGACATAACATCAACAAATTGTTGGACTTTGGTGTTGTTGGTGGATCCAAACACTATATCATCAACATATATTTGAGCTATAAAAAGCTCATCATTGTCTTTCTTGATGAATAGAGTCTTGTCAACACTACCTCTTGTGTAATCATTGTTGACAAGAAATTGAGTGAGGCGCTCATACCAAGCCCTCGGTGCTTGTTTCAACCCGTAAAGAGCCTTCTTGAGGCGATAGACATGGTTGGGGTGGTGTGCATCCACAAACCCCTTGGGTTGCTCAACAAACACTTCCTCTTGCAAGAAGCCATTGAGGAAGGCACTCTTAACGTCCATTTGGTGCAATTTGAACTTGTGCACACAAGAGATGGACAAGAGAAGCCTAATGGACTCTAGGCGGGCAACGGGAGCAAAAGTCTCCTCAAAGTCGATACCCTCAATTTGAGAGTATCCTTGTGCAACAAGTCTTGCCTTGTTACGCACTACGTTGCCATCCTCATCGGATTTGTTCCTATATATCCATTTTGTGCCTATGACATTAGTGGTCTTAGGCCTAGGAACTAGAGTCCAAACCTCATTCCTTTTGAATTGGTTTAGCTCTTCTTGCATGGCAAGAACCCAAAACTCATCATTTAGAGCTTCATCAATCTTTTTGGGCTCTATTTGAGAGGTGTAGCATGTGAAGCTAATAAGATTAGCTATTTGCCTTCTAGTCCTAACACCCTCATTCACATCTCCAATAACATCTTCTTTGTTATGGAGTCTTCTAACCCATGGAGCGGGTTCATTAGAGTCCAAGTTAGGAACTCTATCAATAGGTTGTGTGTCATTTTCAACAACATTGGATGTCCCCACATTAGGAGTCACAACAACCTTCTCCAAAGGAGAATCATCACTAAGAATAACCTCCTCCTCATGATTACTACACTTGAGCCTTTCATCATCAAAAACAACATTAGATGATTCCATAACACTTAGAGTTTTCTTATTGAAAACTCTATAGGCTCTACTATTCAAGGCATAGCCAATAAAGATACCTTCATCACTCTTAGCATCAAATTTGCCAAGTTGATCTCGGTCATTTAAAATGTAGCATTTGCTTCCAAATGTGTGGAAGTAGCTAACATTTGACCTCTTGCCTTTCCATAACTCATAGGAGGTATTCCTAGTACCGGGCCTTAGGAAAACTCTATTTCCTATGTAGCAAGCCGTGTTGATGGCTTCGGCCCATAGATTCCTAGACACATTGTTGCTAAGCAACATCACACGGGCCATCTCTTGAAGGACCCTATTTTTCCTCTCAACAACTCCATTTTGTTGAGGTGTTCTAGGAGCCGAAAACTCATGGGAGATACCTATACTATCACAATAGGTTTCAAAAGAAGCATTCTCAAATTCCCTCCCATGGTCACTTCTAATCCGTTTTATGCTTTTAATGTTAGAATTCATTTCATTTTGAAGTTTAGTACAAAGCATTTTAAACTTATCAAAAGTTTCGGATTTTTCTCTAAGAAAATATGTCCATGTGAACCTAGAGAAATCATCTACACAAACAAAAATGTATCTCTTTCCACCCAAGCTCTCGGTTTGCATAGGACCCATAAGATCCATGTGGAGAAGCTCTAGGGGCTCCTTGGTGGAGAGATACTTGCCCTTTTTGTGCATGCTTTTAGTTTGTTTTCCTTGTTGACAAGGTCCACAAATACCATTGGCTTTCTTCCCAAGCTTAGGGAGGCCACGCACACATTCAAACTTTCCAAGGGTCCGTAGATCCCGAAAGTTCATGTGGCCAAGTCTTTCATGCCACAACTCAATTTGCTCATCCTTGGACACATTGTTTGAGACTATTCTAGCTTCAAGACAATAGCAATTGTCGCTAGATCTCATACCTTTCAATAAGGTTTGTCCATCGGGCTTTAAGATAGAGCAATTCTCTTTGTTAAACAAGACGGAATATCCTTCATCACTAAGATGAGAAATGCTAATCAAATTGGCTTTCAAGCCATCAACAAGTAAAGCATTGGATAAGGAGGGCAATCCGGGAACGGAGATGGTTCCTTTCCCTATGACATTCCTTTTGGATCCATCACCAAAGGTGACATTTCCTCCTTCCTCCATAACAAGAGTCTCGAAGAAACTCTTGTTTCCCGTCATGTGCCTAGAGCACCCACTATCAAGATACCAAAGATTAGAAGAATTTGCCTTCAAGGCAATTTGTGCAACATGGCAAACATTTTCATTCTTTCTAATCCATTTAAGAACAACATTTTCTTTCTTAAAGGTCTTTGGTACATGGGCTCTAGTAATCCTAGGATCATGCAAATTAGTCTCATTATTCCTAGGAACATGCATCTTGGCTCTAGTCTTTCTCTTCTCAATCATGCTTCTAGTTCTACACATTTTAATATATCGAAAGCAATTTGGTCTTATGTGACCATTAAAACCACAAAAGTGACAAATGGGAATGAATTGAGGAATCATACCATTGCCTTGAGCATTTATGGGAGCCTTCCCATTTCTTTGTGGTTGAGTGGGTTCAATCCATTTCCTTTGTTGAACCGGTCTATCTTGCTTCCAATGTTGGACTTGCATGATTGGATTTTTCCCTTTTTGAGCCAATAGATGAGGAATGTTGGCTTGAGGTTGTCTCCTTGGTGCCATCTTCACTTGTGCACTTTTTGAGTTTTGTCCTAGATCTATTTTCTTCCTAGGAGTGTGCACCGGAGAAGCTTCTATGTTACCCAAGCTCTTAACAAACACGGTCTTCTTAGAAGAGGTGGTCTCTTGACAATCTTCAAACCCAAGACCTCTCTTGTCACATGGACTCTTTCCAACACCAAGCATGTGATCTAATTTTTTGGTGCTAGAGTCCATCCTAGTAAGTGACTTCTTAGCTTCAACAAGCTCCCTCTTCAAACCTTCTTCATTCCTCCTAGATAAAGCTAACTCCTCTTTTAGCTTATCTTCTCTCTTCTTAAGTCTTTCCACTTCTTCACTTAAGAGATCATTGTGAGATGAAAGCTCAACATTTTCTTCTCTCAACATCTTGATCTTCTTAGTTGTTTTCATCTCTAAGCTCCTAAACTCCTTAAGATATTCAACTAACACTTCTTTCTCCACATATCCATTAGTGGAGTTAGCATCGGAGTCATCTTCACTAGAGTCACTTTCCCTTTGACTCTCTTCCTCTTTTTCACTACCACTTTTGCTCTTGTGAGAAGAGGCAAAAGCTAGGAAGTTAGCCATGATGTCTTCATCATCCGAAGAATCGTCTTCTTCATTGGAGTCATCACTACTTCCACTCCAAGTGGCGGCCATCACTTTTCCCTTCTTCTTTTCCTTGTGATTAGCACATTCGGGAGCAAAGTGACCAATCCCGCCACACTCAAAGCAACGGACCCCTTTCCTTTCGGTCCTCTCTTGCCTTGGTTCAAACTTCTTGAAGGGAACCTTTTTCTTGTCTTGGCCTCTAAAACCAAATCCCTTCTTTCCAAACTTCATAACCTTGTTGAATCTTTTCACAAACAAGGCCATGTCTTCATCCGAGTCATTCTTCACCTCCTTTTCATCCTTAGAAGCTTTCAAAGCAATACCTTTTTGCTTTTTAGGAGGAGTAGTGCTAGGACCCTTCCTAGACTCATAGGCTAGAAGTCTTCCAATGACTTCACTCGGCTTCATATCCTTATATCCACTATTTTCTTCTAAAGCCGTCACCTTTGACTCAAACCTATCCGGTAAGGATCTCATAATCTTTTGTTTAATCCTCCTATCCGAATAAGGATCACCAAGTTGATGACTTTGGTTGACTATGTCCATCAACTTGATCTCGAAGTCGTTGAAGCACTCATTCTCCTCCATCTTGAGCATCTCAAATTGAGTTTGGAGAACTTGAAGCTTGGAGTCCTTCACAACTTCGGTTCCCTCATGAGCAACTTCTAGGATTGTCCATGCCTCCTTAGCAACCCTAGTGTTTTGAATCAACTTGTATTGATTCTCATCCATGGCACATAGAATGGCATGCATAGCCTTCCTATTCCATTTTGACGCCTCAAATTCTTGTGCACTCCATTGTGCTTTAGGCTTCAAAACTTCTTCTCCTCCACCCGTAGGAGTCATCATGGGAAGATCATATCCATCTTCAACCGACATCCATGCTCGGTCATGAAGTTGACATATGTAGGATTCCATCTTCCCTTTCCATGAGGAGTAATTCAATCCGGTGAGAAGAGGAGGACGTGTGCTAGAAGCCCCCTCGTTGCTACCACCGTTTCCACTCATTGTGTTTATGAATGAAATGAAATGAATGCACAATGTATGAATGAACAAAAATCACACAAATGCAAAACACACCAAAATGAGCAAGGATCACCTATGTATATCTAGGAACCCGCTCTGATACCAATTGAAACAAATTATGGTGTGTTCAATATTAATCTAGAGGGGGGGTGAATAGATTTTATCCGATTTTACCAAATTTTCGTTAATGGTCAAGATTACGAAAATACCCTCCACTAGTCAAAATACAAAAGCAAGTGTAATATGGTGCGGAAATTAAAAGACACTTGATATTTACGTGGAAACCCTCACGGGAAAAACCACGGGCTATGTAAGTGAGCCACACTTGAACCTCGAATCCACTAAATGTGTAAAACGATTACAACCTAATCCCGGAAGTAATCACACACCTACCTAATCCCGGTATGAGTGAACCTAGTCCCAATGCTTGTGATTTATGCAACCTAATCCCGGAAGCAACACAAGACTTAGTTCTCAATGAAGAGAAAACAACCTAAGTGAATATATGAAATACTCAAAATGCAACAAGAGCAAGGCAACTCTATATGCTTACCTAGAATGATGATATATCAATGAAATCAATCCTAGATATCAAAAGCTAAATGACATATCATAAAGCTTAGCTAGATGTTATCAATCACAAAACAATCCTAGCTATCAAACAATGTCAACATGTCCAAACATGTGAACTCAATTAGTTGTAGAGAATTTCTAACAACATAATTGTCAATTAAATCCACAAGAACATTCAATTAAGCTTGACTAGATAAATAAACATTAATCTATCAACCTAATCATCAACCAATTGTACAAGAATGTTCTAGGGTTAGCTATTTAGGGAAAATCATCCTAATCATGTAAGCTACCACAAACAAAACCCAATCATGTCATAACTTCACTAAATATGCAATAAAAGTGAAGAATTGCTAAACTAAGCAATAAAAGACATGTCTTGACTAAGATAGAACAATAAATGAAGATGTGGTGTTTGTTCTACTTACCAAGTCATAAATGAAGAAGACCCATGGAAGATTGATGCATGAAACATGTTAGATGCACATGGGTTTTGGGTTTGGAGAGTTAAAGAAGCAAGATTGAAGCTTTCTCTCTCTAGGGTTTGAGTTTCTCACTCTAAGGTCTGATTTTGAGCTCCCAAAAACGAGCAAGGAAGAAGATGATACTTAAATAGGACCCCTAGATGAAAGGACGTCGTTTTGAAAAGTTTGCAGAAGATATGCCTTGACCGCTGTTCACCCGCTCTACGTAGGGCGGTTGAACAGCGGTCCACCTGGGAAATGAAGAACAAAGTTCTTCATGATCGCCCTACGTAGGGCGAGTTCCAGGCGACCTAGGAGCGGTTGCTCTCGGGTTAAGAACCGCTGTTAACCCGCTCTACGTAGAGCGGTTGAACAGCGGGTGAAGAGCGGTCAATTAAATCGACCAGAGGCACCGCTCTACGTAGGGCGGCTGTAGAGCGGCCAAGAGCAAATTGCTCAAAACCCCTTTTGACCGCTGTTCGTAGAGCGCCTGTAGGGCGGGTGAACAGCGGCCATAACAACCACAATGCATCACCTTCTATACATGATGCAATCAACAAAGAATGCAAGAAGAGAAATTAAATGAACATTAATACACACATAATAAGAACACACAATCATACAATAAGAAGAATTATGCAAGTGTTGTGTGTGTGTGCATCTATTTCTCTTCATTACAAGAAACACTAAGAATTATACCTTTGGAGTGCTTCTTCCCTTGAGGTCTTGAAAAGGGCCTTTGAACATGATCTTCAATCACCTAACTACCCTTACAATTCAAACCCCCAATATGTGGTTTGTCTACGAAATAAGCCAATCAACAATGGAATCCTTACAGCGTAAATTAGTGAAGGAAGATTGAAGATATGGTAATATTTGAAGAGAACAGGGGAGCAGTATGTAATTTGCCGCAAAGGAGAGAGGTCGCGCCACGTCACATGAAACTGTGCGTTTTGTTTAAAAGGAAAGAATAGGCTGCTAAGTCAACCCTAGGCCACGTCCAAACGCGCCCATGTGCTAGCCCAAAATAGTCAGCCCATCTCACGCGCAGCCCAGCTTCTTTAAGTGACTCAAACGGTGCGTTTTAGTCAAGACAGCAGCCCAAGTGACCAGGCCCAAACACAAGCCCAATCAAACGCAGCCCACTGCCACCGTTTTAATGAAACGGTGCGTTTAAGGATTGGGCCCTTAAACGCACCCAATATTCTTGCTGATTACACCCCCCATAAGAGACATTTTAGCCCTGCTGTGTGTGTTAGGATTATGCTCAATAGCAAGAGTGTAATAGTGTAATTAACAATCTTATTCATATTAATAAAGTGATTTCTGGTTTAAACAAATCTATAGCATTTATAGTTTAATAATTGTTAAAGTAAATAATCATAAGGTCTAAAGACTATGAGAAAAGAAGAATTGTTCATACATCTGGATATGTATGTGGTAGACACAATTCTTTAGTTAGTCTTGAATATAGTTCACAACTGAAGTTAAAGGTTGGGCACCTTTATCTTGTTAAAGTTGTAGAATTCTTTTGCTAGCATTTGAGTGGGATCAAATGAGATATGATGAGTCTAAAATCATCGGAGTGTCTTCGAGCAAAAGGATCTAGTGCACTGGGTGCATTGAACAGGATCACAATGAAATACTTTATCTATAACCGTCAGTAGATAAAAGTAATTTCATTATCAGGACAATCGGAGAGTTTATCTTAATCCTGAGATAAATGATGGACTTATGGTTGCAGGTGATATCATTTGAGCTATCAATGAGTACGATTATATCGCATAGTCTATCCTCGATAGTTTGGTGATATTCATTTGTTAATCGATAGAGGACTTCATTTATAGATATGGACATCGTGGCTCCATTTATTAAATGAGAGTATAATATCATCATATGGATGTTTTGAGGTAATTGGATATTAAATCTCAACGTTGAGTTTTCGATAGTGGCTATTGAAAACATGGCTTCTGGACAAGTCAAAATATCCAAGTTCAAAACGTGGTCATATGAGTAAATATGGTAACTTGGAGAGTTATAGGCGGTCTATGAACTCTTGGCGATTACTGATATTAATCACGAGGATACACTATCTCCAATATGATTGTCTAGGGTATGAATGAGGAAGCATCTTCCTTTTCTATCTTTATTTAAGAGTTCAATTTTAGCTCTTTAGTGGAATGAGCTAAAATTAATGGATCGGACCTAAGTGAATCATTTGTTGATTGTGGTTAGGTTATGTCTATTGGAGCTTAAATTTAGATAGCCCGCCAAGATCCCCAATCCACACGGACTTGCATGGATCACTTGATATATTCTACCGGACCAATTTGGGGTCCATCTAGAATTGCAATTTAATATATTAAGAATATAATTTGCACATTATTTAGGTAATGGGCTGCACAATTATATTTATATATTAATGAATAACATGTGGGCTTGTTTCTTTTAGTAAGAATGGGTCTAGTTCACATGTGGGCTTTTTATTTAAAGTCCAAAGGATTAAATGAAATGAGAAAATAATATTTGGGCCCAATATATATATGGGGCGGCAACAAGGTTATTAACCTAAAATATTATTTTGTTTTCATTATTTAATTAAATAAGAATTAATTAATTTATTAATTAATTGTTTAATTAAAGTAACAAATCTTTTCTAAATAGGAAATATGATTCCTATTTGTATACTATTGGTAATAGTATAATTAAATAGAAAGACTTGTTTGACAAGGAAATAAATAATTAATTTTATTTATTTAATCAAATAGGAAGTCTTTTTATTTTAGTCAAATAAGGAATAAAAGATTATTGAGTTTGATTAGGGTTTGGAAATCTTAAACAAAATAGGAATTAGGGTGCAACTAAATCTCCAATATTTTAGGAGTAAAATTGCGGAAACCCTAATTAGTTTTGGTCAAGGATTTCGGTCACCCTAGGGTAAGAAAGAAGAGAAATTTTCGGCCACCTATATATGCATTCATATAATTTTCGGCCAGCTCTAAGGGCAGTGTGTGCAGAATTATTTTCTTCTTCTTCTTCTAAACTCATAGTTAGAAATATTTTATTCTACTAAAACAAAAGAAAAAGGAACATAGATTATTCTTTGATGGTGTACTACTTGCTTAATCATTGATAAGCTTGTGTATACAACATCGATCAAGGTTCACGCGAGTTTCGATCATTAGATTGAGAACTCAAAAGTGACCGGAATAATCTTAGGTTTCTTTTGATTGTTTTTGTGACTAACGATCAAGAAAGAAAAGTTTGTTTAATCCCATCACAGGTTTGCAATTCAAAGAGAAGGGAGACCACGCTCCTAGGTGATCCACGTTCGTGCTAGGATTGAAGATCTTGCGGATTACCATCGACGCAAGTCAATCGGATCACGCGACAAGAGGTATTAAATTTTTATTACTTTGTTATATATATTTAATTAATCAAAAGGGTTTAAGGTTCATAATTGGAAAAATTTTAAAAGCTACCCAAACACTAATTTTCTAGTCTCGCTTCCGCTGCTGGTACGTTATTTTTCCCTACAATTGGTATCAGAGCCTAGGTTTAACCCTTTTAATTAATTAACGTATATATACGTGGATCGATTTCTTTTATTGTGATTATGCATGTTTTAGAAAGAGATGGCACTCTAGGTATTCGCATATATAATTACATGTGATGTATGGATTAATATATGTTTTTATGTGGATTGTTATTGCTCGATTTTGGCTCTAGATTTTCAATGTATTTTTGGTTTCGGAATTGTAACAAGAAGGGTGGTCTATCATCGCCATAATTCCTTCTTGGTAGTTGCTAGGATTTTTTTTTATGTATTAAAAATTGCTGCAGTTTTTTAATGTATTATTTATTATAATGTGCAGTATTTTTTTAATGTCATGAATAAAAAAATAAAAAATAAAAAATAAAAATAAAAAAAATTTCTGCAGTAATTTTATTTGATTAAATTAAATTGTAACACATCCTACATCGAAGAATTGAAGAAACGAAGCAACCGGAACCAAGAACGAGCACCGTGCGCACCCTAGGAGTGGATTGGGCTGCGCATGGCATGCCCGAAATCCAGTGGGCTGCGCACGGCAGCCTTGCAACCAAGAGGGCTGCGCACGGCAGCCATGCAAGGCCCATGGGCTGCGCATGGCAGCCCCTTACGTGGGGTTGTGGGCCGTGCAATCCCGTGGAGAGAGGCTGGAGGATGGGCTTATGATGATGGGCCACTCGAAGATCTTGTATTCCTATATCAATGTAATTTATTTGTTTTTCTAGGATGGGCCAAAAATGTTGCTATTTAATTTATGCTTAAATATTACAATATTTGTTGTTGTATGATAACATGACATATAGAATAGGAGTGCCACTCATATATCTCTTTTGGTATGAACATGCATTGAATGATTTAGGTATCTAAATTGGCATCTAGATAACTTGGTAAATCATTCTATGGGATTTAATCACACGCCTTAAATAATTGAGTGGGAGAAGGTGTTTTTTGTAACACCTATGGCTTCCAAGATTAGTTGAGCTTAATTATTTTATGGTAATTCCCCAAAGGGACATCCATAAATGGAATTAAGCAATATACTTCCTTACAAGGATAGACTAGACAATGGACTCAACGAGATCTACTCCCAAAGGAGGGATTTTCGTTAGAGAAAATTGAGGGTCGATATCTTGGTGACACACTCAATGTAATTTTATTGATATCCTCCAAAGAGTTCTTGTCAGTAAAATTGCAAGGCTAAATTGAAAACGCTGGTTGTTATGTTAACAATTAGGTGGGACCTAGTCTAACTAGTAAATGGTGCGAACTCCCAAAGGAGGCGTAACATTTATGGGTGTTAGATCACCGTTGAATTTTATGATTGAGTTATTCATTTAATTCAAGATAAATATTTAAAAGTGCTTTATAATGATTATTTACTTATATATGTTTTGTTTTCATTCAGAAATCATGACCCCATCACTTATGAACATCCTGAAAGATAACACCTTAACTGGAGATAACTATGTAACATGGAAAAGGAAAATTGGGTTGTTGCTGCAAAGTGAAAAACATAAGTTTGTTATAACCACTCCTAAACCACCTGCTCCTACAATTGAATCAAGCATTGTGCAAAGAGATGAGTATGAGCAGCGGAAGACTTCAGATGATATGGCCAAATGTTATATTATGGCCACTATCTCCGACGTGTTGCAACAGCAGCATGAAGGAATGGAGTCTGCTGCTGATATAATGATGTCTCTAGAGGAGATGTTTGCTATGAAGTCCAGGACGACTAAGAGAGAGGCAGTGACTGCTTTTATGAATCTTAGGATGAAACCTGGACAGGCTGTGAAGGATCACATGATGAAAGTCATAGCACATCTCAACATTGCTGAACTGCATGGCGCTGAGATAGATGGTGAGACAAAGATTGATATGGTTGTCAATTCATTGTCAGATTCCTTTGATCAGTTCAAATTGGACTACACTTTGAACAAAAAGGAATGCACCTTACAGAGCCTGATGCAAGATGTTCAAAGTGCTGAAAAGATCCTTGTGAAAGGCAAAGGTCAAGAGATTCATGTGGTTGGTAAAGTTGCTACTGTTAAGGCCCGTCAAAAGGTCAAGAAACAACAGAAGAAAAAGCAACTTGGGCCTACCAAGAAGGACACCAAGAAAGTAACCAAGATCAAAGGGAAATGCTTCCTTTGTGGTGAAAAGGGACATTGGAAGAGAAATTGCCCAAAGTCCCAGAACAAGAAGGAAGAAGGTAATTTGAATTATCTTGAAACATGTTTTTTGGCTGATTCTACAGATTCTTGGATCATAGACTCAGGAGCCACTAATCATGTTTGTTATTCCTTGCAGGGGTTCCAAGAAAGGAGAAGGCTGAATAAAATGAGATCAATTTGCGTCTGGGCAACGGAACGTTAGTGTCTGCAAGTGCAGTGGGAGATATTAGAGTTTATTTAGATTCTAGAAGGCATTTAGATTTAATAGACGTTTATTATGTACCTCAATTCAAGAGGAATTTAATTTCAGTTTCTTGTTTGAATAAATTTGGATATTCGGTTACTTTTAATAAAGTTTTTATTATTAGTAAGAATGACAAAGTTATTTGCAAAGGTACATTGGAAAACGGTCTATACTTCTTGCATAAAAATATCTCTCACTCGTTAGACACAGAAATAACGGAACCTGATCATAAAAGAGTTAAATTATCAAAAGATGAAACCTACCTTTGGCATTTACGCTTATGTCATATTAACCTTAATAGGATTAAAAGATTGGTAAGTGACGGACCTTTGAGTGACTTAAAGGTTGATGATCTACCAACTTGTGAATCTTGTTTGGAAGGTAAAATGACCAAAAGGACGTTCTCTGCCAAAGGTGCCAGAGCCACTGAATGTTTAGGATTGATACACACTGATGTATGTGGACCTATGAGCATTCAAGCTAGAGGTGGATATGAGTACTTCATCACTTTCACAGATGATTACTCAAGATTTGGATATGTGTATCTCATGCGACATAAGTCGGATGCATTTGACACGTTCAAAGCATTTAAAGCTGAAGTGGAAAATCAGCTTGAGAAACACATAAAAATCTTGAGATCTGATCGTGGTGGAGAATATCTATCTGGTGAGTTTCAGCAATATCTTATTGATAATGGGATAGTTTCTCAGTTTTCTGCACCTGGTACACCTCAACAAAATGGGGTAGCAGAAAGGAGAAATAGAACTCTTTTGGATATGGTTAGGTCTATGTTGAGTTATTCAACACTTCCTATTTCTTTCTGGGGATATGCTTTACAAACTGCAATATACATTCTAAACCGTGTACCATCTAAGTCTGTTCCTAAAACACCGCATGAGTTGTGGACTGGGCGCAAGCCTAGTTTACAACACTTAAGGATATTTGGATGTCCTGCGCACGTGTTAAAAGGAAAGACAGAAAAGATGGAGTCCCGTTCAGAAACATGTATATTTGTAGGGTATCCGAAAGAAACTAAAGGATATTATTTTTACAGTCCTTCAGATCTTAAAGTATTTGTTTCAACAAATGCTAAATTTCTGGATAAGGACTATATGAATGATTTTGTGCCTAAAAGTAGAATTGTCCTGAATGAGATGTCAGGAGATACAATTCCACGAGAGGTTACACAACCTAACCCAATTGTAAATTCCGATCCAACACAAGGTCAACAACCTACCATTCCTCGTCGTAGTGGGAGGGTTAGAACACAACCCGAAAGATACATTGGTCCTGGGAGAATCTGTAGAGAATCTCCCAGACGACGATGATCCCTATACGTACAAAGAAGCTATGGAGGATGTTGATAGTCGCCATTGGCAAAAGGCAATGCAATCCGAGATTGAATCTATGTTCAATAACAAAGTCTGGTCTCTTGTAGACTTGCCTAAAGGGATAAAACCCATTGGGTGCAAGTGGGTATACAAGAGGAAAAGAGGTATGGATGGGAAGGTGGAAACCTTTAAAGCTAGATTGGTAGCTAAAGGGTATACACAGAAAGAAGGTATCGATTACGAGGAAACCTTCTCTCCTGTGGCCATGCTTAAATCCATTAGGATACTCTTATCCATTGCAGCATCTTTAGATCTAGAGATTTGGCAAATGGACGTCAAGACAGCTTTCCTTAATGGAAGTCTTGACGAAAGCATCTACATGATGCAACCAGAGGGATTCATTGAAAAGGGCCAAATGGAAAAGGTATGCAAGTTGCAGAAATCCATATATGGATTAAAGCAAGCATCCAGATCCTGGAACATAAGGTTCGATCAAGCTGTCAAAGGTTTTGGATTTATTCAGAATCTTGATGAACCTTGTGTATACAAAAGGATTAAGGGCGACAAGTTGGTTTTCCTGATTCTTTATGTTGATGATATACTACTCATCGGAAACGATGTAGGTGTATTGACATCAGTAAAAGAATGGTTAGCAAAACAATTTGATATGAAGGACTTAGGAGAAGCAAGTTTTATTCTAGGTATCCAAGTTATAAGGGATAGAAAGAATAGAACGATTGCATTATCCCAAGCTTCATACATAGACAAAATCTTGTCTAGGTTTTCCATGCAGGATTCCAAGAAAGGTATGTTACCTTTCAGACATGGAATCAAGCTTTCTAAGGAACAAGTTCCTAAGAATGAGCATGAAGAGCAATTCATGAGTAGAGTTCCATATGCCTCGGCAGTTGGAAGTCTCATGTATGCAATGCTCTGCACTAGACCAGATATTTGTTTTGCTGTTGGCATAGTTAGCAGGTTTCAATCGAAACCTGGTCCTGATCACTGGACGGCAGTCAAGCATATTTTCAAGTATCTAAAGAGAACGAGAGATAATATGCTTGTATACTCTGGAGGGGATTTGATTCCCGTTGGGTATACAGATTCTGATTTTCAATCAGATTCTGACTCCAGAAAATCCACATCAGGGGCTGTGTTTACTATTGGAGGAGGAGCAGTCATATGGAGGAGTATCAAGCAATCTTGTATTGCTGATTCCACCATGGAAGCTGAGTATGTTGCTGCATGCGAGGCTGCCAAAGAGGCTGTTTGGCTCCGCCAATTCTTGATTGACTTGGAAGTGGTTCCTAGTGCGAATAAGCAGATCACTATCTACTGTGACAACAGTGGAGCAGTGGCTAATTCGAAAGAACCAAGAAGTCACAAGAGAGGTAAACACATTGAAAGAAAATATCATCTTTTAAGGGAGATTGTTCAAAGAGGTGACATGACGATTACCAAAATCGCGTCAGCGGAAAATCTAGCAGATCCCTTCACAAAGGCTCTACCTCAGAAGAGTTTCGATGGGCACCTAGAGAATATGGGCTTGAGAGATATGACACATTTCCTATAGCGCAAGTGGGAGATTGTTAGGATTATGCTCAATAGCAAGAGTGTAATAGTGTAATTAACAATCTTATTCATATTAATAAAATGATTTCTGGTTTAAACAAATCTTATAGCATTTATAGTTTAATAATTGTTAAAGTAAATAATCATAAGGTCTAAAGACTATGAGAAAAGAAGAATTGTTCATACATCTGGATATGTATGTGGTAGACACAATTCTTTAGTTAGTCTTGAATATAGTTCACAACTGAAGTTAAAGGTTGGGCACCTTTATCTTGTTAAAGTTGTAGAATTCTTTTGCTAGCATTTGAGTGGGATCAAATGAGATATGATGAGTCTAAAATCATCGGAGTGTCTTCGAGCAAAAGGATCTAGTGCACTGGGTGCATTGAACAGGATCACAATGAAATACTTTATCTATAACCGTCAGTAGATAAAAGTAATTTCATTATCAGGACAATCGGAGAGTCTATCTTAATCCTGAGATAAATGATGGACTTATGGTTGCA